>WAAE01020282.1:56143-233489 GCA_013400495.1 Nicator chloris | reverse complement strand
CAAAAGAAAAATGTCAGGGTTTGGGAGGTTTTTGGTTTTGTTTCTTTTTCATTGGTTTGGTTTTCTGTTTGTGTTTGTTTTTTTTCTTTTTTACAAAAAATTAAATAAAATAAAAATTTCAATGATTGAAGAAAAGCTTCTTTTATAAGGTCAAACATGGATACATCTGTCAAATACCACACAGTTGCTGAAAATTAGCCAAGGATATTAAGCCTGCCAAGGACACAGACATTCCTCAACAAAAGAGAAAAAAATATTTCTCTGGAGGAGACTGAGTAAAACAGAGAAAGAAGAGCGTGAGGAAAATCTATAAATGGCAAAAAGCCTTTTTTCTCAGAGTGGAGGTAGCTAGGAATCTTGCTATGCTCTTTCTTGACTTAAAGGAGAAACTGAGGCCTCTTTGGCTGATTTTTGGTTACTCTATCCATATATTTCCCCTTCCCTCTGCCCCTTGTCTTTAACAACCAGCTTCCCACTCATGCCACAATCTGTTACATCCCTAAACTGGAACTTAAGACAGTGTCACAGTTTAGGCCTCAGGCCTTTCTCTGGTTTCATGGACTGCTTTTGTCTTTGTGCCTTGGCCGCAGCCTGAATTCTTTGCTGCTTCTTGACAGCCAGGAGGCAGAGTCAAAAAGCCCAGGCCACTTCCCAAGGATGGACTGAAATAAGGAATATTATTCTGAAATAAAAATTTTAACCAGCATTTCTGATTCTCTGATATGTTCAGTGTTTGTTTCTTTCAGCTCAACTTGAATAAAAACAGACTTTCAAAGGAAAAATTATTCTTGCAAGATGTGAACCCCCTTTTAATTTTTGGCCAGCTCTCCTTTGGATATCTTTTTTCTCTGTTGTGTTCGGCAGTGAATTACCCTCTCCAAGACCTACCACATCCATCACAAAAGCTGTGAAGTCCAATGCCTGTTATGTGCAACTCAATGAGCATGTGAGTTTACTGCTGACTGCACAAGCACTGGTGTACGTAAGACCTGATCCTTTACACGTCCATGAAAGGCAAATTCAGAGAGATGCCAGTCCAGGCACAGCAATTCTTACTGCAGTTCACGTGAATGTTTATGAAGTTGTTCCCTGTATTTTCTCAGCTCTATTTAATGAAACATGCTTGACTGCCTACCACACAGGGGATGTCTTGCAGTACGCTTGCTGAACTCACAGTTACAGGAACAACTCTGAGCTGAATTAGCTCAGGACAAGTCATGTTTGTTGCTAATCATCCCAAACAGGGAAATCTACTGAAGGACTTGATGGAGGGGAAAGAGGATACAGGTTCATAACCACCATGGATGTATGCTAGGTTTCAGGGATAGAGACAAGGTAGAACAAGCATGCCTTGGTGAAGGAGGACCAAGCAGAGAAGCCAGGCTGGCCCTGCACAGCCAGACAGGCCCTGCACAGCCAGACAGCTTCAGAAACAGACATCAGCATGCAGTTACCTGAGGTTTCTTCACCTTAATGATCCAGGTGGGAGGCACAATGACAGCAGCATGAGCCCCCAGGGAACATGGCTCTTCAATGTGATGTAGCATGAAACAGGTGACTTTGTTGTGAAACTAGAAGAGAGGGAAAGAATAGAGTCAAGAAAGAGGACAAGAAAGACAAAAGGGATGCCTGGAGAAGAGGAGGGTGATAGTACAAAAACTGAAGCAATATTCCCAACTCCACCATCTTCAAGTCCTTTAAAGCATGGAGATGTAGGACATGTAACTAAAGATGGTCTCCCTAAGCCACACAGTTTGCGAGGGGGAAAAAAAAAATCAGGACAAACAAAAGCACCAAACCAACAAACCAAAAAAAACCCCACAATCACTCCTAGTTAAACACAGATCACAGTCTCCTGAAGTATTTTCCACTTACCGCCAGCTTGCACCAGGAACAACTGATGGCCACAATCTCTTTACTATGGAAGGAGAATTTCTGCTGAAAGCCCTAGAATAAGCAGGGAGGGGGGAAAGGATTAATTTCCTCTTGATTATATGAAAATATATACC
The DNA here is from genome assembly GCA_013400495.1 of Nicator chloris. Taxonomy (NCBI): domain Eukaryota; kingdom Metazoa; phylum Chordata; class Aves; order Passeriformes; family Pycnonotidae; genus Nicator; species Nicator chloris. The sequence continues at coordinate 231,480 of WAAE01020282.1, read as the reverse complement.
TCTAACTAGCCAGGTGAGTGTGCTAGGCAAGCAGATTTTTGGGGGATTAAATAATTACAGGAGGTAACTGAGAATATATCCTTGTGGGATATATTCACACAATCCTTTTGAAAGGATTTTTGCAAAATTCTATGCTTTTCCTTAATTTTTTTTTGTAGTTAAAAACAATGGAAGAAATAGAGAACAAACAGTTATTTTAATTTTTAATGGATTTCTACAGACCTGAAAGTTTCAGATTTTCTGTTGAACAAAGTGTTCTGTCTTTGCAGCCTTGTTTGTTCTAAATATAAACAAGAATTTGAATTTTCCTTTTTTTTTTTTACTACAGAGTAGAATTACCTCTTTATGACAGAACAAAATTAACTACAATGTCTCTTTGGGAATGTTCTGACAGGGAAATGAAGTAATTAGGTTTACAGTTTTATTGAACTGACTCAGATTAAAATCTTTCCAGAAAGTTCCAAAAAAAACAGTATGGTCTGATTCAGATCACACAATTAAAACAAAATATTCCTTTATATTTTTAAAGACAGAAAAGCCCACCCCAACCAGAAAATGTGATTTTATTCTCCTACTGAGAAGCTTCTTTCTATAGAATTCTATATAACTTTGCTGTAAATTCTAAGGCTGGAAAAGACAATTGGGTAATATATATCCTTCTGCATTTAACACAGGTAACAAATAATAAGAAGATAGGGTCTGTAATTTTGAGCCGAGTTAAAGCTTATTTTAGTCAGAGAAAAAAATCGATTTGGCTTGATGGCTGCAGAGATGGAAAGCCCACAATTTCAGTGAACAGTTTGTCACAGTTGCCTTTACTACCTAGATTTCAGATTTGCAGTTGGTTGGATCCTTTATTCATGGTCTTCCATCAATCCTCTCTCTACCTCTGTAAGCAGCCCATCACCACCCAGAATTTTCTAATTCAATCTCTCTACCAAGTGATGAATTTGCGAGCCAGTTTTGCTTTCAACAAGCTGAGTAATACCTAAATCTCCTACATGCTGGAAAATGACCAAGACTCAATGCAAAAAAAGTTATAAACTGATTTAGTGATGTCTAACAGGTCATTGCCTTGCTGCTTCTGTTATTAAAGTCCTTATGCTGCAGGACAAATGAGCCTATTAGTGCTCAGTGAAATGACAAGGTCAAGCACACCAAGAAGGAGAATTAAATAAACAACAAAAAAAAAAGAAACCATGCAGAGATGCCATGGTCTTCCTAAGTGAGGGATTGAGCTACAGTCTGTCTATACAGGGTGGTTGAGGACAATTCTATTGATACTCAGAAGGGGAGAAGGCTCTACCTGCCTGCCCAGAATGCAGAAGTACATCTTGTAGCTTCACCTGTAGGTGTCCCCAGCATGTACCCAAATCAGTTTCCACATGGACCTCATCACCAAGGCCAACTCCTGAAAAGGCTTGTGTCACCTCTGGCTAGATTTTTGGGGTTTTGTTTCAATCCATCTCCTAATGCCTCAGGGTTTGCATTCAGATAAATTCAAAGAGTAGATTCTTCATAATGATGGTGATTTGGCATATTCAGGTTTAGCAATGGAGTGTAGTGAAGTGGCTTAACAAAGACAAGCTGGCCAGATAGCTCTGGCTGGGCACATGTTGTCTGCCATTCGGTGTGGGCATAAGAACAGAGTGACAGTAACTGTGATACAAGTGCTGGAACAGAGATCTGACACTGGACAAAACACTCTTTCCTCATTTACTTACTCTAGTGCTTCACAATGTTTCTCACAAATCTCACTCCTCCTTGTTCCAAAGTTCATTCAAAGAGAAAAGATTTATTTCAGTCCCTCATGGGCATGAAGTGTTTTAGTTTCTTTTGCTTTGTAACATCCAGGGGGAAAACTCTTCTCTCCCAAAATCTCCAATAGTAAAAGTCTAAATCCAGTACATTAATTCCACAGCAAATCAGCTGTGCGTTTTAAACATATGGACTGAGCAGCTTGTCTGGTTCTGGATGGATCATTTTTCATTTATTCAGTAAGTAATTTGGCTTTTAGGGAGTCATTAGAGAAAATGATACAGCAATAAAAACATATTAATGATAAGGAGCAATAAACCACCACTTTCCTCCCTCAAATGGCTTTACAGATATGAGCTAATTCTTCCTAAGGATACAAGTTTCATGTAAGATTGCATTTACTTGAAAGCTAGCTTTACAAATAAAGCAATTGATAAAATTGATAAAATAAACCATGCACTGTAAGTCACAGTGAGATTTGACAGGGACTATTGGACTAACAGTATATGATTAGCACTGATTCTCCAGCAACCAATCCCTCCACAACACATGAAACCCCATGTTGTGAGCTGCTCCTGTAGAAATAAACAGTTGTGCACACCAGGAAAAACATACTTGTAGGAAAAGTGTTGCATTGCGTCCCCACACCCAAGCCAATATTTCCAAATGAGGAAAAGAGTTTCAGTTTCACCTCAGGACTTTTAAGGGAGAAAAACCAGAACCTTCAGTGCTTCTCTCATTGTAATTGGCCCAGTGCCAGCACAAAGGCTCGGGTTGGATCTGTGTAAGGTACCTCAAAACCTGTAGCTGTTTCTATCGGGCTGCTTGCCAAAAACCCCCTCCTTGATCGTTGTATACTTAAGAAGGAGCACAGAGTCCCTCGGTGCTTTTCGGTGTGTCTTAGCAGGTGCAAAGGGGCTTCCCTGCACTGTGCTCAGCTTTTGTTCTTTTGTATCATTTGTTATTTTCTGCTTTAATTAAAAGCTTTTTGCTTTTCAAAACACCACTGATCAGCCGTCTGGAAATTCATAACCCATTTCTGGGAGGCTGCTGGACACCCTCCGAGTTTGATACTGGCTGAAAACGCTCTGGCCTCATGCAAGATTGTATCAGAAAAGAGCACCTGAATGTCCACAAAATCAGTTTATGTTGGTAATTTAACCTGTTTGAATAGTCTGGATTAACGTACAAATTAACACAGACACCTGTGCACAAAGACAGCACATGGGGATTACTAGTTCTGATATGTTTTATTTGTATTCTCAGAAGTATTTATTATTAAAGACTGTTTTCACACCAGCATTAGGGCTACTAAAACTATAGTATTATTAATAAAAAATTTTTGCAAGTATTTTCCTACAAAAGATTTTCTCTTTTTAGTGCTCTTAGAGATACCCTAATGCAACTTAACTGTAGGAGAGCTAGGTATTATTTCAAGTCGAATGCAGACTGCAACAGAAACACTTGGATGGTGATCTCTAATAAAATAGCAAAGAACTAGAATGATCTTTGAAGCATTAGAAATTTCAGTCTTAACTTTACATGCAGCTCTGTGTCAATCCACAGGCCTTTAAAGGGACCAGTGACAGAGACACTGTAGACACACACTGCATTTGTTTGGAAGACACCCCACTCTGGACACCACAGAAGGTGAAAGAAATAGTATTTGTTTAGCATTAGGGTCCAAAATGTGTTCTCAGTCTCAGAAAACCCCTCAGGCACTGCTAACTGGAAGCGTATGAGAAAAAATTCCTTTTCGTTCATCCTTAAGCTTCTATTACTGCATACAGTTATGAAAAGGATGCTGGGCCACATAGTCTGAGCATTTTTATGTCATATTATAGAAAGATTAAAAATTTATCTGATTTCTCTGATGATGCCAGGTAACAAACAGCTAATAGCTATGAAACTGTATTTTTTCCCCACATCTTCACGAGAAAGAAAAGAATTCTTAAACATCATGAATAGTGTAGATGCCATGGTTTGGGAATACTTAATTACCAACTCTTCCAACACAAGAGCTATGAAGGATTAGGAAAAACAGCTAATGTGTGACAGGTTTGAAACAGCCAAATGTAGTTCTTCTCATAGCATGTAGTTAAGAATTCCTGGCTAAAGGATGTTGGAAATGGTACAACTTTACATGAACTCAAGATTCAACATGGCAAGACCACAATCAAAGAGACTATCACAGACTATAAAGGCACGGTTTGTGGAAACTCATGGGACAAAGACAGAAATAGATTGCTTGGTTACACTGCACATTCCAGGTCCCCTTCCTTGGTACCAATTTCTCTCTGTAATACTTCAGCAATAAATCAGTGAAATCACCCTTGGGAAGAAGAATAAAAAACCTAAAGCCTAGATGAGTTTATATAAGCTGTATTTGTACTATCAAGTAATGGGTAACAGGGTACTGCAGGCTCTGTTAGTACTCAAGAGATTACACACAAGCATTTTCAGATAATTTTACTTTGGATTAGCTGTAATCTGGTCATGTGGACTGAATTCCCCCCAGTAACTGCAGAGTGAACTTTCAATTATGTTTAACATAAAAGGAATTCAGTTCATTTGTTAGAAGACTGTAGCACATGTGAACCACTATAAGCGATGATAGCAAGGAAAATTTCTTTCAAACTGCACTTCTGATCTAAGGTGGAATGTTGACAGACTCCTGTGTACTCAATTTTTCAGCAAGTGTCAGCCATGACACATAATGGCACACAGAATATAAAGACTATGCTAAGGATATGGAGTGCATTAATTTCTATCCACTTGCTTACGATTTGAAGCATGAGATGGGTATATCGTGAAAACTTTTTTTTTTTTTGAACTGTAATTAATAATCATTAAAATACTTAACCAATCCCATTCCAGGCATAGGATAGGACTATTACACAACAATGAGATCTACCAGAATCCTTAAGTATTCCATGAATAATACTTTTTATTACTTTAAATTTATTGTCATTCCATTTCAATGAGTTTCCCGTTTCTTGGAAGACAAGAGAATAATAAGCGTGGTTCTTACTTGGAGGTTTTGAAACATTATAGCAGAGCACAGGTATCTTGCTGTAATAGGAGACTGCTTGGCCAATAAATATAACTGATATTTTTGTTATAATTTTCTCTAATTCTTTGTTTCCTGGCAAAGAACAACTCTACTACAACATACTCATGTTGTTCTTAACCAAATATTTCTTATTTAGGGGGAAAACCGAGATTTTCTCTGAACTTCTCTATATTATCTGTTTGATGGTTGGATTTGAAGACCTTTATCAACCAAGGCTGCCCATGGGAACATACCCAGCACAAGTTTTGATATGACACCTAGTAAGTACTCTCATTGCAAAATCAACTCCAAATGGCTGTAGGGGACATCCAGGCCAAGAAGGCAGACAAGGATGGCAAAGTCGTACCCTAAGAATGCTGTGTGCAAACTGCCTTGCTGCACCATTTCCATGGTATTTGCTATAAAAGGGCATCACATTTTTATTGCATGTGCTGCTGCAGCTGGTAGCTGACAATCTGCATCAGTATCCAGATACAAATCTCATTTTCCTCTGACTGAAGTGCTGTGCCATGGAGATTAGACATGGACTTTCTTACTAGTTGGAAAGAGGGAGGCAAAAGTAGTGCTAGAGAAAGGAAATTAAATCCCTGTTAATTTTTAAATATCTCTTGATATATTTCAGGGGTTCATAATATTTCAGAAGAAAGACCTTCAGTAGCTAAAGTACTTCTTCCCCCTTTCTATACCTTTTTAGAAATAAACTTTTACAATCTATGAAGCAGAGGAAACACAAATCTCACAAATCTTACAGGCTGCTGGGGCAAAAAGAAAGCAACAGCTTTTCTTTTCCAGGAGCCTAAAAAATAGGGCATCTCAATTTTGACACAGAGGACAGCACTGCAAGAACATCATATTAGCACAGGGTTAGCTTAGCAATTAAAAAGGCTCGAGNAGAAGGCAGACAAGGATGGCAAAGGCATACCCTAAGAATGTTTGCACACAGTTTGCTGTCTGCAAACTGCCTTGCTGCACCATTTCCATGGTATTTGCTATAAAAGGGCATCACATTTTTATTGCATGTGCTGCTGCAGCTGGTAGCTGACAATCTGCATCAGTATCCAGATACAAATCTCATTTTCCTCTGACTGAAGTGCTGTGCCATGGAGATGAGACATGGACTTTCTTACTAGTTGGAAAGAGGGAGGCAAAAGTAGTGCTAGAGAAACGAAATTAAATCCCTGTTAATTTAATTTTTAAATATCTCTTGATATATTTCAGGGGTTCATAATATTTCAGAAGAAAGACCTTCAGTAGCTAAAGTACTTCTTCCCCCTTTTTATACCTTTTTAGAAATAAACTTTTACAATCTATGAAGCAGAGGAAACACAAAGAAGTCTCGCAAATCTTACAGGCTGTTGGGGCAAAAAGAAAGCAACAGCTTTTCTTTTCCGGGAGCCTAAAAAATAGGGCATCTCAATTTTGACACAGAGGACAGCACTGCAAGAACATCATATTAGCACAGGGTTAGCTTAGCAATTAAAAAGGCTCGAGGAGTCACAGCTTTCCTCCTCCTCATTTTCAGCAGCCAGCACACCACAACCTCCCAGGACAAATGATGTCCTCATTCCTGCAGATGCCGCTGCCTTTCCCTTCCCACGTGGGAATCAGGACTGTAATGCTCAACAGCTCAGGCTTGTCATCAGCTATTATTAAATAGGCCAAGTGTTTGTGGCAGAAAACAATGCAGTGACTAGAAGGACCTACTGGCTACCCTGAATTTCTTAGTGCCCTGTGTCGTGCTTGTGCTGTGTTGGAAATCTTACCTTTCCACACTGCTTACATTTGCCCTCCTGCCTCCGCCGGTGCACCCAGTGATGCCGCACAAAGTTCTGCAAACAAGGACAAAAAGATGTGTTATAGGAAGCACTCAGTGGTACCATCTATGAGAAATTTGTTAACAGATGTCAAGGAAAAGGTCTCTTCAGCCAACAGAGTAATTCCTGGAGCAAAATGTGCAGCAGACACTGTAGGAAAACTCAAAAACCCTCACAACTGTAGAAGGACTAAGGACAAGGTGGTGTTTTCTTTATCCATGTTGAAATGAGGCCGGAACTACTTCCCCAGTATTCAGGGTTTTAAATGTTTGATTTTATGTTTCAGATAGTTCTAGAGGTGGGACAAAAAAAACCAAAAAACCAAACCAAACCAAACAAACAAACAAAAAAGACAGAATAAGTGAAAGGAGAGGGAAATAGGTTTTAAAAAAAAAAAAAACCTAAAACAACAGAATAACTGAATGAATGCACAAAAGACAACAGAAAGGTCAAATGGTTTCTGTCAGTGTAAGTAATAGAGTGCTTCAGCTAGAATTCATTTTACATTTGTTCTGGAGAGGCGAACATGTTCCACTGGGAACCAATTCTCTCTCTAAGACTCCTCTCAACCTAAAAGCACTTCTGCAGCTGCACGCAAGGGGGATCAGCACACATGCCAAATGAAAACTAATTGTCATTTGTCCATTACTTACTTCTCTTGGAGATCTGGAGCCTCCTTCTCGGAAAGTCGGTTTGCAGCGAAAATTAATCTGGCATTGAAATAAAACTGTTAGAACTTAAAGTGAGTTGAAAGAAAATTTATTCCAATATTTTGATCTAGGCTTGACTTCCAAAGTATTTATTATCTATTAAAATATTAGCTTCACTAGGTGAAAAAAAGTAACTCCCCTATATGTCAGAAAAATCTCTTTGCATATGCCATATTAATTCTCCTTGCTAGACCACTACACAGCCCCCATCATCACTAATGCTATTGCTGCCTACTCAGCTCAAATATTTAAAATGCCTCCTCCTTCTAGAAGGAAAATGCTTTATCTGTTTTGTTTTTCTGAAGATCATTTCAGATTGCAAACAAGCACACACTTCAGCTTAGGTCTCAAAACTTGGTAGGGGCTGGAAATTTCACTCTGGAAGATCTTTTTGCACGTCCTATCTTTATGTCCTCATAAACAAAATCTGTGGAGAAATTGACATTTACACAAATAACCATGCAAATTCTCGTAGATTTCTACCTCTTCCTTAGATAAGGATGTTTTCATCCACCTCCCCAACCACAAACCATTTGGGGAGCATTGTATTGCCTCTTGCTGTGGTGTTGCCACTCCAAAGAGGACAACAGGGTCTCTCATGAATGGAAAACATTTTGAGGAAGGTGAAGAGAAAAAAAGTATTTAATAAACTAGAAGGGAGTCCTATGAGAAAAAAAATAAAAGTTTTGAGAGAAGGAAAACAATAGAAATAAGAATAAAGGGATGTAGACATTAAAAATACACCAAAGAAGAGAGAGGCCTGCAAAAAGTCTAAAGGATATGTGAAGTAAGGATGCACTAAATGGAATAAATTCAAGTTTGAGTTGACTATCCTTCAAAGAATTAAACATTTGAAAATAATGCACAGCTATGCTTTTGTTACAAAGGTAACATGACCAAGTTTCTCCAAATTTAAATAAAACCCTCCACGAATAAATAAGTTCTTCCCTCATGTAATATTTCCCTTCAAAATAATAGCTCTAGGGAGAAAAATAAAAATAATAATTAAAAAGGCACACACAAAAAGAAGTAAACAAAATACCTAGTACATATAAAGAAATAAAAGCCATTGTAATAGGTCTTCTTCCACTGCTCTTGACCTGGAATTGCAATTTGTTGTTTCACTGCCCAGTCATGGCAGGCTAGTAAGACCCAGCTTATATTATTTTGCTTAAAATGTACACCTTTGCAGAGAAGGCCAAGCAGAAGACTTATGTACTAGTTTTAAACTTTATAGACTTTATTACAGCCCTCTGTCAAGAGGTGGATTTCATGGTCTCCAACACAGCACAGAGAAGCTGGTTTTTATCTAAGTGCTCATTTTCTCTTGCTGGCAATGCCACCAACTCACTGGGCTATGGAAAGTCAGCACTGCTGGTGATGAAGGAAGTCATGAAAAATTCACTGGTAACATTTTGTGCTGAAAGCATGTGCTAGTGTTAATTTCACTGTGGATAAAAGCATTGGGGGTGGAAATGGTACCTCTCCAACTTGGTAATATGGCAATCACTGTGGGATTTGTCAACATGAGTCTAAACACTTGGAAAGGAAAAAGCCCTTTCCTTATAGGGTTGCTGCTATAAATTTGTTATGCATCAGCTTCTTTTATGAAGAATAACATTGCTAAACATATAGGAGTGAAAATGAAGCTCTAATGAAAGCAATGGGGAAATTCCCACACATATTTCTTTGCACATATCCCACCAGGAATGAAAAGGTTGGAGGAGATTTCTCTAGCACATTTCCAGTTAGGCATAATAAAGACAAATCTGTGAGGGGAAGACTGAAGTCAGTGATAGATATTCTGTAGGTGCTTGGGTGTGATCAAGGATCCTTGAAGGAAATGAGAAGCAGGACAGATGCTCACAGAAATAACGGTAGGATAAAGAAAAGGTTTGATGTTTTCCATTTTACAGACAAAAACTTGAATTCTGAAGTTTTGAAGAGAAAACAGTATAGTCTAGCAAATACATGGGGGAAAGTTGACACTACCATCTTATGGTGCACTGCTCATATAAGTATAGCTGTCATATAATGAGTTATGCTGGCTTTAGTAGAGGAATTGTAAAAGGCCAATTTTGTACATGACAGGATACTCCATTTTCTAGCTTCAATTTTTAATCTAGACGTAGAAGCAATTTATTTTTTAAACACTAAAAGTGTGAAAGCATTCTGTAGTTTTTGCTGTTTGGTTGGTTTTGGATTTTGTTGGTTTTGGAGTTTGAAGGAATACATTAAAAAAAAAAAAAAAGGTGGAATTTTTGTTCACAAGTACATTGTTAAAACAGCTATGAAAACATAACTTGGCACAGAGTGTTTTCCAGGCTGAAACCTCACTAAAAGAATGAAAAGCCTGCTGGCTACGTCAGGCTCCAGAAGATGGCAATGTCTCACCTTCTCTAACTGCTCCATGCAGGCGTTGTGGACCACGATCTTGCAGGCAGCACACTTCCTCCGCAGGGCAGACTTCTGCAACAGCAAAGGGACACGAGCGTGCGTGGAGGTCAGCTATGCCCGGGAGGAAAACAAAGTCACCTGAAAACCAGGAGATTTTTCTCTCCCTATGCAACACACTCCCCCCCCACCCCCACCCCGCCCTTTGGTGCTCTCAGTTGTGTACAAAAGAAAGAAAGAAAGAAAGAAAAAGATCTGAAGCTCTTCTGGTTAAAACCTGAACTTTGTGAAAAAAAACCAGCCACAACAGTCCAGTTTGTGAACTAGAAGTGAATGCCTCCCTTTAGGTAAGGGATCAGGTTAACACTGCAGAGCATCGCTCTAAAAGTGAGCATTCTACAAAGATGATGAGCAAAGAGGAGAAAAATCGCACGTGCAAATCAGAGAATTCAGATCACTTTGCAAGAGGTCGTTTCATGCTTATAATAAAATATTTAATTTATGGGTCTGACTGCTGCCTTGCAGAAAAATACTTGGCTACTTGGGTCATTTTAGCAGAGAATGATAAAATTCTAAGAGAATTCTGTTAAATGCTTATGAAATGTTACAGCAGGGACAAAATTCTCAATTATGCCAGTTAGTTTTATTAATTTCAATAGGGCTTTTGAAATAATTTCCATTGAATCCCCTGGGCCAAGGCATATCAAAGGCAAGAGAATACATCCAAAAGAGAGAATGTATTTACTTACTTTACTTCCATAAATTCAATTTAATTAATCTTCATAGAAATTTAACTTACACATTTGTGCTTGAGGGACAGAAGATTTATAAATACACAGTAAGTTGAGATTTCTTTGCTTTGGATTTTTTACATTCAATTTATTCATGTCCATTTAAATCTCTAATAAATTATTTCTTTATAATTTTCAGCATATTTTAAATAAGCTCATTAAAAAACAAGGAACACAGCTTCAGCTCACATTATGGAATAATTATAATAATTTTATTAATTCTCATAATTATCTAGATACACCCTAGCTGTACATGTTCACATGTACATGGTGTTCTAATGTTTCACCTGAAGAATCGTGGCATTGTACAGCAGACTAGGTTTTCACACGTTTTATGACTTGGTAACATAAAGCATATTTTTTATCTCTCTGTTTACCAAGGATGTTTTTTATCTCTGTGAAAACCATATGCAACATATTACTAAATTCCCATGTCACTTGCAATGCACTAAATCATAAGGAAGAATTTGATCAATTTTAGAAAGGCAAACTTCTGCTGAGAACACAAGAACTGTCACACTGGGTCAGACCAAAGTCCACTCAGCCAAACAAATCCTGCATCCAGCTTTTGCCAGAACTCAGTGTCTTGGCACCAATGCAAGTGCCCAGCCAACACAGAGTGACACTTCCTTTAAGTATTACCACACGGTCAGCAGTTGTTGGGACTTTCCCTCAGTACTCTGAAGGAGCCATTGGCTTCTCAGGCTTGCCCTTAATGCTGTATACCATAATGTAGCCAATTTGCTTGGGAAGATATGGAGATGGATATTAAATCTGTGCTATGGGAAGCACTAGTATTTCGGATCACATTGCCCTGAAAACTGGGGGTAATTAGTGAATCAAAATTCTTTGATTGGAGTAAAATACTCTGAAGGTGTCGCAGGGGAGGGTGTGTTGGGGAGGGTGGTAATAAAAGCAGAAAGACAGTATCATGAAGAGTCACAGATGGTAACCACAAACATCCCAGAGAGGAGGAGTTCCCTTTAACCTTTTCAGTCCAAAGGCTAGGATACTCCCTTAGAGCATTGTTTCCAACCAAGGACATGAACACAGGATCCCCACTCTCTTCCCAAGCTTCTGCAGCTTGGGTATTTTCTTCTCTTTTAATGAAGCAATTTAACTGAAACACTAGGCAAAAAGAGCTCCTGAAATAGACTGGAAGTGTAACCAGTCAAAGAACAGATATTCATGGATCTGAGTGAGAGCAGTCCAATGAAATATTAGCATAAACAGCAGAAAAGCTTCAATAGGAGAAAGCTAACCTTGAACATTCCCAAACAGGAGAAGGTAAACACCCAAATATGAGTGCTCTCATTGCTGGTGAGTGCATTCAGGAGTTTGGAAAACTCAGTTCAAACCCTTGCAGTGATGCAAATTGCAGCAATTTGATCAGACCCTCATCTCAGAGGCGTATATATATTTGCGTATATTTTCATGTAAAACAGACTAGTATCTTCTAATATTCCTGAAACACCTCAGTATTCTACCATTTTTTTCCCTTACCATGTTAGTAAAGTTGTTTATTACATACATTCTCACTGTGTAAATAATCTGGGTCAATCAAAACTGGTTTGGGCTTTTTTCCTGAAGCAATAAAGTCTTTACCAGCAGCCTTTTGCCATTTATGCTCTCCTTTTGGAACACGGGCAAACAAGTCAAGCTCTCAAGCGACTGAGCACTGCATCAGTCTGAAACCAGGCTTGTTACCTCAGAAAGGGAAAAAGAGATCTGAAAATAACTCACTGAGAATTTGACTTGGCAGCTTTCCTCCCCCAGGTAGCAGAGGTCCCCAGAAACATTTGTCTCTAGCCACAGATGCTCTCCATTCACAGCATTTTCCTGGGAAAAAGAAATGGTTGTTAATCTGTTTTGTGAAATTCAGCCATGTGAGTATATAGGAAAAAAAATCTGATTTTCAGCATAAATTTAGAAAACTAAAATAAACAAAAAAGCCAAACAAAATCCAACTACCACACCACCAGGTGTTGCTTTGGTTTTCTACAACACAAAGCCATAGCAGATTAGATGGCTACCCTGGCTAACCATCCCAGCTTACAGGAGGCTGACAATAAAATGATGTGTCACCAATCAAAACCAAAGTAGTTTTGAGCACGCTTCAGTTAAAATTTGCTGATATTCTTCCCACATGCTACATAGTTTAACTGGGAATTCAGATTAGCATGAGATGAACACAGAATTTTAAAGAAACAGAAAATCCAGAGAGATGAAACAAAGACACAACTAATGAACTTTTAATGGGAGAAACCAAAAAATTTAAGAATCAGGCACAGAGTAAAAAACAACATGCTGCCTGTAGCTTTAGGATGATGGGATAAACTAGACAAGGGAAAATGCTTTCTTTGAAATAGCTGGGTCAACACTCTGTGAATACCTCAATAAAACATTACACTGCCAGGAGAGACTAGACTTTATACATGAAAAAACAACACACTCATCTGAGAATGGTCTCATTAAAACAATCTACCTAGCACACTGAAAATTAGGAGTGATCAACAGGCTAACATCTAACTTTGTCTTGACAGCCTCATTTGACCAAATTTGTACCTTGATTCTATGCAAAATCTTGTTCTAGGGAAACTTGATTGGTTTCTATGAAGAGAAACTATGGTTTTCTCTTGCCTGTAACTCTGGTGTGACTAAAAAGCCTAAAAGTCTACTGTACACTGCTTGAACAAAGTGAATACATAGGAATTCTGTTCAGCCAGAATTAGAGCATGATAGAAAACGCTTTGACAGTCTGACATTTGGTTCCCACACTGCAGAAGTCACAAATGATGACGCTCACCAAACAGATGGCGTCCGACAGCAGCGTGCTCCGAAATAGCCATCTTGGATAAAATAATTTATTTAAAATACCACTGTCAGTTTCACAGTGATAAATTGGGAGAGCTTCTCTTGCTAGGCTGATTTCTTAGGTAATGCAGACAAGCAGAAGTAGCAAAATCCTTTGCTTTCTGGAGTGCATCCACAACAGCCAGGACCTATGCAAGGCTGCACATGGTGCCTACCACAATCACAGTGTTCACTTCCAATAAAACAAGAGGACAAGACCAACAGCTGTTTTCTGGTGAGAGGTTTGCCTGTCTGCAGGTCTTTAACTTCATCAGAAATGTTCCAACTCCCAGAGCACAAGAGTTTAGGTGAGTATTTTCAACACTTCAATAATGCAAAATAATTTCCAAGAAGTTGCACTACCTTAAGAAATTCTTCAAGCCTTTCTTAGAGGGTACATTATTCAGACTGTAAACTCTGTCCCTCATGTGTGTCCTTACATTGCAGCTATTTTCCCTTCAGCAGCAGGATATGAGCTCACCAAAGAGTGCTTGACCTGAGCAGGTTCTCTGCTGACAAAACAGTGCAGACAATATTATAACCCAGAGGTAAATCTCATAGGATATAAAAGATTCTTCAGAAAGACCAACTCTGATAGCTAAGTAAGAAAGCACACAGCTCCTGGGACAGAATTTTTAACAAGGAATAAAAATTATATTCAAAAATAGATGAACCACCCCTTCATTCGGACTAGGTCCACTTAACTTGCCATCAGGATTTCTAAAGATAAAGTGGCCTATTTCCATAACCTAGTTTAGACTGTTTCTTCTCTGTTGTTCCAGGTTGTATCAGAGATTTACATGTCTAACTTGACATCACCGTGTAAATAAAATTAGTTAGTAGTCTACAAGGATGACCATCACAGTTCATGTTATTATAGAGTTCTAACACAACTAGGTAATAAAAGTGTAAATAACCTGATCTGCTATGAGTGGCACATCTCCAGACAAAAATCTCCATACAAAAGAACATGTTCACATGTACATGGTGTTCTAATGTTTGTGTGTGAAAACCCACAATTTCAATTCCAGCAAATTGACTTCAGGAAAATCTTTCATCCTGAATCAGAGCGAAGAGCTGAGACCGCCCAAGATGAAATGCCCTCCCTCAAAAATCTTTCCTTGTCAGTTAATTTGTCTCAATAAGACCAAAGGGAATTTTTGAACTTCACCATGTTAAATTTTACAGGGCTCTGTTGTTTATATGATGAGACATTCTCTTGCCACTTACGAAAATCAAGATGATATAGTGAAAGGAAGTGCTGTGACCTTTTGTAAGCCAAATTTTTTCTTCACTTCTGACAAAAAATTTTGACAAAAATCAATACATTTCTATGAAGAATTTTGACTTCAACAAAACAGCATTTTCTACTCCAAAATTTACAGGCAACATTCCACAACATGCTGGACAAACGGGCACTCATCTCCACCTATCAACACAGAAGCAGACAGAGGTCCCTGGAAAGAGCTCCTATCACCTCTAGGATGATATCTTGTTTAACACAAAGCTAAACCACATTAAAGGTTCTGTCATCACTTGTATAGTTTGACACAGACTTTTTTAATTTCCATAAGAAGTTTGCCAGTTTGGTTTATTTTGTATTTGATGTCTTTATATTGGCTTTAGGATTTAATGGCTTCTAAAGAAGCAGTTGTTCTTTTTCTGTCCCTGAAGACACAGATGCCAGTCTCATGCTCTTGCCATTTTCCTCATGTTGAATCTGTGGCTGTAAAGCTACACATAAAATCAGTTCAGCTAATGGAAAAATCTAGATATCTCATCTGCCAAATCAGCTAGACAAAATGACTCACCCTATGACCACATAACTGTTGGATCTGACACAAAGAGTGGTGGGTTAAAGATGGCTTCAGTGGGACTGATGCTTTTGGTGCCAGCTCAGTGTCGGGGCACCTCAGCTGACCTGTCAAATCACATTTTGCTCTGACTTGCTATGCGGAAAATGGATACTGTCCATCACTATGGATAAAACAGCAATGACTGTGGCCTAACAAAGAAAACTGTGAACTCTCTCTCCTCTCCAGCTTCCCAGCCTTCACAACTGTGTGAACTCAGTGTCTTGGGAGGAAAAAAGCCCCTGCTCAGTGAAGCAGAGGCAGCAGTGCTTTCCTGGCAGCCTGGCTCACAGGGGACACACGATCTCAATATGCTCCCCCAGATGGAGACCTCTCATTTGATTGCTCCTGATCCATTACCACTTTAATAGCAAACTAGAATAATTTCAGTATAGCAAACATTCCTTGCATACAAAACAAATAGCACACACAATCCCCCCTGAAGTGGAAGAGAAATAAGAATTCAAGGACCAGGAGTTTGGGAACCATGTAATTACACGCATGTGTTCATGCCTTGCTGTGCACATTTCACTAACTCAACTAGATTTCTTCAAGTGCTCCAGCATAGTAAATGACAGAGCAAGAGCTGCCATTTTTCTAACACCCACCACTATCTCCATACCTCACTGTGTTTCCTGACAGCAGTCAGCATGGTTTCAAAAGCAATGAAGATAAACCTGTTTCAATTTGCCGTGTCAAGCAGCTGCACTTATTCAGCCAAACAAATAAACCGGTCAGCCCAAACTTCTAGTTCAAAAGAGTTGTGACTCCAACTGTAACACAAGGAATGGAACCCTCCTCCACTCCCGCTATGACTGACATTCCCAAAAAATTATTTCAGAAAAATCTCTAAAATAAATCAGTAAGGAAAGTTTCCCTTTGTTAACACTCCAGCAAGAGAGAAGAATCTTCTTGCAAATATGCATTTGGGTGATACTTATGATTAGTGTAAAATTAGTGGTCATCAATTTAAACTTAATTAAATATATTTGTAAGCAAAAATTGTTACTTTTGGTCCTTTTCTTTATGAGATGACTATTGAGCAGAAACAAATTTGTTTGGATGTCTCTTTCCCAAATACCTTTCTGTCATGTTTGGATTATGTTTCACCCTTAACTCTGAAATTTCAGTGTTAGCAATACTCATGTTGCAAACAGAAGCTAGTGCCTTAAATATTTTTCTGTTGATAAATACTCTCAATTATAACTCCATCTTAGCACATTTTAATTTGGGAATATTCCACGTAGAGGTCACCTATTCTTTAATTATTGCAAATGTAATACATGGACACAGAACAAAATAAAACAGCCTAGGGATATGTTTCTCCTTTCCCCCACCATGCTTTCCAACATCTCTGCATCAATTGCCTTTTGAGATCCCCATAATCTTCAGCTGAGAGATCACCTGTATACAGAAGCAGAATAACAACATTTGTCTTCATGGAGCAGCAATGTTCAGATCAGCTATCAACTGAGATGATGATTCCCTATGTTCTCATGAACCACTACTTTGGCTGATAACAGTCACACTTCAGCAACAGGAAAAAAAAAACATGTTTTCTAGATGGGCATGTTCAACACTCTACTGTTCTAGTGGCCATCAATAGCTTTGTAGGCACCATAGAAAGCAAGAGCTAGAAGGCAGTAGTTAAAAGAAAATTACAGGAGGACTTTGTGTACAAGCTTATGGTTATAATCCTTGGTAGAAAATGGCAATAGAAAAATACACAAAGACCTGGATCCTCAAAGGTGCACAGGCAGTGTGTTGGGTGACTCAGTCTGTACTCACTTGAGAATCTGGGCTAGAATTACTTACTTTATTATTTAACACTTGGGAGTGATGTCTAAAATGAAGGTGTGTAGGAGAAAGGGATATGCATAAATATATCACAGGGGCAGGCATTTAGGTCAACTCCTTTTTGGTAAGGCATCCCCAGCATTCCCCCCTGGTTATTATAACACCTACTCCAGACACTGTATTCTGTATGGCCCTGGTGTGAAAAAGAGAACCTTAAATTAGACAGCAAAGCTACAAGTTAACTTGAATTAGGTGTAAAAAGCATGATGAAACTGGACATTTGTAAGTATGTTAGGGAAAAGAAACCTCAGGGAAGAGAGACAGTAGCAACAACAATAATAAAGAATACTGGGAGGTTGTGTAAAAAGTCTTAGGGGACATGAGAATCATCACCTCTGTTTCACAGCTAGAGTCTGATGTACTGAGTGGCAAAACAACTCCTCTGAGCTCACTCGCGAGGTAAGTGACAGGGCAGAGAATGGAATCCCACTCTCTGACTCAGTGCCCTGTTCACAGGACCATCTGATAATGGCAAATCACCTGCGAGGAGTTCTCAAAAATGGAGGCAATGGCCAGGGAATTCTTTCCAGTCATTACTGTGAAGACTGTGGTAGAAAATACTTTCTCCCTTTTAAGTCAAGAGACAATTTATGTTCATGTCACTTAGACTTTGGAAAGATCTCCCATCATGTGTCCTTGGAGAATCATCCTCAGAAACACTGAAGAGAAGGACAATGTATACGAAGATGAAACACACA
Source organism: Nicator chloris (assembly GCA_013400495.1). Lineage (NCBI taxonomy): Eukaryota > Metazoa > Chordata > Aves > Passeriformes > Pycnonotidae > Nicator > Nicator chloris. The sequence goes on along the minus strand of WAAE01020282.1, from coordinate 213,679 downwards.
CTGATCAGTGCTGCCTTCCAGTGATTAAATACAAAAACCTCTTTTCTGGCTCTGATATATCAATTGACATATCTTTTCACTCTACCAAATACACCTTTAGACTTAATTTAAAACTTAGGGTTTTTTTCTTTGAATTTCCCTATGTATTAAAAACCTTTGGTCCACTTCAACTTCCCCATATCTCCAAACCCTACTTCCATCATACCTCAGATTTGAAAAATACCTTTCTCTCTTTTACCAGTTACTACAGCTGGTCAGTTCAGTCTCCTCTCAACCACAGATGTCTTCCACTCAGTATTCTGTGAGTTCTGGTTGATGGACTTGGGGTTCAGGGGGGGTTTTGGAGGCATTGCTGCTGTTGTTTTTTCCAAGTACAGTTTTCAAACATGTTTGATTTAGCTAATGTGTGTAACCCTTCACTTGTGTGACTGATCCTTCAGATTTCTACTGAACAGCAGTGATGACCAAAACCAGGCATTTTTACTACCTTGCTGAATGAGCACCTGGTTTGCTGGAATGAAAGAACAAGGTATTCTCCAAGCCACTTCCAAGAGGATTCTATGCAAGCTTTCACACTGCAGACTCTCATAGTGAATCTAATCCAACTTCCTGCAACACACCCTGCAAAGTTTCATCCCCTTAAACTTTGAGTGCAACACCTGGAGTTCAGGAAGAGCAGGCAATCCAAAAATCAATTCTGTTTTGGTACAGAGAACAAAGATAAGCATAAGCCATATTCATCAAAACAGAAGTTATCTTCAACTAAAAGGTGCTTGGCTGGGCAGTGCCTTGATACTGCAGTGTATCAACCTCTTTAGCAATAGCCAAGTGCAAAATCTACAGTATGCTTTGTTTTAATTGAGACATTTGTGTGAACTGCTGGCTTCTGACTCATCCTCTTAGCTCGTGCTGCTGCATAACCACATGGAAGGTGCATAGGGATGGTTACAGGGGAGGAACAGACTTGCCATTAGTAAACACAGAGATGGTGGCCAAGCCCTGGAACAGTCTTCCTAGAGAGGTGGTTGGTGCCCCATGCTTGCCAGTGTTTAAAAGACATTTAGACAATATCTTTAACAATCTGCTTTAGTCTTGGCCAGCCCTAGAGTGGTTCAGCCCAGAAACATAAAAGAGCAAGACAAGAGGGGCAGAAACATGCTCTCCATGTCTACACACTGGCTTGGGCCCAGAACAAATCTAATCACACCTACAGAGAACTGTGACCAAAGATTTCAATTACCTATTCTACAGATGCAGACAACTTGACATGTGTCTTCAGCCTTAAATTTTGGCCCATCAAACAGAGGCACAAAGCCCTGCTGTGCTAAAATTAGATCAACCTTTAATGGCAGACTTTGTCAAGAAGGAGGTGGGAAAATGTAAACAGACAACTTCCAGGCTGGAAAATCAGTCCTTTTTTGCTCACATCCCCACAAGTTTTAATGTCTCTGCCTTGTGCTTCAGTACATAATAGAAGCATGTTCCTCATGACTAGCACTTATTCTGATAGCAACACAATGTCATACGGTGATTTACGGATCAAGAGAGCGTCAATTATACTGCTCAAATTAACTGCCAAAAAACCAAACACCTACAGTCCACTCTAAGGCCGCTCTTGGTTCCTTCACAGGTCCATTGGTGACTGGAATGTTGAGGGAATGCACAGGAGCCAAGTGCTGGAGGCCTGACCTGGAGATTGCTTTCCTGCAAATTGAAAAGAAAAAGAAAAACAGAAATAAATGGAGTGTATATGTGGAGCATATAACAAATGTGTCTCTCCAACTTAATTACCCAACATCCTCCCCAGCCTTTTCCAGAAATCAGGAGAGGCAGCAACGCATTTCATTTCAGTTTCAGTGAAATGGTGCTTGAATGCCATCTCCTGCTAAAGCAGTTTAGGAAAAGAATAAAGCAACCTGATCACTGGAAATTACTGTTTAATGGAGATCAGTTACTCATCTGGCACTAAAGTGAAATATCAAATCTAGTGGACTATCTGTGGTAATGTCTGCCAGTGGAGTCCTCATGCATTACACCTATTCCTTACACACCAACTAGATCTGTTGAATCAATTTATGCATAACTCCAAATACCATTTATAGGAGAAACAAAGTATAGGTTTATACAAAGAATCAAACACTTGTTGCTTTTACTTAGTTTATAGGCTGGAAAAAGTCATCTGTTCAGCATCCAATTATGTAAAACAAGACATGGGGATGCCACCAGGAAGGGAAGTCATAAACTGCTATCTTCTTTGATCATATCAGGATCCCTCAAGGAATTACAGCTTCTTTCCAGTTATATTTCAGTTCTATCTTTCTGATCCAAAGTAATTTTTACAGCTCCTGAGGCATAGATATGATCTTCCTCAGAAGTCATAGGTGGTGGCCAGGAACACCCCTGAAGCTGTCTCCACAGTGCTGAGGGGATATCCCCCCTGCCTGACTCCCTACAGACACCCAGCCCTGACAGAGCTGCCCCCACCAGTGAGCCCTCGGGTGGAAGCACAGTACGCTGCCAGTACAAAGTTCAGCTGCACCTGAACACTCTGTTTGCTACAGCTTCCCAACATTATTGCATTGCATGTGTTAGAACCTGATGGTAGTGGCCAAAATAATCTCACAGCTTCAGCTGCCGTGGATTCAGAAGAGGACAAAAATCATCTCAGAGAGATATCTCCCTTTGTAAGCCAAACACACACATCCCCCACAAAGTAAAATGACAGGCTGTTTGTGTAAAGTGCATTTTTGTGATACCGCTCCCACAGTGCTGCAGCTATTTATAGCATCTCCTAATCTTACCACTGTCCCAAGGCAATAAAGGTCAATTGAGCCAGTGGAGACAATCCAGGTCAGCCATATGCTAAATAAATCTTTTCATTGTCCTGAAAATGTACGGTGCAATATATATCCCCAGTAAAGGAGCTTGGAAGCCTCCCTGCTCACAGTGCATGTCTGGAAAAACCGAGTGAACTGAAGCAGAATCTCTTAAATCCCCTCTCTTGTGGGCAACATGAACAACTCAGAACATTAACATCAGCCTCTGATCGTCCAGTCCCCTCTTTGTACTTCATGTGGGAATGACTTCGACATTAAGGAGTTTTTTCCAAAAAGATTTTGCATTTGACAAAAAATAGGAAGAAGCCCAAGGAAAATTCTTTTACCATCTGGCAATGCATCAGGAGGGGACAATTTAGCAAGAAAGATCTTATGCCAAATATATAAGTACAACATAAACTACACATCTCAATAACTGGATTCAGGCCTTAGAGACATAAGCTATGAGAAACTAAAAAGATGTTTTTTAAATATATTTTCCAAGAAAACTTCCCAATATTTGGCAGTCTCCTTCCACGCTGTTTTCGGTATCAGTGTAGTTATTCGGGCTTCCTAAACACAAGAGTGCATTTTCCTGTCTATTTGTGGTTCATAACGTGTTCGTTTATTTGGGTGGAAACAGGGCAGTATCACTTTTTCCACTCTGCATCACTGGCGGGGGTAAAGCAAACCTACTTAGGCCTGTCCTCACAACAGAGGAAGGTAAATATGTGTAATGAGTGGTTGCAGACATCTCAGCATCATCTCGGATACGATTTCCAGTCAGAATTAGAGATGTGCAAGCCTCCCACAGGAGAACCTGAGACTTGGCCCACATTTCTTCAGGAGCAAGCCGAGGCTGATGAGCCTTTTTGGGGCAGACCTGGCACAGTTTTTGTGCCAACAGCCTGCCCTTTCTCTGCATGCCAAGCTGGATTTATGGCTTTGTCTGGAAAGTACACAAAACACAGGCATGACAATAATGTTTGTTTTGTTTTGGGGGTTTTGTTTCTCATCTGTTTTAACGTAAAAGCCTTAAAATTATCTCAGGGATTGCAAATTTGCATGAGCCAGCCAGAAGTGACTCTTGGGCCCAGGAACAAGCTAAAAGTGTCTACTTTTGCACAGTTTCTTGTCAAAATTTTCTCTCAGAGCAAAGAGAGACAAAGTGTCAAAACACACTGTATGACTGCAGAAGCCTTTCCCATTAAAAAAGGAGGCCAAGCCAAAGAGCAAACACATGGCCTTCTAATAAATGTAAGACAGACAGAGAGGGGAAAATGGAGGGAAAAGGAAGGTAGCACGAATCTGATAACAGCAGATGCTGAGTATCCAGGTGATCATATCTCATATTAGTTTGACAAATTACACCACCTGGCACTTTTCCAATGGCAAGGTAACACGACTGGCTTTTAGTTATCTTTCCCAGAAATTTCATCTCCACTGTGCTGAGTGCATGAATGAAACACAGGCTTGACAGTCAGCCTTTCCCATAGACGTAATCACTTTTCCCCTGATAAGAGATAGACAAAGTGAATCTGTGGTTTCATCATATATTCCATTCTTCAGACTATGAAGAGCACAACTTTGTTAAAATGGGCACATCGAGCCCAGTTGTTCATGTAGTAACCAACAGCTAGGAAATATTTCATCGTAAATAGCGAGCTGTATTACAATAACTTCTTTTTCACATCCAGTAATCAATTATTGGTAGTAGATGCTATTATTGACTTAACTAACACACCACCATTGAGAACAGGCATGGGTACACATAAATGCCTATGTCATTGAGTATACAACTAAAAAAAATATCTGATTCTAATTCCATAGCTGATACCACTACGGAAATTCTTTAACAGAGCAGTCAACTGTCTTGAAAACCAAAAGCAATCAGACATTCAAGTACACTAACTGACTTTTTTTATTTTTTAAAACCATTACATTTGCATTTTGCTGAAAAGTCAGGCGAGACTCAACCTACTTATTAGATCAAAGGATACATATTTGATCAGGGGAGATTTGAGCTTATATCCCAGCCTTTGGCTTTATTGAGCCTTTTTCTCCACTGAAAGCATATAAATATCCTCCAATGGGTTTTTTAGACTGAATAGTTTAAGCAGAACCCTCAAAGATCACAACAATTAGTCCATAGTATGCAACCTATTTAAGTACTAGAAAAAAATCTATTTGAAATAGAAAGAATTAGTTACTGTTGCATGTGGTTAACAGCTTTGACTATCGATTTAGTTGTCACTGATGTTGGAGCTGCTGCCTTTCCAAGGCTGGGGTTATCACCCTCCTTTTTATATGAGCATTACCATTAGGGTAGGCTTTCATCTGCAAAGTTGAGAGAATATAAAAACGCAGAGACACTGGCTGCCACAGATCCTATGGCTAGGACATCTGCCAGGAAAGATGTTTTGGGGAGTCTTTTCTCAAAGTTAACCTATATATTTACAGAGAAAGGGACGATCATTCGTATAATGAAGTTTAAGTTACAAGACCCCTGAATTTCTTTGAATATACAATGTGGATAAACCCTACACCTGTCAGCCCTCAGCTTTGCCAACTAGAGCTTGAAAAGCCCTGTGCGAGGCCAGACAGACCTATATGCTGTATGAACAAATTATATGTGCCAGAGTTTATTTGCAGGTGGTTTTCACTCCTGCAATTTGGTGCTTATGAATGTTTTGAAGAAAATGTACTGGCTAATCTCTGGCATTATTTAAGTTTTCCCCATGCATCTTTGCTGATTGCATCAGGAGCCCAAAACCCACTGTTCCCAGCTTGTCTTCTGGGTAAGTCCTGTTCTTTTTAGCTGGCCACTGGGCAGCGATCATTGCACTGCAACATTGATTCCCAGATCTTTTGCATTTGCTATGAAAGGAGCCAACTTCAGCCAAATCAAATAATCTGTCTGGTGCACCAACCCATTCCTGACAGTAGCCAGTAGCAGGTGTTTAGAGAAACACTGGCACAAATTGGGTGATCCTCCCCCTGACATACTCCAGTCACAGTTTCCAGTAATCAGTAGTTTAAGGACTTCCTGAGCTGGAGGCTGCTTCCAGACCTTTGCACTTAATAGCCTGTAATGGCTTTTTACTCTAGGAATGTGTTGGTCCTTCCCTGAACCCATTTATAGTCTTGGTCTCCACAGCAGGCTGTGTAATAAGCTCCACAATTTGATTATGGACAATGTAAAGTATTTCCTTCTGTCTGTTTTTAAAATTCTGCCTGATAATTCAATTGCTGTATCATATTGTAAGTAACAGCAAGTAATCACTTGCCTCTCTGCACCTTCTGCGATTTTATGAATCTACTGATACACCCCTTAAATCACCACAACCCCAGCTGGAAGTACCCTAGACTACTTAGACTTCTGCTAATCCTGAATCTGTTCTATCTTTATCAGTGTTCTGTAGCTCAGTTATGGGTGGTTTTTTTTGATGTACAACTGCCAAAACTAGAAAAACTATTCAACATCTGGCTGCACCAGAGTGGTGGTGTCATCACACTTTCTGCACTGTTCTCTTTAATTATCCCAAGATCTCTTTCCTGGGTGTTAAATGACAATATAAAGTCTAAACTTGATAGCTTTTTAATCCTGCATGTACATTATTTTGCCTTCACTGATCTCACATTTCAACTGCAATCTGCTTCAGTCATTCAGCATCATGAGATCCTTCTGAAAATTTCTGCAGTCAGACCATGCCCACTCAAATTGTGCAAAGCAACAGGAAGTTTTACCCTCTTTCATTTTACTTCCAGTGAGCAGCACTGCTCCATCAGAGATCCCCAGTGATCTTCACCAGTAAACACCCAGGTAAACCCTGAACACCACCCTGTTGCTTGCTACACTTAAACAGGTGTTTAACCACAAGGACACCATGCCTTTCACCCCTGGTTTCTGTACCAGAAGCTGTTTTTCTTCCCCCAGTGAAGCTTTCTGGAAGCACACATGGGCTCCCCTTGGCCAGACCAACCCAGTTCACAGGTCCCACACCTCTGTCAGCAACCTCTGCAAGATTCACCAGTCCTGGTATTGAGAAAGCTGTGCTGGCTCTCCTCCAGTACATCACGTTCAGCTGTGCATTTACTAACCCTGCATCTTGTCAGCAGCTTTACCAGTTTCTCTGATTAAAACTTGCTGCTGGCTTGCCCCACCAGCACTCTGTGAACCCATGTGACCACCACACTACTTTAGGAGTAAAGCTCACTTAAGAGAGGATTTATAAAGCCCTCTCAGCAGTTTGTTATTTGAATTCCAGTGGAATTCTTAGCAAAATCAAACCTTAGTGATTAGTTACTGGCCCTTTTGTCAACGTGGCCATAAGCCTCCTACATGAACTGCCTCATTTTCCTCAGGTTCATCCACACAAGTAGCAGCTCAGCCTAGGACACTCTCAAGCGCCTTCAGCAGCGAACATTGATGCAAAAAATTCAATTAGCACTAAGAGAAACAGACCTTTGAAAACTCCTCATGAAATGCTTTCCTAAGCATCTGTCACTCCCTGCTGCCCAGGGAACCAGTGTAGGGAAAAGTGAAGATTTGGGTAATTTCCCAGCCAGTCAACATCCACATCACCAATACCCCAAACAAAACTTTCCTGCCTCTCTCTCTCCACCCCTCACCACGCAGAGCTGTCTGAAAAACAGTCCATGGAAATCAGCACATGTCCATGAAACACTGCAGCTCCATGCAGCTCTGGGCAGCTTTCCTTCCAGCCTCCAGCCCAGCCTTCCTCTACCTGGAGCAGCTCATGTCCACTAGAGACTGACCTGAAGAGAGTGAAACAAATTTCCACTATGAGTCTTCCCAGGTACCTCGAACAGCAACCACAGAGCTGTAACACAGTGCATCAACTCCCTAGTAAGTTCTGGCAGGAACATTTGGGACTTTATTCAGCTCATATTGAGCAGGTGCAAGACCAACAGAGCCAACAAGCCTTCTGACAAAAGGAATTACGAGGCAAAGCAAAAAAACCAGAAAAGAACTGCAGAAAGTTGGATCAGGTTAACAGAAGAACGGCCACTACCACACGATGATGTTTTTTCTGTGTCAACACTGCAGCTCACAGACATTTCTGTGTTGTGCACATGAAGGGATATTCTTTAAAAGGAAGCCTTTTAGTATTCTTGCGCCTCAAATTCTGGGTACAAGAATGACAGGTTACTTTTCCAATCCCAAAAGAATAAAATGGATTGATGAGACAGGTTGTGTGTTACAAGAGGCATTCACGAGCTGTGACATGAATACGTTTGCAGTTTCTTCAGTGTAGACATGCAAATCATCACTGCCCTGTGGTTGTACTTGGAGCTTGATTTAGTGTCAAAACAGTGCGAGTCCAAATGCCAAAGATCTCTACTATATATTTTTTTTCTCTTCTCTGCTTCATTTGACCAGTAGGCATACATTAAGCACCAAATTTTATCTTTTGGAAAGCAATTTACGGTTTCAATTTGATCCTGAACTGCACTAAATTATTCAATCCCTTAAATCTTATCTTCCATCAAGAGTTCATCTTCTCAGAAGCCAGAGAAAGCACACAGTTTTGTGTCAGCTCCTGTCAAGGTGACCAATATATCTCATCCCAGATCTAGAAGTCACTTCAGAGTCTCCATTGCACTAAAATCAGGGTGACTTTGTTCCTGCATGCTGTCATTGGCCAGACCCTGGATCCAGCTCATTCCCCTGGAAACTCTGGAACAATCCTCATCTGCAATGTGGAAACAGAAAATGGCTCAGATCCAAGACTTGGATAATTAAGATAATTATAAGATAAAGTCAAAGTCATGTGGAATTCTCTCTGAGCTCCTATCAGAGCTCAGATTTCCATATATCAATGGTTAGGACCCATTTCTTCCTTCTGCTTGCTTTAGGGTTTTTTTTGCCTTTACTCTTAATTTATTCTCTAGATTCCTGAGCAAATAGGATAAAACATGAAGGAGACTTAGGGTACAAGGCAACTAAATTTTAGGACCAACAGGATTTCTCCCAATATTTTGTTTAAAATTTCTGAAAAGAGAAGTACAAACGGGGCGATTTCTCTTGCCACAAAAAGTGACAGGCCTTGGAGGACTCCTTGTAGTAACAGAAATGTCAGCATTAAGTTCCATGAGGGGAAAAGGAAAAAAAGTGATACGGTTGGTAATGCAATGATCATGAAAAGATGAAGAGTATTCTCTAGCCCTGTAATTTACTGAGAAAGGGACTAAAAAAGGAGCCTGGAAAGCTGGGGATAAAAAAGACAACAAAGCTTTCTTGAACTGATTTACTTGCTTTATTTTTGCTTCAGTCAAAACCAATTTGTTTCAGAAAAGGGTTTAAATTTTTTCTAGCCTTTAGCTTTTAAAGCTATGAATATCAGATCTGGAAAGACCTTTTAGGTCATGAAAGCCAATCAACTCTATTTCAAGCAAATTTATATGTTTGAATTCACAAAGTTAAAGACCCATTTCAAATCTAGCCCGATTGTACCTTCTCTCTCATTCCTACTGAGAAGCTATGTTAGATTTCCACTCTCTTAATCATTAAAATCCCTTTTTTCTTTGTAATTCCCATCCGGTATGCATGCCCCTGCACAATATTCCTTAAATTCATATTATCAGGATTTTCACATTTTATCCAAAGAGTTAAAGTTGAATTGATAACCAGTGATTTTTTCTGATCCTTCTACAGAATAAAAGACACCTGAAAGTTTTGATCAGAAATCTTTAAACCTTTGGATTAAAATCCTTTGAGTGAGTTTATGTAGGGCAGAGATGTGCATAGAGAGTTCGAAGCTCACATTTCAAAGATTCTGGAATCAGTGGAGTAACCAAGATGATAAAATTTAATCACTGTCTTTCCAAGCAAACAACAAGAAATGCTCTAGGGAACTGTGAGCATAAATGATTTCCAGCTGCATCACAGACTGGACAGCAGCATTAGAGAAGACTGATACATTTTTACTATTTCAGAGAGCAAAAGAAGTCTGAATGGGAATTATTTCCATAACACATTTTCATACATTTCATCCAGACAAAAATTATGGGATATGCAGGACCTGCATTCTGTAGTTCATGTATAGACAAACAGTGGTGACAGTAAATTGGATGGACATGACTATAGTACGATTGTGACTTTTTTTTAAATATAATATTCCAAAATTTAAAAAAAAAAAAAAAAAAGAGTGCATGTATTCTATGTTATCACTCTGCCAACCAGATTTTAAAAAAATGGGCTTTTCCTTCAGGGTATTTCTTGGTGGCTTCAATCAATATTCATTTGATCTGGAAGATAAGGAAAAGGAAAACAAAACAAAACAGGGAGGAAGGGAGGAATTAAGGGCAGCATTTTAACATTAGTCTTGGAAATGTTCTCTTGCCACTCAGATTCTAGCACATGCTTTCTACAATAATTTAATTTATGGCAATTTCTATATCAGACAGGATCCTTTGTTGGCATAAGTTATTTACACAAGCTGAAATTATTATGTCATTAAAATGTCCTTATTACTCAATGACTGTATAACCTCACATAAACTATATAATAAACTACTAGGTTTTTCTTCTTTTCTGCAAATCCAATGTGTACCTTGCAGTTTTGCACTGTAAGCTTCAGACAGTTGTTTCAAATATGGATTATTTGGAACCTTTCCCTGCCCCTGAATCATTAAGTGTTCTTTTCTTTCTTTGTGTAGTATTTTTTCCTTGAAAATTGAGACACCAAAAATTGTGATTGTCTGTTTCTGTATTTTTCCCCATTATAAGCTTTCGTTTAGCATTCAAGGGTCTCAGAGAGGTTAAAAATAAAAATCTTCCATTTCTGAGTATGCAAACAAAAATTGAAAAGGTAATGGAGATTCATACTGACTAGACAAAAGAAAAATAATTCCACGGTTTATAGACTGTGGATTTAAGAAAGAAAGGAGCATTATAGGGGGTGCCAGAACAAGTTTATTACCAAGTATTGATATGAGAATCAAATTTTCTTCCTTCCAGACATATAAATACCTAGGACTCAAGGAAAGACCCAGAAGAAAAGCAAGCTTTTAAACAATCCAAAACAAAAATTTTTTTCTAACGAAAGATTTTGCAAGGACACAGGACAGAGAAATACCCTCTCTTCTGAAAATCAAGTTAGACTTTCACACTCCAAACACAGTCTAGAGAGCAGAGCAGGGATGGGACTTCAGGCTTTGCCTCCATAGTTAATTGGGGAAGAAAAAAATTTAAAAATGGGGAGGGGAAAAAAAAAGCCTACATTTACTTATCATTAGAGTGACACTTGAGAAAGACAGATAAAAATATAAAGCTACCATGCCAGTCGAGACAAGCACCACCATGCTCCAAGCACCTGCACCTCTATCCTCTCCATACCATTCCCAACATTCTTCCTTTCCTTCTGGCACAGTTTTTATGCACCCATCCCAAGGAAGCAGATGGGTGTCCACCACTTTCAATTCCCTCTGTTTGAGGCAAACTGAAAGAGCCCAGCAGAAGGCGGAGAAAGAGAATTTACTGCAGTAAGTGAATGGCAGTTGAAAACAGAAAGCACCAGTTCCCCAGCAAGTCTGTGCAGAAACCTATCCCTGCAGGACGCCATCCAAAGCTCAGATTCTAATCAAAAGGTTTTTGATCATTTTTAACAAGTTTTAGGGTCAAATAACAGAGGTTAAGGGATAAAATTTGATCCAAAAAAACTTAAACCAGAAATGAAGGATGTCTGTAGAAAATACAATAAATCACCAACTTCCACTCTCCTCATCAGCAACAACTGTATGGCAATACAGAAATGAGGAAAAAAGTGCACCGCCTGACAAGATTCCCCCTGGCCCTTCAGTCCACAGAAAGCAGAATACTTAAGAAACCTCTTAAAACTAACTTCCAAAACTGGAAGAGAATCTGACTCAAGCCTGCCTCTGAGGTGTTAACCTGGGAATACCCAATGTGTTTATGAAAAATGAATTCGACTCACAGAATCCCAGAATATGCAGAGTTGGAAGGGACCCATCAGGATCAAGTCCAGCTCCTGGCCCTGCACAGGGCACCCTGAGAATGACCCCATGTGCCTGAGAGCATTGTCCAAATGCTTCTTGGACTCCGTCAGGTGCTGTGATCACTGCCCTAAGGAGCCTCTTCCAGTGCCCAACCATCCTCTGGGTAAAGAACTTTTTACCAGTATTCAACTTAATCTCCCTTGATGCAACCTCAGGCCATTCCCTTGGGTCCTGTCATTGGTCACCAGAGAGCAGAGATCAGTGCCTGTCCCTCCTTTTCCCCTCACAAGGAAGTTGTAACTGCAGAGAGGTCTCCCCTCAGTCTCCTCCAGGCTGAACAAACCAAGTGCCCTCAGCCACTCCTCGTGTGGCCTCTGTGGCTTCCCCTCAAGGCCCCTCACCATCTTCATTGCCCTCCTTTGGACACTCTCCCATAGCTTCATGTCTTTTTTATATTGTGGCACTCAAAAGTGCCCCCAGCACTCGAGGTGAGGCTGCCCCAGCTCAGAGCAGAGCAGGACAATCCCCTCCCTTGCCCAGCTGGCCATGCTGTCCCTGATGCTCCTCAGGACAGGGATGGCCCTCCTGGCTGCCAGGGCACTGCTAACTCATGTTCAACTTGCCAATGACCAGGACCCCCAGGTCCCTTTCTGTGGCACTGCATTCCCCAGTCTGTCCATACATCCAGGGTTACCCTGTCCCAGGTGCAGAATCCAGCTCTCTCCCTCATTGAACTTCTCACATGATTGCCCACTGGGTGATTGCCCAGACCCCTGATTTGTCAAGGTCTCTCTGCAGGGCCTTCCTGCCTTCAAAGAAGTCAACAGCTCCTCCCAGTTTGTATCATCTGCAAACTTGCTCAGTGTCCCTTCCAGTCCTGCATCCAAGTCAGTATTGAAGGAGTTGAAGAGCACAGGGCCTAAGAGAGAGCCGCCTTGTGGAACCCCACTGGTGACAAGTCTCCACTCTGATGTCACCCCATTCACAGTAACCCTTGGTGCTCAATCCATGAGCCAATGCTGACCCATTGCATGATGTATTTATCCAGCTGTTTAGCTCTAAGTACACCATGAATTATCTACCAAAAATACTTATGATTGAAGCTTGTTCTTGGTAATCAACTTTGGAGTTACACGTAATTTTTTTTTCTTCTTTTTAAATCAGACTTTCTGTAGCAAATCTTAACATTTCTGCCTGGAGGAGAAATCACACCAAGTTTCACATCAGATTAAGACAACAACGTTGCCTGTGTCATGCATTGTTACAAATCTCACCAGAATCACAATGAGGGCCTTTTCCCTTACACATGCAGCAGACACTGAATTGTGCTGCAGGGAGAGACGGAGGCACTCTCAGTCAGGAGAGAGATTATTGCATTCCCTCCCAACCCCAAGGGACAGCTGTCACGGGGTTGAGCCTAGGTATCAATCTCAGAATAAGGAAACTTTCAGGGAGACATTGAGGCAGAAAAGTGCAGGCAGTAGATCAGCTAGAGCAATGATCTTCATGGCTGAGATGAAACTGGAGACTTTTGTTAGCAGCTCTGTTGATCTAGTTAAACAAACAGTATAACTGGAGTCTGAGCTGCGTTTCTTTTCTTTTGGAACCAATTTAAGAAATGTTAGTTTTTCTCATAATCTGCCCCTTTTTTCATCTAAATTCTGTTAAATTATACATATGTGGTTCTGCTTCCTCCCTCTTGACTCATCAGTTGTATACAAGCAGGCTAAAATAACCTCCACAATACAAAGTACTGTCAAATGCATATAACAAGCAAACAGCAGGGAAGAAGGAAACTTATTTTTCTTCTAATTTCTTTTTGGCTACAGTAATACTGGGTGCTGCTTCTCTTATGCTTATATAGCTTCAGAGAAGGACACAGTAAATTGCTGGTGCTCCTTCAGGGTTAGATAAATCCTCAGACAGAAAGACCTGAAAGCCTACCTTGGCCTGGAAGAGATCTGGGCATTGACCTTATGACAGGACATGTCCTACTACTTGGACATTATTTTAATTTGAAAGGGATTTTGAGTATAAAACAGGGATTTGTAATGCCACACTCTTAACTCTTGTGTTGGTGCATTGTTTAGTTGCTGGGGTCAAAATACCGATTTGAAGTTAAGGCGCTGATAAGACCACAATAGAAAGAAAATATTACCTGTTTATGCACCGGTTTTATTATGAAAGAATAAGACCACTAGCTGAGGCTCTATCATTGAGCATTAAGATGTGAAGATAACTGACAGAACAGGAGATTAAAATCCTTTTTTCTACTGAAAATACTACAAATTTACCAGTGCAAAAGCTATCTGTACAACTATCCCACCCACTTTTATCCTGGAGCAACATTTATAGCACTGAGAATGCAGGTCAATCACCAGATTCAGCCCAACTTTGACCTCATATTTTCCCGGGATTTTTAAAGAAGGGAGCCATGGATCCAAGTATCTTAGCCTTCTTGCACAAGATAAAACTACATGTCCCCTAACATGTGACCTGTGTGGGAATGCTGAGTCATTTTACATTGGCACATGACTAAATTGTCATTAAACCATGCTGGTTTCAGGTAGAATTAAATCTGGATTAAAAATCAGCTAGAGGGAACTGCTCATCGTGCTCAACTGGCACTGTCTCCAGATACAGCACTATTAAAAGAAAGAAAATCCAACTATGGTGGATTAAAACTAAGTAGCACTTTCCTGGTTTCATTACATCAGCCCCATCAAGCATGGTAAGGTACAGAAATGCAGTAATTTATTTTTCTTCCCATATACTTTACTGCTACATCACCTGTTCAAAAAGACACACACACAGAAACCATTTCTTTAGATAACAACCATCTGTTGGATGAAATCACACTTTGACCAAAAAATTGTTCTATAAAACAGGAGCAAATACATGCCAGCTGCCTTTTTCTCCTGGCAGATACAGAAGCAGCCAGGCCAGGACACCCTTTGGAACTTCACTGCACACATATGAGACGAAACCTGACCTTTTCTTAGCATGGAAATCCAAACTACCTCAGATCATCTGATCTGATGGGATCACAATATATGTGTAAAAAAACACCCAAGTGCAGGCTACTTACAGTTATTCACTATGCTACTTTCCCAGCACTCAAAAAAGGACTGAATCACTGGGTGTTGTTCTGATTTTGGTACTACATTCACTTTAGAGGGAGGAATAAATTCTCCCCTGAAACTCCATCCTGTATATCCCTTCAATAAAGCCTTCAACAAAATACTAATGGACAGTGAAGAGAAGTGAGAGAAGAAATATTTTGAGTAGGGTGTTACTGAAATAGTATCATTGCCCTCTTTCTAGTGCTATTCCTTAGCAGGAGGGACAGCACAGCTTGGCCAAACCAACCAGCTTGCCTGGGGACGTGGCCCACAGCACATGAGTCACTGAGGAGGAGGACATGAAGGAAGCTACACACTCCCACCACTGCATGCTGCTGCATCAACCTGCTCCAGCTTCATTCTTCCAGCTGCCTTTACCAGAGCAGAACAGAATGAACAGAGTTAAGAAGAGAGAACATGAATAAGAAGTGCATAGCAAAAGAGAGAAATTCTGAAATTTAAAGGGGGGAGCATGACCAGTTTCTGCTCAACCTAGGATTAAAATGTACTTTTTAGGACTGATTTTTGCCGCTCTAAAAGCGAACATAATCATCCCATGCTGATGGTGAGTTCGCATCCTGACACATCTACACGAGCAACAGGGAGGAGAAGGGAAATATTCTGCTCCCAAATCTTGCAAAAAGTACCTAACTGGTGAAGTTTGTATGAACACAAACCCCATCTTTGATAGCTGCCCTCGCAGCAGATTATCTTGACAACTCCACAGGTGATGTTTCTCCCCTACAGCCACATTCAGGCTTTCAAGCCATGAAGTGATACTGAAAGGTTATGAAAACTTCCTGCTGAGAAAAATCCACCAGGGAGGCAATTGCAGCTACTCAGTAAGATCCTTCCAGATTCAGGCAGGTAACTTCTCTTAAAACAAATACTGCACTAAAGCTCTTGCACAGATAAAGTTCAGGGCAACAAAAAAGAAAGAAAAATAAATCTCTTCTGTGGAAAAGTAAAACAGAAAAATAAAAAAAAAGAAAAATAGGTGAAGTACTCTTGCTATTCTTTTGCCCCAGATTTTCTTCAATATATTGTCTGTTCCTTGAGCTGAGTAGGGATGTCCACTTCTGAACATGTAGAGACCAGTAGCTGCCTTGCTGGGATCAAGAGCCCTCATCCCCAAGTGGCAAATATGGTGTAACTCAGACACCAGTGAAGTGTTACCACTTTGGATCACTTGAGACATTATCCACAAATTAGTTCTTAACAGACTAGCAGTATTATATGAAATCAATTATTTATAAGTAACACCAAGCAAGAACTGAGTGAAAAAAAATAAATTGGGCATTGTCAGGAAAAATTTAAAAGAACAAGAAAAAACTTCCAATTCCCATTGCTGTTGGGAGGCCCAGAAGCAGTTAAGTTCTTTGTATAGTGGGGGCTGATAAAACAGTATAACCTACACCAAATGCTTCAACTTAAATTTTTAGACTACTTAATTCTTACTAGTCCAAATAAGAGTGTGAAAATTACTTTCACTTAATAACATCTTACTGCAATTGAGGCCAAGTCTGTGCCCCTTGGACTAACCTGAAAATACTGCTAACACGAGACACAGTGCTCTGAAGCTGCTCCTTCAGCAGCTGGTATGAAAATCAAGTGCAAACTTCCCAATTAGAAGCACTCTAAGAAAAACTAAGTAACAGTAAATTGTGTACAATAATAACAATTGCAAAATCTACAGTGCAGTGAATACCAACTCAGGTTCTTACAGGTCGTCCAGAAAATCCACTTATTTTGTTATTGTTATTGCTTTGGTTTTTAAGACATCTGATTGCAAAAGGCAATACTGAAACCACAGCCCATCCATAATGCAGAAAAGTCTGTCTGAATTTGCAGAGAAATTGATGCAGTAATTTTTGTTATAAAAGGGTCATGATTCAAATGTCAATGACATTACTTCAACACTGTTGAAAATGCACTGCTAATTAAAGTGTACAGGAGATGAGGCTGAATACCTACACAGTCAATTTGAGTGACTGCTCATCTTGGGTTGGCTTTTAAAACAGCATTGCTGGTAGCAGCAATACTGCAAGCCTAATTTTCTTGACAAGTCAGGATTCAGCTTTCCAAACTTGAGAGATTCTGCATTAACTGATGAAGACTGTAATTCCATCTGGGGGAGCACAATAAATTTGAGCTTTGTTCTTGTGGTCTAGCATGTCACCAGAAACCTTTGCTGGAGTTACAGAAGTGCTACATGCAGACAAGAGTGCATTACCTCATCAATAAAATGTTTCAGGAGCTTTTACAGAAGCAGCAGGAGAAAAACAAAGAGCAATTTGAACTTGAGAGAAGCTATTTGTTCTATCTTATGAGTTAATTTGTAATGCCAAAATATACCATTAACTAAAATAGCAGTTCATTTGTAACTTCATTTTAAGCTCATAAGCAAAAAAAAAAATATATAGTTCTTTGCAGCACTACAAATTGTGACACTCCATTTCCATAGAGAGGTTCATATTGCAGAGTTTGAAGCACATTATAAAAAAGGGAGCGAGCCAGAATTTGTAGATATAAACCAATAGATATCTCTTTCTCAGGTATCATTTTTTTCCACAGAGCTCCGTATCTCAGCTTTGATCAGAGCAGCTAACGTTTTCAACAGATGCTGGGGATTGGATTTTCTTCTTTTAAAACAAATAAAAGGCATTTGCCATCATATCTCATCCGAATGACTGTGTCCTAAATTTAGAGCAGTATTTTAATCTTCTCATCTGTACAAGGCCTTGTTCAGAGATCATGTTCACTTTAGTGTGTCCATTGTCACTGGCTTGAAATTCAGATGAGAAGGGAAAGCACTAACAATTGTTTACTGAGAAATATTGCTTTGGAGAAGGGAGGAGACTTATTCAACACTCATGCGCATCATCTGTCTCACTAACGTTCCAGTCTCCAAAAAAGCCCCCTAAAAATTAACTCACTGTTGAATTTATCATGAATTTATGCCTAATTGTACAGCTCACCAGCCTCATCTTTCCCCTTAATTTCATCTGACAGGGAGTCACTCTAAAGAAAAGGAGGCTGGAGTCTATACAGAAGGAACCAGACTAACTGGAAACTTGCAGAAAAAGTGGGTTGCCCAGAAGTAAGAATTCAATTTCAGGTGCCCTGAGCCTTTCCCTGCAATCCCCACTTTTAAGAATTTCCTCTGTTGCACTGAAGACCAAGTGACAAGTCTGGTGCTGCTCCCCCCAGATGGAATATTCCCCCCAGACACCTGCACACCCCTATATCTTCTCATCATTTTTAAGAGCTGCCTGACACTGAAGTAGATGCAAATACACTTGACACCTCTGGTTCAGCTCCATATGTGATGTCCTACATTCAGGGAGCTCAGAGAGAAATTATGTTACCTCCCTTCACCAGCAAGGTTCAGAAAGGCAAAACATAACTCTTCCAGGGTTGCAATAAAAGAGGAGGAATTGGATGGCAACAAAAATTAAGGCCATTGCTGAATCCAAAGTCCCTCAGTGTTCTCATTTCACTACTTATAGATAAATATATTATCCAGGTATCTTGTCACATTTTAAGTTTGATTATCTGTGCTGCTCCTTTGGCACTCTGTCAAGAGACACATATATGTAGTTGTCATTATTCCAAGCAGGTTCTAACATTTGCAATTGCAGAGTTTTCTGAAGGTTGTCAGAAAAGAACCAAGTTCAGATACAGAATAAACTGGAACAGTTTCTATTCAGCTGGTGAAAGAAAGAAAACTTTTTTAAAATCAGAACAGGGATTTGATTCATATGTGAAAAAAATTGGTGATTTGTAAGGTGAAGCAACAGGATGTATAATGTTAAAAATCTTTGGCTGAACCAGGTTTCACCTAATACAAAAACTCTAACATCAACATTGACTGGACTGGTATTTTATCCCTCAGGTTCAGTAGCTGTGTAAAAGACTGATTTCCCATGCCACTGGTTACACCTTTTTAAACATATTCCTTACTTTGCCTTCTGTGTTTTCCATCTTTCCATGCACTGTTCATGGCACCAAGTACCTTCTAAAGTATTTTATTAGTCTTTACAGTAATATACTGCAAATAACTTAGAACAAAGATCAAGGTGGAGAATTCGCAGGATTTGAATTTTATTTAAATAGTCATTGCAATATTTTGCATCT
This sequence comes from Nicator chloris, assembly GCA_013400495.1. Classification (NCBI taxonomy): domain Eukaryota; kingdom Metazoa; phylum Chordata; class Aves; order Passeriformes; family Pycnonotidae; genus Nicator; species Nicator chloris. The sequence goes on along the minus strand of WAAE01020282.1, from coordinate 194,623 downwards.
CATACTAAATAGGAAACAATATGTGCCCACACTAAAACACAAAATATCTGCACAGTTACTGGTTTCCTTTGACACTAAACGATGCAAAAATATTAAGTCATTTAGGCATTAATAAATCTTGCATCAGGAAATCCATGAGCATAATAATAAATTCTAAAGAAAATTTTAGATTGGTTTGTTCATCTAGAGCTGAGGAAGAACTGAAACTCCCCATACCTGTTAAGTACTTTATATTTTCTAGATATGACTTTCAGGTGATGAGAGTCCCATAACTTCCCTTAGGAATCTAATCCACTGGCTACCAGACCTCTGGGACAAAGTCCTGGCTGTAGTAAATTAGTCTAGTTCTATTGGCTTCAGGATAACTAGGCTGATTTTTCACCAGCTGATCTATTTTTACAACAGTACAGAGCAGAAGAAAATTAAATGTCATTTTTATAATTGCCCCCCTCATTTAACTCAATCTCTCTTAAAAGACTCCAGCACTGCAGACTTCTTTGTTTTACATGCTTAAACATGAGGTGAAAATGCTACCCAATAAATAAAGGACCTTTAAAACTCCAAAGGCATTTCTCCATGTTTCCATGGAAATGGGACTTCACTCTTTAACCAAGATGACATTAATGATCATATGCCTGAAGTCACACAAAAGAGAGGAAGAGGACAGAAATTGCCAGCTATTCCAGAGTGTGTCCATCTGGAGCAGAACCTCCCCAGTTAGGTGTAGGACTTGATACCCTTTCTGCAATGCAAAGCTTCAGCAGAAGCAGCTCTCACAGCATTGGAACAGAGAAGAGTTGATGCTTTATTTTTAATTTCACTCGGTAACCATGTTTGCTAACTATAGAAGTAAAACAAATAAATCAATGCCATCATCATCTGAGGGAGGAAGAGGAGGAGTAGGAGAAAGAAAGGGCAGCTTTAATAAAAGTAACATTCTAAATGTGTTGCCATGCTCCAGCCCCCTCGCAATGTGTCTGAATCTCAGTTTGATCTAGCCCTGCCACCCATGGGTGTATGCTGGGGACTGGAAAGGATCACTCTGGATTGCTGTGTTGGAGGCTATCACCATTGCAGCACGAGGTGACAGCAAACATCCAAGCTTTACTGAGCTGGGAGTGTGTGCCATGAACGACAGACCCTGCTGTTATGAGCTATTGCTCCAATGGTGAGGGGAAAGGAAAGAGAGGTGTGAAATGGCTCATCCAGGTTCCATCTTTGCCATGGCCAAGACAAGAGTACTCAGGTTTCCTCAAGATGCTCATTGCATCCCTCACCACTGGATAGCACTGACTCTGTGCTGTGCTGAGGAGACTTTCAGCCTGGCAGATCTGAACCACAGATGACTTAAGCCATATCTGTTTCTTCATTCGTTTGTGCCAAAGTGTCCTGACTCTCCGTTTGTCCTAACTGCAACACCATGATTTTTTGCTGAGCAGAGCTGGAGCCTTGAAAAGGTTTTGGTGAAGAATGTGCCAGATCAGCTTGCACAGTGCCCACCCAAAGGCCAAAGAGACATCACACACTACACAGGTGCTGAAGGGTCAAGGAAAATCCCCCATTCTCTGCCCTGAGAAACTCCAGCCCACCTTGAGATCCATACATAGAACAAATAAAGGACAGATCACATACAGACGTGTACATTTGGCAGAGAAAATATCAGCTACATTAATATTTCTTGGGACATCAAAAAAGGATACCAAAACCCAGTATTTTCTGACTACTTCTATGTCATTGTTTCTACTTTGGATTCTGCTTTTCAATGCTACTCAGAACATGAATCTCCTGAAGTGTCACTGGGACCAACCCATTGGGAACTGCTGCTGAACTTTGATTTTTTAAAACAGAATTAATAATAATAAAGAGAAATTAACTTTGGATCTCTAAGCAGGCTTGCCAAATAGAAGTCACACTGTGGAAATGAATATCAGGCCTGATTTATCAATGTGCTCTTCTAGGCATGCAAGGCCTTAGAGGGACTGCATACAGGAAAAAATATTCCCTTCTTTATCCCAAATTTAGATCCATAAAAGAAAGTGGCTCAGTCTAGAAAGCAGAGCAGCCTGTGATCCTTTACACCATGACAACCACAAAGCCAGATGCTGAAGGTCTGGGGCAACAGAACTATGTGGAATATTTTTTCCCCATGTGTTCTGTACAAAGGTGTATGCCCCCTCTCACACCAACTCAGAGCACCAGAAGGTAGAAGGAATGACAAAGTTGATCCTTTTGTGCAGATGAAAATAAAAGATTGGAAAAAGTTTCAGAGTTTTTAGGTTTGTTTAAGCATGAAATTCTCAGAAGATTTAAATGTGAATCAGAAATAGAGAAAACATATTAAAAAAAACACACACACCAAAAAAAAAAAAAAAAACCACACCACGAAAAAGACCAGAATTTCCCAAATGCTGCAGTGAACCTACACGTTATTCTGGAAACAGTTACCATTTTTCAAATCACATATTTACATTACCTTGGATGAAGAGATGGAATGCAAAGAACAAGAATAATTTTCAGAGTAATATACATTATATATGCACACAGTACTACAAGAAACAGAGGTTCTAGCGAAAAACTGAAATTTGGGTGATTCGTTTTACAGCTTTGGCGTTTCCCTTCTTTTTATTTCAAATATGGTCAAGTCAAAAACCTCCACAGAGGTCTAGTCACCACTCTGATTGTGGATTGACCACCACGCAAGTGGGTCAGCCTGAAGTCCAGTCATGATGACAGTAAATTAATTATATGGCATTGAATTAAGACTCTCAAGAAACTCTGCTGAACTGGAGTGCCTAATGCAGACAAGAAGAACAGTTAGTTACTTTGTTTTGGTTTAGGTTTTACTAATCAAATACAGCAGTGCTTTGCCAGCTCGGACTCCAAAACTCAGCTTTACATAAAGACCAGGACTAGAAATAACTCCATGTTTTGGGTAAACTCAGTGAACGTACGAAATGTAAACACTAAACACAATCTGTGATATTGACTACAGCAAATGTATGAATCATTGTGATGCAGCTACATGTCAATATATTTTATACTGGGATTGCCTTTGAAGCTAATATACTGGTAAATCAATTCAAATGTAACCAGCTGGGTATAAAAACAATCAGCTTATTTGGGTTTTGCTGCAATGAGTATTCCAGCATCCTCTGACATTCATTGATTTTTCTAATGGTACCACCAAGGTAGAGAAACAATAGTTTGGCTATTAGAAATTAAAAAGGAAACAAGATTACACTGGTGGCTTGTTCAGCTTCCTAACAAAAGCTCAAGAGCACTGAAGGAAATCTGAGCTGGGTTTCAGACTCTTACCTGAAGCCAGCAGCCCCACACATTCTTTTCTACATCTATTACTGTTATTGGCAACAGAATGCTGTGCTAACCTACCAACTAAAAGAAAGCTGATGACTGGAATATGCAACCTCTCAAAGCATTACTTAAAGGGAAAAAGTAGAGAAATTTCACTGAAACAGATAAGACCAAGAATAATATGAAAAGAGATGGAGTGTGGGTGTAAAAACAACTTTACCTTCTCTATTATTTTTTTTCTCCCCTGTGGTTCTTTGAGCATTATATTTACAAGAGGCTTGGTGCTCTAGTCTTGTACAGTGTATCTCCAAAAAGAATTGTAAAATCACATATAGGTAACAAAAAAATTACCATATCAATTTTTTTTTTTAAGCCAGGTAAGAGGAGGAAAAAACTTGGACTGGGATTAGAAATGGGCCACTGGGAATGAGGAGAATAACGGAGAGGATGAAATTAGAAACACTTGGTAAAGCTGTTGGTCCAAAACACATCCTCAATGTTCTTGCATTCCCATGGTTTGTGGATGGGGTCGGGACAGCATCCAGGATCAGACAGGACCAGTGTAAAAAGTGTTCATGAAACACTTAGGCTGTCATGAAGATGAGCGAAAAACAAAACAAAACCATGAGGGCATCCATAATTCCTCCCTCACTGTGCAGTCTGAATAATGTCATGAGAAGCAACGAGAAGAAAACAAAATATTGAATAGCTTCTCTTTGAAACAACAGCAGGCATCCCATGCACAGAGGGATGCAGGAATTCTGTGGAACAAGCAGTGTGAAACTCTGTAATTAAAGACTGAATCACAAGGCATATGTGCAAGAGGGTGGGAAAATCCACATACTGGCATTTCCTAACTTTTGCATGTTTGATTTTGCCATCACATGAACACTCTTTTTCCATATGTCATGAGCACATGTCTCGTATGTAAACAAGCACTCCAGGCTGTAATTCAGCATTGCTCTCCCCAGACTGAAGGATTACAGTGTATTTAACCACTTCCTTGAAGCCAGAGCCACCACCTGGTGCCCCCACATCTCAGCAAGGATGGGACTCACCTTGCAGTTCAGCAACTGGGGAGGCTGCCCAAACCCAGACCAGTGTTATCCTCATTCTATACAAATACCCTGAAATGGAATTCAGGTCCATTTCTACAAGAGAAGGATTGACAAGACAGGTCATAAACCCATCAGAACTGTGGATGGAGCACAAAGAGCCTTTGAAAGAAAAATGCAGCTAAGACTAGCATCATTGAGCAACTTTTGGCAACTCAGAAGGGAATCCAGAGGAAAAGTCCACCACTAAGGGAATATATTTCAACAGCAAGCTACCAAGTATTGTTGCAGCATTAGTTCAGGTGTGGAGGAAGAATAAAGGAAAAATCTGAACAGGACCTCTTTCAAAAGGACCTAAAAAGCTCTTTTAAAAGGACTTAAACTAGCTGCATCAACTAACTGTTAACAAGACACAATCCCTCACAATCCCTCCAGTGCAGGAAAGTTCCCCACCTTCTCCTTATAACTCCCACCTGCCAATGAAACATGTGACAAGGAATAATTGGACTCCAATAATCTAGTTTTTGCCATTTGAAGCATTACATGAGTACTTCAGAAGCTGCTGATGTGTGTTGTTTCCTCCTCTGCAGAGATAAGATTTTGGATTAAATTATTCTACCTCAAAGCCAACAACTCAAGGATTCCAGGGCTGACTCTCTTGTATTCACTTCCAGAAGAAAAAAAAAGTGGAAGATCACATTTTACATTTGGATTATCTATATAAAAGTTGTAATTCTTCCAGTAATTTGATATTAAGCATTATTTAATAACAACTGAACAATTAACTTACTATATAGAAAGTTTTGTTATTTTCACTTCCTCTGTCTATGAACCAAATGCAGGCAAGAGAAGTAGGGGGGAATAGAAAAGAAATATCAAGAAATGGAATGTCATCCTTAGAAATAGCCGTATTTCTATTCCCACTCCCACCTTCTCATCTCTCTGACCAGTCTTCCTCAGGTAGCATGTCTGATCCCCATCTCTCTTGTTGCAAAAGCTAATCAAGCCTGCACAGAAGAACAGTACATACGAGCAACAGATTAAGAAATGACAAAATACGTTCAGCAAGAATGTCTCCATGCTGAAAGACAATTTTGTCTGATATTATCTTAAGGAATATAAAGCTCCTTTGCCACAGGAGCTAGCAATTCACATTGGGACATCAGTTCCAATGCTGCAGTTTGGCTGGGTCTCCCTAGGAGCATGCCTCTGTTGCTGGTCCATGAGGACTGCTTCAGAGCAAACACAATTGAGCAGCAATAGTGGATCTGATTCCCTGAGACAGCTCTATTACAGCTGGAAAAATCCCAACACAACTAGAAAATTCCTGCCTGAGTTCCATCCACTAGCTAATGTATGTCCTCATTGCTGAGATTTCCATTCCCTCAGCATTTATTCAACCTACTGTGTTTAAGTGCTTTTGGGCAGTGTCCTCAGTTGTATTTATTTATCCAGCCACTGCCTGGCACTAACAGTTCATGCTCAGAGTTGGACTCAACGTACAAGTGACCCTGGCAGTCACTGTTACAAAATCCCTTCCAGCAGTACAGAACCTGTTATGAGCTGGTTTTGGTGAGGAAAATGTGGTTCTACCAAACCAGAACACTTGTGAACCATTTGGTACATTTTAAAATAAAAGGCACTATTTGAAAAGAGGCATGCAGCACTACGGTTTTTAAAAATGCCAAATGACTTTAAAATATATAAGATCTGTTGGAGTCCTAAGCGGTTCCCTCGGGACATTTCAGAGAAAAGAAGTTAATTCTATACTAGTTTGGTCAGAGAAGAATATTCTCATTGAAGAGGCCTGGGATGAAAAGAAAGTCTTGATTTTCCACTTGGGCACTTGGGGATCTCATGATTTTTTAAACATACAAAACAGTACCCAATACAGATATCACATAAAAGGTACAAAGTGTCTTTTCCTCCCCAAAAATAGGTTTCTCATTTTTAATAGAGACACATATGGAAAATACAGTCTTTCCAGTTCCTTCAAACTAAAATTAAATGCTTTATTGACAATAGAATCTTTCTAGGATGTCATGCATTCCTCCATGTCAAGAAGGCATTATAAAGCATGATTTAGTTTCCTCATAGGCCTCTAGATCATTACTCCCTCCAAAACCATGAGAAATTTGAATATTATTCTTATTTTTATTACTTTACTCTCCTTGTTACCCAGCACAGATTAGATCCTGCATCCTCTTAAGTTTACTTCCTGCACCAGTTTAAACCATTCTCTTTTTCCCTTTCAAATCCCCTCTGAAGGCCTACTTCTCCTGCATTGCTTATAAAAAAAAAAGAGGTAGGTAAGCATTTTGTTCTCTTTCCCTAATTTGCAAGAGACAAAACAGAGAAAGGAGGGAGCTGAAGTAGTGTTTGAAGAAGCAGAACTGAGCACTTTAACAAAAATAAATCAAACAATGCAATTGGTGGCCGCCATTGCTAACAAACCACAGTGCTTGCACCACCTATCATTCCCCCTCAGACCTTTCAAGTTCAAAACAGTGACTGCACTTTCCACTTTTGCTGGTGTAGGCTTGGCAATAAATTTCTTTTGTGGGAAAATACTTTTTAAAAATAGCTAACCAAAAAGATTGGAAGCTAGGAGGAATGTTGCTTTTTTAAGTGCAGAACTCTCTGTCAAAGCATCTATTTTCTCTCAGCTTGACGCATTACCTTATGATACATAATGTGCTTGGAGGCAGCTCTGTGCAGTGGATACACCTCAGAAGTGTTCTCGAAATGAGCAGGCAGAAGGGCAGGTCCTTGTGTGAACTTACAGACTTTAAACAAAGAAAACAGGGCACTCCATGTAATCAATCTGTCATGTGATTTCCCCAGGTTGTTCATTTCAGGCAAATCAGAATATCCTTGTTAGTTGTGCTAATGACTAACAAATCCCACTCATCTGGCACTCCCGCTGTGAAGAAAAGCAGTAAGCTCCCCCAAACTTTTTTTTTCTGTATCTTAGAAGAGAGCGATATGTAACAAGACCTAACACTTTTTCTTTTTCTAGGCTAAGCTAGCTGACAGGAGGACATCTCTGGAGACAGGTAAAGCAAAGACGACCATTCTTCAAGCCCTCGCTGCTGGAGCAGAAAGGTCCCAAACAGATGGACAAGATACAGGAAAGACAAAGGACACTGGGTTCTCTTTTGGCTGGTATTGGCACCCACGAATGTGTCAAACGTTCTCCTGAGTGGGTGCCACCCACACCATTCCCCAGCTGCTCTCAGAAGAGGATGGAGGCAGCTCGTGACAGCCTCCACTGCCCCAATGCTCCTAATTTCATACCCCATGTGGCTCATACCTCTTGAGGTCTATATTAGACAGGAGCCACCAATTGAAGGGGAGATGTTCCAAGTCCAACAATCCAGCTCTGCACAGATGGTGGGAAACCGCTTGTTCCAGTGTAGAAAGGTCAGCCTTGGACCTCACAGAGTGGAGACAACAGTTTTCCCTCAACACACCAGTGCCAGAAAATGATGTTTTCCATGGCCAAAGATAATTCTCAAAAGATCAGCTCAAGGGTGCAGAAGACCTAATTGAAATCAGCAAAAAAACAGAGACAATACAATCTGATCCCATGCACCTTAATTTGGGTACTTTATACACAGCTAAGAATTAATTCCATTCTTCCAATATCTTGCTTTCTTCTCTCTCTCACGTTTCTTCTTGTAATGTCTGTTTTTCCTTCATTTTTGGATTTGAGAGTTGTTTTTTTGGAGGGGTTTGGGGGTTTTGTTTAGATTGGTTGGTTTTTTCATGAGCAAAACAAAGGATTATTTTCTTTCTAATTTTCAAGATAGTGAGATCTTTGTGATCAAAGGTAGACTAAGCTACCTGAAAAAAAAACCATTTGACTCAACATTTTTGTTTTCTTCATGGAAGTTGTATACATCTTGTGCTAGGACCGAGGGCACCAGTTTGACCTCAACTTTAACCCCAGCTCCAGCCAGTCAGAGAAGATGCTCAAACAGCAAAATAATTTTTAAAGGAAGGGGAAAAAAAAAAAAACTTTTGAACTGGAAATGGTAGCAAAGAGGTGAGGTTTTAAAATACTTTTTTTTTCCCTTAAATCACATTACTCTTCCTTAATGTAAAAGACAAACCTCAGAGGACTCATGGAGGGCACTGTGTACACATATACAAGAATTAGAAAGTATTTTTAATTGTTTTTCCTGGAAACTATGTGCCAGCTTCTGTAGAGAATCTCTTTTTGGCAAGGATCTCTAGGATGTCACACGCTGAAGGACAAGTGGATATATAGTGAGCTTGCTAAAATCAATGATACTGCCTTGTAAAAAATTTCACTACAGTTTTGGCTAAAAAGAAAGCAAGTGCTGAATGTGTCATAAATCAGCTTTTAGCTAGTATAAAACTGCAATGGCCCAACAGAGCCACATCAGTGTGCAGAGGACAGCACCATTCTGCACAGCTCTGCAATCGGGACTACAGCATCAGGAAAGTGGAAGAAAAAAGACAGCAAACTCAGCTTCCATTCCCATTGTTTTTGGCCTTGCATGCACATCAGAGGTCTGACAAATGCAGCAATTTCCCTGTCTGGCAGCTCTGCAAAATTGCTTATTTCAGACTGAGTTTTATGAAGTTTGAAGGATTTTCTAAGACTTCAACAGCAAAACTAGAAGCATGTGGGTAATATGGATTATTTCAAGCTTAATGAACTTTCTCAGCAGTTCTTAACTGGTTTTAGACCATTAAAACATACATGAGGAGAGCTACACTTTCAGCTTTCTGCACAAATAAAAACAATGAAACATAACAGGAACCATCTGTAAAAAAATAGGCTCCAGAACAACAGCTTGAGGCAGAAGCACATTCATGTATTTTAATGTGGAGTCTTGTAGATGCATTTTTAGATAACTGGCCCCACAAAGAAATACAGGCTCCTGACATAATATTTTATTGAGAGGAAAGGAATTAGGGTTTTCCAAATAACGTAGCAACTAAGTTGGCTAGTAGGGAGGTGCTAGGAGAATGCAGCAAGAATGTTCTCTGTATCTGCTTAAAATTCACATGCAGTCCTGACACCTCTGTGACAGCAAGTGCCTCCATGTCTGTACCACCTCCCGTGAATGGATCTCACATGGAGCCACTCGAAGGCAGCAGGATCCAGCAATCTTGTAAGTGGGGGGTTTGGATCAGTCTCAGTATCATGTCAACAAGATGAGCTGCTCTTCCCACTCAACTCCCAGCCTGTACCATGCAAAGGGCAGTATAATCCCAACTCTGTCTACTGTAGACCAACTCTAAGAGAACAACCTTACTGAGACACACTAAATGTTTACCTAAGCCAGCTCTTGCTCACAGCAAATCAGTGATGGGTGTTAATAGAGAAAGCATTTGGGCTCATGGCAAGTCCAAAGGTATGTTGCCTTCCACGTATCCATTTTGCCATTGGCAAAGCAGAGTTTTGGTCTCCCTCCCCTTAAAAGCAGCCAATCCTCCCACTTCCTGCTCACCAGTGGATTCTCAGTGTTCATTTATCTGGATTTTTAACACAGGTACATTTGTCTCCATGACACTGCGTGGCAATGAAAACCACCACATAATACTGAATTGTAAGCAAACATTATTCCTCTTCTTTTAAACCTGTTTGACAATTTATTTGGCTCTCACATCATAGGAAAGGCTTAGTGTTCCCTACCTGCCTTCTGTTTGTTCTCCAAGACATTCAAGCTGGTAAAACTTTTTCTATTCAGTCTTTTCCCAGTCATAAACTGTTCCATTTCACTGATCAAATTACTATTGCTCTATTTGAGCAGTAAGCAGAAATATTCAGAGACTTATCTACAGTGACTACTAAATCTCTCTCCAAATGGGTAATAACTAATGCACAGTCCATCCTTGCCTGACTTAACTGCAATGTAGTGCAGATGGAGAAAAGTAGCCTTATCAACACAGAATTGCAACCCCCATTTTATAGTCCATTCATTCACTACAATTGATCTTCCCTCCACTCCACAGTTAATTCTCATTTTAAATAGCTTATAGACAAGTTTCAGCACCCCATAGTTTATTTCCTCTTTCCAAACAATTTCCAGGAGTGCATTTAGCACCAACAGTTCTAGCTCCACATAAATCTCTGACAACACCCCTCTGGACCAAAAACCACTGGTGTCTACTCTTTTTTTAATCAGTTTTTAGACCAAGAATCTTCACAGAATGCGATTTTGTCTCTTCTAGACCAAGAAGAATGCTGTTCAGAAAAAATATAACAGTAGCAAAGACAGCTACATTATGTCAATCAGATCATAAAATAAACAAACAGCTTTGGCAGAGGCACCAGAAGCAGTGTGACTAAATACTTCTACTTCAGTCCATCTCCAGCCTTGAGCAATCCAAACTCAATGCAAGCAAATCCCAGTCAGGCTTAGGGATTTGTCTGCATATCAATAGTAAATCCAAATCCCTTGAGGATTCACAGTTATCTAAAAGCTCACATGTATGGGAAATACAGCACTAGCCACTCATCCCTAAGGCTGTAACATACCACAGCTCTTTCTCATGGGATAGTTATTGATGGTGCTAAGAAAGCAACTGTAAAAAGGCAGTGGTTTGATTATTCCTGGAGTATTTCTGGAGGTCGAGTGGGAGGGAATGACATGCATAAAAAAAATTAAATATCTTCCTTTCTTACAGATATAACTCAAATACTGTATAAAACATGGAGGTAGCAGGCATTGCCCTTTTTTTTTTTTTTCTGTATGTATTTAGATTAAATAGATTGAGGTATTTTTAGATTAAATGCAACCAAAGTGTGTCTCAATAGCTGCTTCCACCAGGCTGCTAAAACACTTTGGCTGTCTTTCAGCTGCCAGATAACTCTGCACAATAACTACTCCACACCACTTCCCCAGTAAGGCCAACATGTGCCAGGTGTCTGCAGGAAACTGTGAATGGCATCACAAATGAGAAGTGAAAGTTCTCAGAGCCTCTACAGCATAAGACTGGGTTGCTAAGGAGGATAGATACACTGTAGAGATGTAAATTATTTTAGCCCATTAGTGATCTTCCATGAGAAGTACTCACAATGGACAAAAAAGTCTTGGAATTCAGCTGCATATACTTTTTTATTCCTGCAATTCCCTTCAGTTCACTGGGCTGTGCAGACAATCATTTTCTATACAGTCCAATAGCTCCATTTGTTTTTTCAGACTTCTTCCAATTTCAAGGCCTGTAGATTTCAGCTCTGCATTATTTTAAGAGAAGCATTGTAAATCTCTTCAAATTCACATGCATCTCTAAATTCAAGTGCACTTCTGAAGCCTTTCTTACCCTTTCCCCTTAAAAGCATCAACAGCCCTGACCTAAGAGGAAGAGTACAATTATGGTTGTTTGTCAGTAATTTTGTTCATGGAAAGGACAATGCAGACCGAAATTTGTTTTTCATAGAAAAATACTTAAACAGCAATGCCAGATAGCTAGAAAACAAAGAAAAGAGATGTCTCTCCTATGGACGAAAGGCAAAAATCTTTGCTAGCACATCTTTTTCTAGTGCAAGCAACACAGACGTGAAACAAGTAAAATGCAGAAAGCGGTCCAAATGCATGCCAAATAAATTATAAGATAACTAAGCCTCATATTGAGCAGGACCAAGAAGTGCTGAGCTGTCACTGAAGCCCAGGCCATTTGAATTTGTTTTGTGTTTAGGAATACCAGTGCTGACATCAGCAGAAACATTTTCAGAAAACCATTTCCTTTCCACGTAAGGAATGGCAGAAGAGGATGCAACCCAGAAAAATGCAAGTATAGATCAATTCAAGGGTTTATTGACCTTATAATGACAGCAGTTTTGTCTTTTCCCATAGGATGTAATCTTAAAGTTCCCAAAGTTCATCTGTTTGTGTAATGCTCTTTCTATGCCATACAGGATAAAGTCATGTTTTTACAGGTTGACTAAAACAGGAACTGACCCCCAACATAGATGACCCCTTAAACAGGAACTAGGAAAGGACCCATTTGTTTCTAACTAATATTAGACATCTTTCATGGAAGTCACATCTCAGCACAAAGTCTGTTGGTACAAGGTAATATAAATGAAAAGCTGAGGAGAAAAGTAAAGGAACTCTTGGATAATAACCACTGTGCTAAACATTCTACATGGCAATTTTCTCACCTAAAACATCCTGCAGAAATGTCCTTATTAGCTAAAGCAGCTATAAAGAAAGGTCATCTGCTTATTTTGCTTTGCAGAAACGAGATTCACCTGAAAACATATACGAGTGTACAGTAAAGTGAACTGTCAGGCAGCCTTTAAATACTGGACTGAGTCAGCCTCCTTGTCTGTCAAGAGAAGAGAAAGCTCAAAGGGCTGCAGTTACATGCCTAGATCCAACAGCCTTCCTGCAACAGAGCAGTGAATTGCCAATATTGATAGTGAGACACCAAACCCATCATTTTGAAAAACAAGAACTTCCACAGCTTCTCATGTTGCTCACCTCCCTGCCTTAACTCATTCCAGCCAACCTCATTTCAGGGAAGGCAAGAGAGATACTACAGTTCCATAACCATTTTCCCTTTGGGCAGAGATTTTTGCCATCAGGAACTGCTGAGTGCTTTAAGAACCCATTTGTAGTAGCCACACTCATTCCAGCACCACTTGGTGAATACAATGATGTGAGATACAAAATCTGTTGAAAGCAAAATCTCAGACCTTGATGGAGAGTAACAGATTTACCCCTGCATCACAGTCTTTCCAAAATATCCAGGTGACTGGCTGTTTCCTTCCCCACAGAGGGGCATAAATCCCAATCTAAAACTCTTTAAAGGGTTAAATTTACCAATGTCTATATTCTTTCCAAGTCCCCACACCTCTGATGCTTTTTCTAAGGGCTCAATCTTCAGTTTCAAAATAATCTTTTCAAACCTGATCTAAAATAGCAGTTTCCTACTTGAACACAGAGCTATGTGAGCTGCTCTCTGTTCCTCACAATTGCCTACATATTCACCAGGAAGGAGAGAAGTAACAATACACAGCAATTCAAATGCCCTCTTTAAAACAACATGAAAAATAAAGACCTTCGGCAGTAGAGGGCTTTGCTCCTTGTAGGAGCCCCTCTCCAGCCAAAGGACTCCAGTGATTCCTTCACAATTCACAGTGATTAGAACAACATTTTCTATCTCAAAGCTGAGGGAGAACCTGGAGTTAAGGGAATTTCAGTAAATATGGAAACATCTTTCATTCAAGATCTGTGCAGGCAAAGAAAGAGTAGGAGTTAGGCAAAGATTTCTCACCTCAGTGCTGCTTTTGATTAATTACAGTGAAATTACACTCTTTTATCCACTAATGTAAGCAGAATAAGATTATTACAGGAGAGACTGATCCCTGAGAAAATACAGAACACATGGATGAACCCAGTTACCCACTTGAAATTTCTACTTAGCTTCCACTGTGTTCCTCAGAAGACCCCTCTTCTTTTTTTCCCCCTTTTCTTTTCCAGCTGCAGTAATGTTCTATTTCGATATCCTCATTGAAATATCCACAGTGACTTTTATTCCTTAGAGAACTCCACAGTTCCAGAGCACATCACTCTCTGTGAATTTAGGCCATTTTTGCCAGCACGCATTACTTGACATTTAAAGTGTCACCACGATACAAAGCTCCTGGCACACCAAAATTTACTTGGAGATTTTTGTCCTCCTTTACAGTCTCTACCAAATGTTTCCTCCTTTTTTTCCAAACGTGAATTTTCTGCAAAAGAAAAAGTGCCCTGTTGACAAGCCTGTGAAATACTTTGCCTCTCTGAAGTGCAAACAGGTTCACAAACAGGAAATTTATACGCTCAGCTTTCTCTCAGTGTGTCCATACCATCATATAAAGGGATCACCCACCCCAAAGGAAGTGGATGCCCAGGGTCTAAAGTCCACAGAGTTCTTAATCTCCCTTGTTCAGATGCCCCGTTGGATTGCCATTTAACACCAGTGCTGAGAGCTGGAGGTTGCAGTTGTGAACTGCACAGATGCTTCCAGACACACACACGGACTCTGACAAGTGTTTGCAGCATTCAGAATGGGCACAAATACTCATCTGGGGTTTGAAGAGAACATGTCCTAGCTGTGTTTGTCTTTGAGGATTTGGTTGCATTGGGGTTTTTTTGAGGCTATTCAAGTATTTGGAATATTTGATGAAGCAGCCTACTGCATGCAGATTTCCCAGAAATGAAAGAACAAAGATACACTGATGAGCTGTGTTTATCCGCCTCCAGGGTGAGATATAAAATGTATGAACTGCTTCAGACCAAAGCAAACAGGAATTTAAGAACCTACTGACTAAAATGACAGGACAGAGATGAGAGCTGGCAGAAGTTATACTCACTTCCTAATTATTATTGTCAGCATTTCATAGTACATACTCCAAATTCTGAGAGATAACATACTCAATGAAGAAGTCTTCTGAAAAACCAAGGAACTCAGGTCAGCTATGCTGGACTGCCCTTATTCTGTGTTCATATGTAGTCCCACATCTGTGCCACTTCATGTCTGCAAAGTCTAACAGATGTAAGGTTCCTCCTTTTCAGTGAAATGGCAGTTTGACCCCAGACTTACGCACTGCCCTTTGCTATCCCAAGACTCTCATTCATTTCCCCTGCAGTGCCCAGGCAGCTTGCCTGTTCCCTGATTTCTGGCACCTTGCTGCTCCAGTTTGGAGACAGATCCCACACTGGTGCTTTGTCAATTGCCACCAACAGCTGTTGATGTTTCAGGATATATCACATGTCCTCATCAGTACCAGTGTTATTTCACACTTGATGCCTTGCAGTAACCCAAGACAAGTATCATCCAATCTAGGTGCTCTTAACTTCACATTCTTTTGTTGCTTTATCTAAAACAGGCACTTGCAGATCAGAAATCCAGAGTACTGAGAATAAGCAGTATGGACTAATGTTTTGTTCCTGATGTAAAATCTCAAATTTGTTTGCAACAGATATTTTCATATGAGGTTAACTTGATTTTAAATTTAATCACATTGCCAAACAGATGTTTGCCTCGAGATCATCACATACACACAAATGGGAGCTTGCCACCTTGAATCTGACCATAACCTACTGCTGTCCGAAAATTCTGAAACACGGTTAAACTGTAATTTCCATAGATTAAAGATTCACATCAGTCTTCCAGCCTCTTCATTGGTATTTCTAATCACTACAAACAGTGGTACTAATCTACATTTTAGGTGACCAAATACTGACTCAGGTGTCTCCATTGTAGAGCAATTACTGCTCTTACTTTCAAGGAGCTGTGGCAAATTAGACTTCCAGTTATGGACCAGGTGGAGAAAAATGCTTTTGAATTGCCTATATAGCTGCAGTTAACAATTCAGCCTGTGATTTTATGTTTGATCAGAGGAGATGAAACTTGTTAAAACTATTCATTCTAAAAAGACTTTATGAAATGTTGACCAGATTTAACATATATATGCATATTACAGATGAGGAAGCAAGCAAGCATATGTTATAACTGCCATTTCCAAAAAAGGGGGAATGAACATGTTATTCCCTATTACTGACATTTTCAAAGTTAATTTGAAGTAAATAGTTGAACAAATACACAAACCTGAAAGGGATATTTTCAAAAATTACCATGCACCCATGGCTCAGCAGATTAGATTATTGGTCTCAGCATGAGCATCCAACATGATCCTTTTTTTCTTAAGTAAAAAATAAAAGCAACATGCCATGTTTTAAATTGTATGTACATTCAGAAATTACATTATTTTTCCAATAATAAAGTTAATAAATGCAGAAAAGCATTCCTTTCCATAAAGAATAATACACTCAGCTAGAGTCTTCCAAATGTGATACAGGTAACCCAGACAAAAATATTCCAAACTGCCAGATCCAGGAATATGTCCAGCATCCCCCTTTGTCCCTTTTTTTCAACACTTACTCCCAATGTTATAAGAGGAGACTGGATCTTGGCTCTTTTTTTATCTGTTTGGGCTTTTTTCCTTAGGGTTTCAATTTATCAATAGTGCCCGATGAGCTTGACTGCAACAAGCTGACTAAAGAGTCTTCTGAACATCATTGATCTTCTCACACACATTAATTTTTTCTGGAAATTGAACTCCAAAATGCCTGGATTTAGTTCAAACATTCACGTTTTCCCAGGGATTTATTTGGAATTTTCCAACCTTCAACTGCAGGATCAGTGTGCACCTCCCATGAGGAGCAGCTGGGCTCCTTGCAGCTTGGCTGGAGGCACAAGGGGAGTAGCTATGCCTAAGGGAATTCCCCAGCCCTCCCTACAGAGGTCTGTCAAATACTCAAGGGAAGGCTGGAAAAGGTCGATGCTTATGAGACACAGTTGCCATACTGAGACAGAATGCTAGAGGCACAGAAGCAGAGAAATAGAGCCAAAAAACAACACATCACTAAACTTTCTAGTACTGAAGGGAGCGAGAGTTTTCTAATTCCTTGGAGATGTTTCAGCAGTAAAAGGAGCTTTTGTTTTTATCTTAGATGGCCAATACACATCAGGATTAATTAGTAGTCATTAGAAGATTTTTTCCAATGAAAAATAAACCAACTAGGAAAAAGAGGACCTTCTGAATCCTTTGAACTCAAAATGAAGCACAATTCTCACACACACAGATCTCATTACCATTTTTCAATTGCCTTGGAGATATGTATTTCACTGAAAACTTACAATGTTCTAGCAAAAGAGTGTGACTTCAGAGGCCTGGTTCCTCCATGGGCACATTGCTATTTTCACTACACAGACAAGTGTAAAATGTGAAAGATAACATTCTCTGAATCAGAAATCAGAGCATCACACACCTCTGCCAGTTCCACTATTTCTTTGGTCTGGAGAACCCACTTTCAAAATTAACCTGAAGCTTACAACTGTCTCATGAACAGGAAATGATCCCAAACAAAATCTGAAACTCAGGTTAGAATATAAGTTCTTTAATCAATTGTTTGACATACTCTGTCTTATTCAGATCAATATTAAATTGCTAGTTGGAGGTACAGAGTTATTCCATTACCTCTTTTAGAAGTGCAGTAAATTGCTTTAATTTGTCAATGGGAAATGGGGAGAAGTTTTCAGGCTTCATCAATAGACATCAATCCAGCCTCAGTATAAATCTCTCTTCAAACACCTCCACAAGTAATCTTACAGAACCAAAAACGTATTTTTTTCTGTTACAAGAAAAATAAAATGCACTTACCAAAGGTTGCTGATAAACTAGTTTTTGTACAGAAATCTACCTCCAATGAATTGAATAAAGTTCTTTTGCTTTCTTAATTAGAGAACATTATTCAGTATAAAACTGGTTTTCCTTCTTTATTTTTTATTTTGCTTTAAATGTGTTTGATGGAATGAAGGACAACTGAATGGCAGGATTCCTCTGTTTCAAGCTCAGTGTGATGCTCACATGGGCAAATAACATCCTGCCATTAGTGTGTGCCTGGACAATGAGGGAGAGGATCTCCAAAGGCAAATGGAAGGGGAAAAAATACAACCACAAAGTCAAGTAGATCTTCACAGGAATCAATGAGAGCTTGGAGCCTGATCTAAAGTCCCCTGTAGATGATGGCAGCCCTGCATCAAACCTCTGCATTACACGGCAGTGCTCTGCTCAGCTTTGCAGGAAAGTTGAACTCCCAGTCCCTTGCTTGCCAGAGGTAGAGACCTCTTTCCAAAGACTGTGTTAACTTTTGAAGGAAGCACCATTCCTTCCTCCTCAGCCAGGAAAAAGACCGATTTTTGTACAATGGAGACTCTTTCAAAGGGGGAAGAAAGGGTTATGCCTGAGCATTCAGGAGGAAGCATCCCAACACTCAGGTGCAATAACCACCTAACAGTTTGCCAGAAGTTAATTTAGACATTTTTTACCCTAGCCCAGAAAAATGGCATAACAGATCACTGCAAGTAAAACAACTGGCTTTTCTGAATGCGTAGTTCTCCCTCCCTCACCATCATTCCCAAAGCCCCTCTTGTCTTTCCATCTCAATTCTCAAGCCATTTCCCACAGCACTGAACGTGCACAGCACTGAACGCCAGGAGCAAACATGACCTGGTACAATCAGTGAACTGTGCTGAGCACAGTTCATCTGAAAACACCAGCAGATACACCACAGCTTCACGTGTGATGAGAACTCTCTTTCCTCATGGATTAGAGAAAGGAGTCCAGAAATCTTGAAACACCTTCAGTGCTTGTGGACAAGATTGGCCATTAGGTCACTAAGCATTATGTCATGAAGCTTTTCAAGCTTAAAATTCAACAGTTCCTGCAAGAACCCACTTACCAGCTATCCAAGGAGCCTGACACAGACATTTTACACCTGTTCTGTTTCCTGTTGCTTTTGCAAAAGACATCCATGTATCTCACACTCATAACTTCCAGGAAAATTTAAAAAAAAAATCTCCAAGTCCAACACCTCAGATAGCCAGGCTAGGTAGAAAACAGAAGTACCTCCCACCAGTGTGTCAAAATGAAACAGGGAAATCTAAAGCAGGAGGAAGAAAAGAGATAATATCATCAAAGGCCAGTTCCTGGAAGAGAAATGTTGCTGACGGCCTGGTCAGTATGAGTCTGCTGAAATGAAGCATGGGGAGGGCATGTGCACAGACATGCACACAAACGTCAGCCCCTTCCTTGGAAGTGGATTAGGTGGCAGATGGTGTCAGAACCTGAGCTGCTGTCAAGAGCAGAGTTCACCCTGTCCTGCTCTCCCGCACTTAGAGATGAAAGCAGCAAAGACAAGCCACTAAAAAAAAGGCTGATAAATAGCTGACAATCAGCTTTGTCACTGGCAGCGAGTGGAACGACATCCCTTCACTTCCCCCTTCTCCCTCCAGAGTCCTTACCGGCAAAATCCTCCCTGAAATGGAGACAAAAGAGGAAACAAACGTGTGTGTGCAATCTTCCAGCATGAGAAATATCAGAGGCTCAGTTTTCCACAGGGAAACTAGAACCTGCTATTACCCACCCAAATATCAGAACCCAGGACAGAGTGGGGGGAACCAGAACATTCAGCTTCAGATCTATTAAAAGCAAACTGAGTAGGGGAAAAAGAAATTAAAAAAAAAAAAAAGAAAAAGAAAAGAACAACAGAAAAAAAGGGAAGAAAAAACCCACTGCCCTTGATTGCCAACATAATGAAAACAAATGAGGGAAATAATGCTTGGGAGGAGCATACCAGCTGAAAGCAGTCGAAATGACTTTGTGCAGGCATCCCTGTTATTACTAATTATTACAGATAATAAGGGTTTTCAGGCTGAGCAAAGGGATTTTTTTCAATTTCTAAAACCTCATTTTCCCTGCCTCCTACCTCCTCCTTTTTCTCTCACCTCTGAGCACCTGCTTTACATAGCTTTGCTTGTATTATCATTAGCTTTGTGGATAATTGATAGCTGTGCTCGTCCAGCTGATGCTAAGAAGAGAACAACAAGGTGGTTTGACACACACTTGCTATAAATAGACACACAACGTGGCCAGCATTTGCCAGCATCTCATGATGCCTTCCCTCCTGGGTACTAAAGTTAGCTAGTTTCTCAAAGTCAGGGAAGAAAAGAAAGCAAGGTAAAATGCCTTCAATTAATTTTGCAGAGATTGAAGGGATAAAAATAAGAGTGGGGCTTTATATTTTTATGACATGCTAAAAATATCCACTTCATGAAACCTTTGGCACAGTTTGCAAAGCAGAGTTTAAAAGCCCTTACTTTTTTGCAGCAGCAGCAACTGTGAAGCTCCAAATATTTACCTGGTGATGGGGTCTTGGTCAATAGGGCTGAAAAGGATCATGAGCAGATCTCTGCTGAGTACAGCGTGTGGGAGCAAGACAGAGGATAACACAAACCTCTCAGCTGCACTGAGCCCCAGGTAGCTCTGCAAAGCCCAAGTGCTCATGCTCTGAGCTCCGAGGGTGAAGGCTGTCAGTCCTGAGTGCAGGGGAATCAGCTACCTCTGCATGGCTGGCAGGAGGCTCAGGCTGCCTCAGGCGCTGACTCGGCAGCAAAGCCTCGAGCCTCATCTCTGGTTGGTTCTGGACACTTCTGGGGCAACCTGCTGACCTATCCTGCACCAGGCATGCCAGGTAGGCTTCCAGCTGGAAAAGCCTTAGTTGGCCCATCACCAAAGGAGGTATGATATTCCATGAAGTTCCCCTTTGGTGAACACCTGCTTGCTGCTGACCATCCCCAGAGCCCTTTCCAGTGCTGGTGTACAGAAATTACCTTAGCATGATCCACCCAGACTCTTGGCAGGTTCACCCCCCTGCCCAGCTTACCCCACTTCCCAACCCTGCCTCTCAGTGCATTTTCTCCTCCTTTGATAAAAAGCTACCCCAGCATGGTGTAGACTCCAAAATCACCTGCTCCCTGCAAATTGGAGCATGTTTACCTCTTTTTGTCTTATTCATTGTATCCAGGTGGACTTTGCAGATTAAGTCAATATTTTTTCCCCCTAACATAAAATTTTTATGTTGGGAAATTTTTAGTGCCTTCCATCTACAAAAAATATAGGCTCAGTTCTCACTCACTAAGCTTCATCAGTACCAATAAGGCAAGGAGCAGTTTAAAATTTCTCTTGCTGAGGAAAGCAGCTGCACTAAGGTATTTGCCACAGCACACGCCAAGGTACCAGCACTGTTTTGTCCTTGCCACCTCCCCTTTCAGAGCTGATGAACTCATAGATGTCCTCAGGACTTTCTCATTTTCTTTCAGAAAGCCATTTTAGACTGCAGGAGTACAGCAGCATGAAAATAAACAACTGTTTGTCCTAATCCTCGATCAAATACTGAAATAGAGAAAATCTGGCACTGTGTGTTCTCACACACAGACAGTGTCGAGTCACGACACCACAGCAGTATCTCAGACCTCAGGGAGGGGAAAAAAAAGAAGAGAACCTGAGCCAAGCCTCCATGCAGCTCTGTGAGAGGCAGCCTGCACACAGCAAGAACAGTGGTACAATGCCACACAACTTTGAGGAGTGGGAGGAGGACTTTTTCTTAAAAAAGCTCCAGAAATCTGCACAAAGGTGGAGGCTTCATCTTAAACTTGTAGCTAGAAGCTACCAAGCAAAGCTGCATCAGGAGCAAAAGAAGAAAAAGTCCCTTTTATAAAATTGCTTACCTAATCAGTGCAGGAGGGCGAACATGGATGAAACAAAGAATAAAAGCATTCAGACAGTTTTTCCCATCACCAGCCAAAAGAAGTACCTACTAAAATGGAAGCTTTAAATACTTAATGTCCAAAACAAAAAGAGAATTTACCCAAAACAAGACTGCTGGTTCAACACAAAGCAGCAGCACTCACAATAAAGTTGATAGAGGTTTTACATTAGCTGCACTAATACCAGATGGGGACAGAAAAAACCCACTCACAGAAGAAAAGATGCAGGTTGCCTTTACAGTAGCAGAAAGACAGGGATGGAGAATAACTGACCTTTCCCATCTTTGTTACACTTGCACAAAGCAGTTAACATCACCAAACGTGTGGGAGACAATTTAGCAGGGATCAGTGCTTGGAGTCTCAACAGATTATGCTATTATTTTGAGACTGTGTAAGAGAACAAATTAACCTTCTTTATAAACCTTGGCATACTTTAATAGGCATAGTGGATGTCAGACTAGAAATACCATCATACATCCCTTTAATTTCTGTACTGATTGACCTCCTTACAACAAATATCCACTGTTTGAGCACTGGCACTATTAACCACATGGTCAAACCCTCAGCTACTTGACTGGTGTCTTGCTCGCACACTTGCGACTAAAACAATCACCACCCTGAGACCAGCAATGCCTTTCCCACAGGCTCAGGTTAGCAGGAACCTTGGAGATTTTCCCACCTTTCCTTACAGCAGATGGCCCTGCGTATTTCCCCAAGATCACCTGGGTATTTTTACTAACAAATTCCCACTCCAGCAGGGACCCAGGAAGCTGGCAATGTCTGACATCTCACTTGATGGTTCCTTGCAGCACAGGAGAGTTGCTCAAACACTGTGCTAGAGGGCTTAATTTTATTATAAGGATATGAGAGTTCCTTAAAAATTTAGGTACAAGAAAATTTAGAATTTTTTTTCCTCTATAAACCCAGACTTTTCAATTATGGTTACCTGGATTACACAAACAGTACTCAATGATCAGCGTAGTCCTACCCAATTCTTTATTGCTCCCCACTTATTTTTGGTTTTACATGTCTAATATTTTTCCCCATATGCTTTCAAAAACGACAGAAGAGTTGGGGTTTTTTTGACAGGCACACAAGCCTGCACCCCTCACACAGGCAGGAAAGCATTTTTCTGTACATTGGATGTGATCAATTTCTGCCTATGTTCAGCCTACCACTGAAATTCTGCACTTCAGATGCAACTTTAATATAGCAAGATGTTTTACTTCAAAGTGGGCTGAACACCCAGAAGTTACTACTAATGGAGAACTCTAGTGTAGAGTGTGCAGAGGAAACACCAGTGGAAAGTTTCCAGATGAAAGAAAACAAGTCATTTCCCAACTAAAACATAAGTCAAAGGACTGATACTCATGATGGTGACAATAGCAGAAGGAAATCTAATTGGAGACCAAGAGAGGCAAGGTGAGCTATCAGGTAGGCTGAACCTAAGCCTGGGAAAGTGAAGCCTTGCTTAGAAACATCATCATGCCATTGTTAAACTCCACACAGAGAGCTCAGCCTGACAGATTCTGCCTTACTGAGGATCCCTGAGGCCTCGCCCCATCCACCACTTACTCTGTTGACTCAGTCTTTGACTGTAAATGAAATATTTATAAAAGGCCTGGTAGGGAGAGTGGTTGAATGGCTGCAACCCCCTCTAGAACAATTCCTTCATGGTGCTTACAGATCAAAGCATGTGTTTGGCACTTCCCTCTCTCTGACACAGGTCAGCCACGAGTGAGTGCCTGGGGTAGGCATCCCAACTTCCCTTAAAATGCTGTTTTGCAGGCAGACCAGAACAAGGGAGAAATAGTGTGCTGCAGGCTATGCTCATGAATTCATTCAGAGCACAAGATACTTGGAAGTGTGCCTTAGAAGTGGTAGCATTTCTAGGCACATCTCTTGCTGCAAGAACAAATCTTGCAGATTTGCAGGAGAATCCCATGCAGCCTCCTGGTTTTTGCCATCCTGGCTGGGCAGCTTGAGCTAACAGGAATTTCCCTATAATTCTGCTTGTCACAACTTCTCATGGCTGTTCCAGGGAAGAGCAGACATGCAAGAGAATGACAGCAGGCTCCCTTTAAAGATAGTTCAGGCATTGATCACAGGACAGTTTTGAGCATTATTTGCACTGTACAGTTTCATCTGTCAGCCACTCAGGATACACAGATCACATCTGCTTCTTGAGGACAGCCTTTGCTCCTACCGCTAAAATAAAAGTCTTTATTACACAAGTTACTCAAAAACATGCACGCTACCCAGTGCTACATGCACTAAGGATATTCTCTGAACAGCAGGAAGGTATTAGAAACTGGAATTAAGCTGTGTCCTCACCCTAAATTTATGTAGCAAATATACAGGCAGAGGTAGTGTGGAGGGCATTTTTGTTAGGTCATCTAGACAGTCATACCCCGTAGCTGTGGAGATTTCATTTCCTTTGGCAAAGGCTGCCCACTTCCATCAGGGAGATCAGGGGAAACACAAAGATAAGCTTATATGGGAGCCCAAAGGAACATGTGTATCTGAGGAGCTTCTGAAGGTGCTGTGTCTGCAAAGTAACACACTGCCACCCTTCCTTTTTTGCCCTTCTCCTTTTATTTTCTCACCTTTTTGTGGTTGTTGTTGTTTGTTTTATAGCTCTATTATTTTTTTCTGAGGTTTTTTGTGTCCATCGCTCTCTCCTTCCCCTGCACTCCTCCCCTTGAAAATTAATGGTCTCTCTCTCCCAAACCCTTTGCTTTCCCTAGGTGATACAACATTTTCTCCTCCTCTCCCTGCTCTCACCTTTTAGATCCATCCCCCACACCTCTCTAATTCAGTATCCTCCTTACACTTATGTTCTCTGCTTGCCTTCCTTCTTCCACCTTCTCCATTTAATCTCCTCCCTCCCACTGCCTTACAAATCTCTACCTTCCTTGCCCCGTTCATTTTCTCCACTAACCATTCCTCCCTTCCCCTTTTATCCTGCTCAGTTCCTACTCCCCCACTTCATTGCTACCCACACAGCACCCATTGTGCCTTTCTCCTCCCGCCCCAGTTTCAAACCTCCTCATCATATTTCATTTTCCTGAATTCTATTCAGGTTCTTATATCAGCCTATCTCCCTTCATCATGTTACTGCATATTTCCCATCTCCTAAGTTTTTCCTTCCCTATCCACGCTCTCCATTTATAACAGTAGTGGGATAGTTCCTCTTATTAACAGCTATGACCTATTAAAACTTTGGACACACCTTTTTCTGTTTAGAACTAAAGCCCCTTCATCCTCCTGTGCTATTTATCTGTCTATAAGCCCCACACAGGTCTCATTCCTGCTACATGCAGTCTTCTGTCACAAGCAGTGCAAATGCTCTCCTAATATGGAATGATTTAACCCTAGGATAGCCCACGTTCATGGAACTGTATCACACAACTCAAACACCAGCTCTTTCTGGTGGGACAAGTTCACAGCTTGCTATTTACTCCACAAACACTGAAATAAGCCTGTAATCAGATTTCTCCTGCAGATTGATTGACAGACTCTCTCTCTCTCACCCTTGCCAGCACAAGCTGGTATGTGTCTGTGTGCACAGCCCAGGATGAGCAGGGAACACTTCCCTGTGACCACTGCTCAGCAGTAACACCAGCTCTAATGAAAGCTATGCCAGCCACCCAATGCCAAAGGACAAATACAAGTCTCTCTCAATGTGAGGTGTAGGGAACTTTGTAGCAGACAGAGCGGCATGATTATAGTAAGTTATTAATAAGAAAAAAAACCCCAGTGAGTTAGATCAACAGACAAAACCCAATTAAGAAAATCACTCAATCAACCTCCCAGGGTTGGGATTGATCAGGGAACCATTCAGTAGGGCCTTCAATACAAACAATTGAGGTCGTATAAAGATGGTTCTTTGCTGTACTGTACTGATGTAAACAGAAATAATACTTAACCCCCTTCATCCTCCCCTTACTCCCAGATTCAAATGACTACATGATCTGGCATTTCAAATCCAATTGAAAAAAAACCACAATACCTGGTGAGAGATGTAGTTCTCAGCAAGAGGTCTGGCATCAAGCAGAGAACAAATACATGCACCCAGGCTCTTGAAGCTACTACAGCACTGGGGAAAACAATATTTTTTTTAAAAAAAAGCAAGACAAAGCTGACATTTTAAAGATTTCTGCTGCTTGCACATAGACTTATCCTCTCTGATTTTGTTGAAATGGCATTGTCTGAAGATCAGAGAAGAAAGTGGCTCTACAACCTTTCTCACATCTAGGAGAAGGGATATGGCTCCTATGGCCTTGCAGAGACAGAACTAGATGTCATATCCACAAACCTTAACTCGTGTCCCTTCGGCACTTGTCACTCAGCTTCTAATGTCCCTCCATCTTCCCCTCATTATCTGCTGTCTCCCACCCCTCTCCTTCAGACTCCTCAGAGAGGGAACATGACAGGACTGTCAATAAAACAATTCCTGTTGCCTTTAAGGCCTTACTCAACCAACAAGGAGAACATGTCCTCTGCCTCTGGTGCTCAGGATATTTTCATACATAAATGTTGTTCTTCAGCAAATAAGCTGAAAATGCTGCTGCAGATGAGTAAAGGTCTTTTTAATCCAAAATGTTAGAACCTTGGGCTTAACCATTCCATCATTCCCCCCACTCCTCCCCAAATCCTTAAGGTGCTTCTGCTGGTAGCTAGTTGCCATAGGAACCCTAATCTTTATGTGTTTTGCTTGTTAAATAAACTAGCATCAGAAGTCTCCTTTATGGCTGCTCTGTCCTTCTCCACCCTTTACCCCTGCCTCTCTGAAGAAGAGATCAAAAAGATAGTATGTCTGATAATCATCCTTTTCTCCTCTCTTCCTTTCTCCACAGCTCCTATGAGCTTTCCAAGTCCAATATCCATAATTTGGCAGAAAGAGCCACTGTGACGCAGAGGGATGCCTTAGGCCTGACTGTTCTCTGGATGTGTCCAGAGAGGAGGCAGAGGCAAGGCAGAGAGCACCAGGCAGGATAATGCAGCTGGAAAACCCTGCTATGATAACAGACACCTAATCCCAGCTATTTTAGATGAAACATTCCAGCACTTCCCATGACAACTCCCTTCTCCTACAGTCCCCATCATCAGCCTTGTCCTACCTCACTATACATCAGCAACGCAATTTTAATGGCATTAGTGAGGGGACAGCCCTGAAAAGGTGTTTCAGAGATGAAAGCTGAAAACAGAAAGCAAAGGATGCTAAATATATGAGAAACAAGATGTTGCCTGTGGCCTAGAGCTTCTTAACATGAAGTAAGATTTTTTCATCCTAAGGATCAGAGATCTAGGCCAGAATTATGTAGGTCATAAGAAAACCTCGTTTCATCTGGTCTTAAGCCAATACTTAGAAGGTGATAACTCCCACTCAGAGACACCATTCTTTTTCTTCATGTATTTTCTTGTAACAGAGACAAAAAAACAGAAGTGGCAAGAGATGTTGGGTGAAGGAATAAAGACACATGGCTTCGTGTGCATGTCTAATTTTCTAACCATGCTTTCCATCTCAGAAGGAATACATACATATATATGTGTGTATATATATATATATATGCTAAATGCAGAGATTCCAAAGTTGTTCCCCTCATAGTTCTTAGTACAACAAATATCATTCAGAGAAAGAGCAATGCTATCTCACTCTTTTACATGGATGTAAATACCTAGAAAATTAACAGTTTCAAGATGGAAGAGAACAGGCAGAAGGGGATTTTCAAGAGGCTGAATTCCCACTGCATGCAGCACCAAAGCAGGTTAGCAAATGAGGACCCTATTTAACTGAAGTTAATAACTAGTTAATCCTTTTCTCCACACCACAACAAAATAACCTCACACCATAGCAGAAGCATCAGTTTCAGGATCATTTGGGCATACCCAGGGATCTGCAGCAGCTGTTCACTGGCAGATGAATCATGGTCCCCATGGAAGGCTTTGCGTTGCTCAGCTTGCCTCCAGTGGATAAAAGCACAATTCTGAAAGTAGCTGGATTGCTGATTTCTAGCTAATTCAAGGCTTGGGCTGGTCTGAGTTTAGCTGCAAGACCCAGCAGCTATGGCAAATAATTGCCAGAGAAACAGTCACTGTATGGTCTGCAATTAGTTGTCCTATTGGTGTGCTTTGCACAGGTCCCCTGCTTGCCCCACACACATGGATGCTCTTATATCTCTATTTATCAGGAATGCAGCTAGGCTTCCCTCCAGACTCTTTCAGAAATATACCTTCTTAAATTAGCAGCTCTTGATTTTAAGTGCAGAGTTCAGGGATAATTCAGATGAAACTTCATACATGCCACTTGGCTAACTTTAACCCCGCTGGTCTGTGCTCTGCCAAACGCTAAACTCCTAGGATCTGGATCCTTCTGGCATGCCCACTACTTCTTACTCCTTACAAGAGTGCTTGAAACAGCCCATGGCAGCCATCTCTGGGAATATTTATGCATGTGTGATCAGGCTGAAATGTAGAAAGGAGAGACAAGTTAATAAAATAACACTAAGTTGAGCTAGAGTTCATTCACATCCTGGATGAAGGTGTTGCAAATTCCTACTTTAAACGAATCTGCCCCCAGTCAGAAATCTCTTTTCTGTGGTAAACATGGTCCTTATTCTTCAGGAAAGCCATTTTAAATTCAACATAAGTTTTCTTTCTCCCTCTACTTTGCTTTTTTCATTTCTCTGTGGGGGCTGCTTTTTTTGAAGAGGTGTACATGGGAATCCCAAGGGGCTTTGCTACTCCCCTTATGTAAAGTATATTCTGGGCTGTCAGAGTGCACAGATCAGCAGTAAAGCATTGTGGGGGCTATTTCTTCTTCTTCAATCCCCATGAGTCTACTACCTCCAGTTTTGCTCAGAAATTCATAGCTGAACAACCTTAGAAACAAATTCAGCAGAAACTATTTCAACTGAAACCTTCTCTGAGTTTGCACCTGAACTAGGAAGAGGTGGTCTAGGGGCCAAGGGGAAAATTGCCCAAGATTTATTCATTAAGTTAACCATTTGCCATTTACTTGAGATTAGACTTCCAGTCACTCAGAAGGTTTGCATGCTTTATTTTCACAAACTTGACAAGATAAACACTGCAAACAAATAGGTGGGCACTGCAAAGAGCTCAAAGGCTTCTTCCCAAGAGCTTGGCACAGCAGTTTTCATTCCTTTCCCCTCCACAGTCCAACCCATGCAGAATTTCCAGTGCCCTCCTGAGTTTATGAATCCCTGCCTCACTAAGACTTCTCTGTCACCACCTCCACTCACTCAGTGACTCAGACTTATTAAGATAACTTCTCTCTTTCTAGTTCCTCACCTCCAACACACTCAATGCATTAAGGCACATACTCCTGCACATATTTTAAATCCTCACCCAACCACCCTCTCTCATCCAACTTTCCTCCTACAGCTCTTGCACTCCCCCAGCCTGGGATGACAGAGCCAGTCAAAACCCACCTAAGTGAGTTCAACTTTTACTTACACTTCTGGCTTCTCTCAAGATAATTTTGAGCTGGTGCTTGAAGACACCAGGACAAGGAGGTCTAAGGTATCTCTCCTCTTGCACCAGCACAGCCTTTGGCAAAGGTGAGGTTTGTCATGCACAAAAGATCAGCCATGACCAGACACGTGGTGGGGAGAGGGCTTAGTGCTGCACTGCAGCTCAGTGCATGTGCTGCTCAGGGACCTGGCTCTGACCCACATGCTGTGTGCAGACCACAGCTGTGGTGTGCCATGGACTGGTTTAGGAACCTGCGGGTTCCTTTGAATAGTGAAATTTTGTGCCATGCAAGAGGAGGGATTTGTATGTAACTATTTACCCCTGCTTTAAGATGTTTGGGGTGACAAAAGCGTCTCATCAGGTTTTAGGACCAGCAGGTACCCTAATTTCCCACCAGGCTATGGATGATCTGTAGGCAGTGATGCTTGGGTGGTCACTGGGCATAAAGCAGGAGGCAAGACAAGAAAAGAGCCCTTCCAGCCCCTGGGTCCCAGTGCCTGTGCCAGCAGAGGAAGGACCATGAGCTGCAAAGCAACCCTGGCACTGCAGAAAGAAGGCTTTTGCTAAAGCTGGGGATTTGCTCAGATTGACACCTCTGCTGCTGTACAGAGCTCTGCACATTCGCTCATGCTGGCTTTTGTTCCTTTTCCATAACCAGCAACAGGTGGGGAGGAGTGGGATGTACATGCAGAAGGAGGATGCGGTGGGAGCAGAGAACATGTTCCTGACATTCAGGGATATGTGTAGGGAAAGCTGTCTGCCTGGAGCAGAAAGGGACTGGGAAAGGCAAGGGGCCTGCTGGGTTGCTTGGGTAGGAACAGGGACAGACTCCTAATTCTGGCAGCAGCAGGTGGGAGTTGGGAAAATGGCTGAGGAGAAGGTTGAAGCAGAAGGAGTACACAGATCAGATTAAATGAGAGAATCTGCATCCTTTTTACCAAATGTAGATGCTCTTAAAATAGTCTTCTGTCACACTTGTGTACTGATTAAGAAACAGTGCCCATTTTTGAAGCATAATTCTGTGTGTCTTCATTTCATATCCACTGGCAAAATGCTGGAAACACCTGGAGCTAGGCAAATGGCTTTGCTTTCTGTGCAAGTCTTTTGCTGTTTCCCTGATCCATACAAGTGCAGTTCATGTGCAGCACTTCTACTCCAGCATTACAGCCTTCCCTGACCAAAGACTTCCAAGTCTAACCTATTTGGGATGTGCATAACCAAGTGATCCTGCTGGAGACCTAGAAGAAGTATTAAACTGTGGCTCATCTCAGGTAAAGGACTCTTCTATAATTGCACTGCAACCCTTCCAGCCACCTTCTCCCATAGAACAGGTTTCTGATTTGCCCTGCACTAGTCTGCTTTCTGGATAACAGGAGCTGGATTTGTTTTTTCCCCTCACTCAGAGGCCAGGCACACAGCATTTATCTCCTCAGTGTCCAAATTTGCAGCATTAGCTTTGCACATGAAGTGCCAGAGGGAAACAGAGCTAGGGAGAAGAGACATAAGAGAAAGGTTGCCCTCTTTACTTTTCCAGAGTTTTTCTTTTTATTGGGTTGAATTTTTCACACTCTGGAAAATTGCTGGACTACTTTACCCAAAAAGATGTTTAATCACTCTAGCTCTGAGTCTGGATAACTGGACAAAAGAACCACACATTCACTATTCAGAGAATAATAGAGACATCAGCAGTAACAGAGAGGCAGCACATGATCCAAAACTCCTCATCTTTGAGCATGAAGATACCAGCCCTGTGAGAGAAGGATATAATATCTGGACACATACTAACCTAGGCCTCTGTGATGAGCTGCCAATAAGTGCTTCAGCTCCTGTTAATTATGGTGGTGTTTCTACAATGATGAGATGACTTCTCTGTGGAGAAGAGCTCTCATCAGGAAATTGGTTCTATTGCAATTAACATCTTTGAATATCCAAATTTAACATCCTCCTTGAGCCTTCTCCCTTATTTCAGGAAGTTTGTGATCAGTCAAGTCCTGAAATAGAGCTGGAGATCTGGGATTCAGAGAAGGGGGAGGAGTTCTATGTTTGGGGGCAGGAGGGTTAAGTACACCACAGTTTCAAAATCATCTGGTTGATGTCTCCAGCAGCATTTCAACCTTTCATCCCTGTATGTATAATTTCCAAGAAAGCTGTTATCATCATCATCACCGCTAGTTAGAATCAGAATAGGTGACACATCCGTTTCCTTGCCTCAGCTCAGTCTCCAAGTTCAGCTGAAGAGCAGAGTCTGAGACACTGAAAGCCTAAAGACACAAACATCCTCTCCTGAAGCACTTAATACAGCGTGTCATAGAACACACCTTTCCTCTTCCCCTCCTTCAAAACAGAAATCATCAACTTTCACTTCCTGGGGCTCTGTCATTCCGTCAGTCCCCACCTACTGCAGCTCCTCACAGAGCTGAGGGAACGTGAATAGATGCCAAAGGAGAAAACAAAACAAAAACATCTTGCTGATCTTGCTCTGGACCACACTGCATCTGAAACACCCAGTACTTCCAGCAGCAGCCCTGACATAACCCAACTCACAGGAAGAGGGCAAATTAGTATTTCTAATGTACAACCTTTCAGGGGTGAAGGAAAACAGGTTTTCTATTCCCAGCACACTTAAAGGAAAGCATATAGACCTAGCCACCAAAATTTTCCTCATCTTGTACCACAACAAGAAATTGGAACAGTAGATTCAATCCCTTCATGGCATTGTAAAAAACTGGAGGAAAAGCATCCATACAAGGATGGATTTACCTTTCATTATCGAGCTATTAAATTTTAAAAATATATTCACAGCCAATACCATCAGAAGGCTAAAGTTTAGGGCTCAAAATACATAACCACGAAATAAGGGGGTTTTAACATTATATTGAAAAAACAGACTAATTTTGCTGCATTATATTCAGTTATATAAAATCTGATTTCCTGCTAGAGAGCATTAGACCCTCCCCAAATTTCAAGAGGTAAACACTGAGTGCCTATGTGCTTATCTGGGCAAATCGCTATGACTAAGAAAAATTGTGTTACATTCAATGAAACTGAAATAAAATGTAACACCACTTCATGTTCTACAATGCCATCTCTTGTCAAAAATGATAAAAAGACAAAAAAAATCAATGAAACTTGAGAAATAAGTACAATAGACACAAAATTAAAGTGCAGAGTCTTGGACTACAGCTACAGCGGCTCACAGAGTCATCTACACCTGCTCAATAATCAAGAAAATATGCTTCAAAATCACATTTGGACAGTGAAGCCCAGGGTAGCCAGAGAAGAAATCACAGGGAATCAGTCTGTCTGTTCCAATAGATACTAAATTAGACATGAGATGAGCAGAAAACTGAACAAATTAATTCTACAGACTTTCATATTGAGTCCATCTTTGTTTTCAATGAGGGATGCTGCTGAGACAGAGACAGGAGAATACTCAGATAGAGGCCTGTTGAATGAAGTCTAAGAGTTGTAATAAGAGAAGTAGAAACTAGAGAGCTGATGGGTTAGAAAGCCACTGCACAGCATGAGGGCTCAACAGCTGAGAAAACAGTGCAGAGGGGTTTGCAATATTCAGTGCCTGCAGGGCTGCCTCTTCCGAAGGAGCAAGTGAAGTTATAAACCAAGTAAGATTTATGAAGGTCTACACACAATATTATAATTCATTAGTGTAAGCTAGGAACTAATAATTGGGGTTCCCTTGTCCCAGATGATTCTGTATTTAATACAGCCTGTACAGAGACTGTTGCAAACACATGATGCTGTCTTCCAAATCACTGTGATTTGTGTACATTCACACTGAGAAACGTCTTGACTGTGAAGGGTTACAAGTACAATTGCGGGGTTCTGAAACTACTAATTTTACAGCTCTCAAAGCCAGGGTAATTTCAACAAAAGAAGGAGGATAAAGCCAACTCTTGGAGATCCCATAAGAATTCCACTCACTGGAAACCAAGGGGAAGGATAACAAGTAGAGAGCAGTGCTCAATCCATCCACTCAGGTAACAAAAGGGGAGGCACAGAGGAAAGGTTTCTTGTGTGCCCTGGCATCCTACAGGTGGCCCAGCTTTCTGTGCCTGCTGCCAACGGGTTGGCAGGGGAGCACACCTGCCACATCCAGAACATCACACCCTGACTGCAGGAGGAATGAAAACTGCACAGATCAGGAGCATCAAGCAAACTTTGTTCTGAGGGCAGGTCAAATTCCAGGCCTCTTACTCTTCACAAAACCCCTCTAAAATTCTTGCACTTCAAGGTATGAATTCCCAAGAACTTATTAAAAGCATAACATCATTTAGAGTCTGCAAAGTCCTCTGTCACACCCCAGCACTTCAAGTGTTCCACACCAGACATCTAAAGCCACTTGGTGATATTTAAGGAGAAAATTCCTCTTTAGCTCTCCACTCAAACTGCCATGGCAGAAACCAACAGGGTGAGCCCTTGATAGAACACCTTTGTTTCTTTACTACATGAGCTCGCTATTGTACACACCCAAATATGCTGACACACATATTGCAACCAACTTGGGTCACCTAGATGGCCCACAGAGATATAAATACACACATGATAACCTGGACCACATAGATATCTATGCCCCAGCACACATGAAAGCTTCCAACCTTCGTGTATTCCAAGGATGCTTGTCTTTCCACCGGTCCCACATGCCTGAGAAGTTCTGCTGCCTCCTGCCCCCAGCATCCAGTGTCTGACTTCCTTGTCAGCTGCAGGAGGTGCCCAGCATAAAGACAAGAAAGAAGTAGATCCAGGGAGACTTGAGGAGTATCCTGTGACTGCCCCAGGGCAGCCAAGTGAAAAAAAAGATGAGGGGAAGAAGGAGGGAAGGGATGGTTCCTGAGAGGTCACTGGAACAACTGTCATATGAGTGGGCTTCAGTTCCCTTCCCATTTTTATATTTAGGTGAAAACATGAGTAGCTACTCATAAAATGGAAGAAAAAAAAAAATTTCCATGGAGGACCTGACAATGTTTGAACATCAGGACAGCAAGTATAACAGAGTAAGCTAAACCCATGCATTTTCCAGACCCTACTGAAATTTTACTTCCAATTCAGGGATGAGCACCAAGAGTTAGAGAAGTAAAGAAAGAACCTTTTGCTTTTGCCCAAGCAGATAACCACTGCAGCTTTCTAAAAGCTCTGAGTGCTGTAGCCTTTCATAACACGTAACAAAGCCAGGCAGAGCACATAATAACCCCCACCCTGTGATGAAGTATAATAATAATACATTACCACAGTTTTCTGGTACATCTTCATACACGAGTAAGAAGAAGCTACTGTGTTCTTCATATAAACATTTTGTCCAGCTATAAGCAAAGCTCTTAAAGTCAGGGTGGATTCAGGAATAAATTTACTTCATTCACAGGGCACAGCAATAGTCCATCCCATGATAATGGCAACTCTTATGCTTTTTGTCAATATGTTCTTTTTATTGGGAATTTGGATAGCTTTTTAGCTGGTTCATTTGCTGTTTTGTGTCACACATCACCTGCTCTTCTCTGCTGGTGTTTTCCAGTTTTACAGCTGGAAATTATCCCTTTGGGCTGATCATCATTTTTTCAAAAAGGCAATGCTGTGAAATACAGGAAGCAGGTATAACAAATCCAGAGAGGAAGAACCTTTCAAAGATGTCTGCCCACACTTCAATCTTTCCATTCTCTAAATGCTCCCTTCCCCTTAACACCTGCTACCCTCTTACCAAAATGGCTGAGCTTCAGTGCACACACAAAGTCTCCTCCCCAAAAAGTGGTCACAACATCCCACCTTCCACAGCTCCTCCAGCTTCACCAGCCAAGGGCAGTAAAAGCCTCCACTGCCTCAGGTCCACCTCCAAAGGCCTCTAAGCCAGGCCAAAGCAGTTCAGTCTCTGTCTTTCCCTGGAATCCCATCACCCACATGTTCCTGGCACCTGTTCCTGGTAAATCAAGGGACTCCCTGACCTGGGTTTGCATCCCTGATCTTCACCCTGAATAACTGTTTCCTCTGCCATAAATGGCCAGCTGGGGACACTGGGCACAATAGAAGATCCTTCAGTTTAGTATGACCTCATCACTTCTACTACTCTTAACACTTTGTGATCATTTCTGCAGGGAGATAAGTAAATCTCCCATCTTCTCTCTCAGGGACAGAGAGATTCTTCTGAAATATTTCCATTCAGCACTTTTTCCAATCATCTTTTAAATGTTTGTCTTAAAACCGAAGCTGACTCATCCGCTAAAACAAGATAGTCTGACTCATATTTAACACTTTTGTCTCCATGGCTCATTTTGGTCAGCAACTGGCTTAGACTTTTCTTTGTACTACATGTAAGGGGAAAAAAAGACAAAAATATACTTTAAACATCCATCCAGTCCCAAACCATTGACAAATGCTCAGGATAAATCTTCAGAGAAAGGAAAATTGTTTCAGCATCTAGAGACCTATTACGAATTAGAATAGAAATGAAATTTTTCAGCAAGAGACATATTTGTACTTTCATGTTCCCAGATTCAGATGAAAAGGGGGCTCTGCTCAAGTGATATTGGGATAGAGGGTTTTCTTTTTTTCATTTACCATCATCAAAAACCTCATAAGACTGAACAACAGCACTTCAGAAATGAAATAGCAAGCCAGAAATATGTTCCCATTTACAGATATCTTGCAGTGAAATTTATTACTTAATATTTCTAAAATAGCTAAAAAGGAGAGCCCTCAAAAGTGAGGCCCAAATTTAAGTGAGATATAAACTGTTACTGCTTCACCCATGGGAGGTCCCCATTTCAAACAAGGGCATAATCAACATCCGAGTCAGAGCCACAAAATCCTGATCCACAGAAGGCTCCTGTGAGGTGGATCCAATTAAACCACCTGCAGCAATTTTCCAGAGGAAACCAAAAAGCTTGAAAGTAGATCTTATGGAAATTAATGGGATCTAGGATGTTGATTGCCTCTAGTTCTCTTTCAAAGACCTCCAGGTTAGCCTCAGAGCCTGGTCTTTTCTTTGATATGGAGGTCACTAATAAAACCAAAACAGCACCTTTACCCATTTGGGAGCAAACTATTATCACCTATGCAAAGGCTTTTCAGTAACTTATAAGTGGTAGAGGATTTCAGTCCCAGCTAAAGTGAAATAAACTCACAGTCTAGAATTTCAGAAGTTGTTTATGAGGTTTGGGTAGGGGCTTTTAATAATCTTCTGATTAATTAGGACAAAGATAAAATACTGGGGGAAAAGAGGGGAGAGACTTTGACATGGGAAATGGAAATAAGTTTTAAATGTCAGAAGGTGAAACAGGCTTAGTTTATGGCTGTTTTGGAAAGCAGCAGGAAACTTGAGACATCTATATAAACACACAATTGAAAAATTCTGGCTCACAATTCTTACCTAGGTATCAACAGACAGAGAAATTGCCCTTGCTTCACATACTTCCTCTGTGCTCTGGCAGATGTTAGCATCCAGACCCACTGCTCCCACATGCTTTTCAGTTTATTCTGTTTAATGCCTCCTGAGATCACAAGACCTGCACTCTCAGAGAACACTTTTAAAGCCCAGGCAGGCAGGACCAGTCTCTAGAAAACCCTCAACCTGAGGGCAGAAAGTGCTCCTGGTGTCCATCCCGGCAGCATCTGAACTTTGCAAGGGCAAGGTGACTTTGGGAACAGTTGTGCTAGTCTAGAGATGTACTTCACACCCTGTTTGAAAGGAGGGACAGCCCTATCCTGTTCCTCACCCACAGAGAGGCAGATCATAAGCTCTCCTGTCACAAGGGGCACCTCCATCACCAGCCCCAGCATCACAGCAGGCACTCAGTGGAGAGCCAGCCTGCTTGTTCTCCAGTGCGAGCTAGC
This sequence comes from Nicator chloris, assembly GCA_013400495.1. Classification (NCBI taxonomy): domain Eukaryota; kingdom Metazoa; phylum Chordata; class Aves; order Passeriformes; family Pycnonotidae; genus Nicator; species Nicator chloris. The sequence goes on along the minus strand of WAAE01020282.1, from coordinate 157,778 downwards.
CAAAGCTCCAATTTATCATATACCTCCACCAGTTGTCAGCTGCATGTGATCACTCATGAATAATATTCTCCTGCCCGGCTCAGAGGCACACAGTTGTGCCCCCTCGCTGACCACGTGTCATACACAGACAGTTCAAGACAACTGAGATGTGTTTATTTCCGTGCTTTATAGCACAGGAATTAGAACAGAACACTCTTCCTTCCAGCTCTACACCTTGCCTTTGCTGTAACCAAGAAGGAAGAAATCTGGTGCAACCTGTTGAAAACAAACAGGATGCCTCTGATTTTACAAAGGAGCACTTGGGATTTAAAGGGAAAAACCACATCTGAGGAAGCCAGGGCAGTGCTTTCCCAGATTTACCCCTCTGAGCTACCAGCAGGTCCTCATCACTACACTGGTGGCACCAGGTCCCTGGACAAACCTTGAGGAAGCCTGGCACTGAGCTGAGTGACCCCAGGGCAGTCAGAGCCCCACATCTCTATATGGGAAGGAGGAGCTTGCAGACCTCTAGATAAGCATAGACGGAAAAAATAACAAAGCACTTCCTTGGGCATTACATTCTCAAATTGCCTGAAGCTCCACACCTGGTGGTGGCCACAGCTTCTCAGTCTGGAGGAGATAAAATTGTTTGTTCCCCCTTAGCCATTCCTCAAGAAATTACTGTTGGGATCTAGTAAGAGACTCAACTAGATAATCTGTTTCAGAAGAGAACACCAAGGTCCAGACAGCAGAGGGTTTTAGCTCCTCCTGAAAGCCCAAGATAAAGAGGTCTGTGTTGGCACAAGCCATCTGCCCTGCTCTGGGCTCATCATGCTACTCTGCCCTGCACTTACTGCTCCAGGACTTGGGAGCACAGAATGCCCCACCCTGCCTGCACAGCTCAGAGCAGCAATGCTCCTACTCTCTAATATTCCTGCTGACAGACAACACAGAGAATAAAAATTTTCTGTTCCTTGAAGTTGCAAAATAGAGCTTTACGACTAACTGGCAAATTAGATAAAAGAATGCAGAAGTATGCACACAGGATGATAAACATGGCTGGAACCAGTGGATAAACAGATAATGGGGAACATGGTGGCTTTTGTGGCAAAGTTATGCAACAAGAAATAATAGTGCATGCCCTAAGAGAAGCTCGAGGCAAGGTCATCACAATATTGGGGGCTCTCAGTGAATACAGCTACCAGAGACCCCTTTAGATGACCCTTCAGGACCATAAGAGAACTTCCCGTAAGAGGCAGAGGCATGTAAATTAATTCTAGGAAGAGTGACATTCATGTATTAGCTAGGAAATATGTTATAATGAATATGTTTAATCAAGGTGGAATAAACACCCTGTTGTAAAATATCACAACAGACATTCAGTTAGAGGAAAAATCCCCTGGATGTGTCCAGCACTGTAATAAAGAAAGCCTGCTTTCTGATACTTCCAATTGTGTTAAAAATTTTGTTCTCAACCTGATTTCAGTATCACTACCTCAGAGAGCAGGACTAGCCAGAGAACAGCTCATGGCCGTTACAGACTGCTCTTCCCAAAGTATTGCAAAACAGCAGGATTGGATCCTTGGCCAGCAAATCCTTTGCCTGGGGGCACAAGGGCAGATTGAGGTGAAATGCTGTACACTGGGCTGCTACATCCAGGAGGAATGAAGGTCAAAAACTTGGAGAGAGAAGAGATAAATGAAAGACTGTATTAAGAAGGCAGCAGTCAGAGAAAGAGCATCCAAACCTACTGGCACTATACCCACAGAAATCTCTCATAATTGTGATAAAACCTTCAGCCTGGCTAAAAATCAGAGAAGCCTCTTAGGTGCCCCAAGCTCATGAGTCCCTGAGCAGGTACTCTGAAAGGACTGTTTCACCTATACAAACATCTGAAAATTTCATAGTTTAACCTTTACTCTTGAATTTTATCTTCTGTGGTAAGAGGACAGCCTGTCCTCTGCCACCCCAGTGATGTTGCAGATGTATGTATACCTATACAGGAGTTTGAAAACCACTTTACAAGTCTCCAGAGTTTGTCATTATACCCCAAAAATGCTTCAGAGAGAGGCTTGTGCTCAGCATGCAGCAGCCAAGAGCACGGCCAGGGCCACAGACACCCAACCCCATCTGCCACCAGCACCCCAAGGCAGAAGGCAATCCCAGCAGGAACACATCAGAGGAACACCTGGCATACAAGTCACTGTCTGCAACCCTTGCAGGTTGGTGGCAAGGATTCCCATGCACTTCAATAATGGATGCAAGGGCAGCTCTGCTCCAATGCTCAGCAACCGAACAGTGCTGTTCTTACTCCAAAAGTCACAACCAAGACCAACATCATGGCAATAAACTAGAGAGCTGGATCCCCAGAAAACCTCAGGTGCCCTGTGTTTCCCCTCCCATGCAGGCAGAAACAGTCGTTCCTCTCCAGCTCATAAAGGGGCACCAAGAAGAGCCAGGAGGAGAGAGACAGAAAGGGTTAAGCAGATGTAACCAAGAGCAAGAGAAATGACAAAGCACTGACACCCACACACAAGCCTTCACTAGTTCCTTGCCACCAGCCCATCCCCAGTGCTATTCACACTACTTTTCCATCCTCTGTCATATGTGAATAATCCTTGTTGATACATTACTGCCAGAGAGGGCCGGGCCGGAGCGCAAACAGCAGCGACAAAGCAGCCAGCACAGACCTCCATGCTGCAAAAACTATTCCGATTTCTCTCAAAACTTTGCTTTACAAATCACATGCAGTCAGCAGCATGGAAAACGTGTATGAACCGACTGTTTAATGCAGCAGTTCAGATCCTGCCAGCTTGGACACAGGAATCCTGTCTGCTTGATTTGCTCTCTGTTAAGTAGCCCTCCCAGCTTTTATAGCACAGGCAAAAGCTAAGCCATCAGATGATCTATACTGAAGTATGCTAGCTCCAGGGATCCTGATTTTCTTGACAAAAGCGATTCCAAACAGACAAGCCACTAAAATTTGAAGCACCCTCACAAGTGAATATATTAAGCTGCATCAAAACTCGTTTATCTTTTACATATTGCTTCCCTCATACTTATTTTCTAACTACAGAGGAACAATAACCTCAAGGACACAGTTTTTCATGTTTAAATACACACACACACACAAAAAAAAGATGCACAGAAATAAAAAAGTGTGGAGCTTCACACCTGGAAAAGTCCACATGAGACAGGAGATCTGTTGCTCATTCTAGCATTTCTCTACATGGATGAGATTTCCTTTACAGTGCAGCATCCTGATAGACCCCAGAAGCTTAGAGCAATATCCTTTCAGATGCATAACCATTCCTCCAGTGCATATTTGCTTTCATGCAGCCCATCATTCTTTATTTGGAGCTGTATTTTTATGCACAAAACAGTAGCTTTCAGAGGAGGCAGGAGTTATTAAAAAGTTCATCTGTTCCAGCTGCTTAATCCTCACTTAAACTCATCATTAATCCTTTTTTTATGACACCATAATTGTCCCTATGGCAACCAATTATGATGTCACAAACAAGATTAGAATTTTAGATAGGGGAACAGAATTAGATTCTTTTCTATTTGTTTAGGTCCTTAGCGGCTGTCATGCCTGATCAAATCACTGCCCAATGAGTTCAAGAACTCTGCTCAATATCCCACCAATACCTATACTGGTATTTTAGGGCAAGGCAGACAGGAACACAGGCAGTGGCATGTACCCAGTGAAGGATGGAAAGTTGCAGTGCACAGACATTCCTTTTCCAGCCCCTCCAGGTCACATTCTCAGCTCCTGAAGCAAGAAATTGGCAGCTCCAGTGACATTGTGGGTACACAGTAGTCAGACTTGTTACAAATGCAATTCTTTTTCCTATAAAAGCCTAATCCTTCTTTGGATTCTACAGCATATTTCCCTTCAATGGTTTGCTGCAGCAATGAAGTCCCTGTTAAATACACACAAAAAACAATCATGTATGGCAAGTAAAGAAAAAGCCCCTGAGCTCACTTATTTCATCATATTTTCTTTTACTTATAAACCAAATAACCACAGCCTGTTATCTCTCTTCCTGCAGAACAATCACACACACACTTGAATGCCTGAAGTGATTTACCCTTCTTTAGTCCTTTTTCATTTCATCTATAGCTTTTCAGGCTCCCAACATGCCAAAAGAAGAAAAAAGTTAAACTAATAAAGAGGTCAAATATCAGTCACCCAGGTACCATTCAGCACACCATCAACAGCTGGAAGTGTCACATATTCACAACAAAGATGATTTGTCCCCATTCCTTCCCCCCTGCAGGTTTTGTTTATGCCATTCTGGTGAGGTAAATGAATTAGAGTAACAGCAAATGTTAAGCTAAGAGCAAAGCTTAACCAAAAAAAGGGGCCCATGGAATAACATCAGGATTTGCACAGAGGCATCTGCCCAACCCACCTCTAACACATGCTCCTTTCAGCAGCCAGAGCTGGCTTTGAACCATTAAAGAACAATCCTGAGAGACCAGCAGTCATGGACCATCCATGCATTTTACTTTCCAGGCAATCTATTGTAACTCACAGAAAACAAGACAAATGTGCCCCCTTAGATATATACGCCCAAGAGAGGCAAGAGATTTGCTTTCATGTCCTGCACTAGGACTGAATCACAGAACAAGTGGCTCCCAGCTGCCCCTGCAGCTGGCAAAGCAGTTCATTTTCAGGATGCAGTTCACAGCAGGCAAAATGGCAACATCTCTATTTGGCTGTAGAGATATTGCAGCACTTTATAAAACTGACATACTTGCCAGCATCCACTAGAAGAAGTCACCACTTCCACTTCAAAGCAGATTTATATATTGCCAAAAAAACCCCAAAACAACAAGAAAACTAAAAAAAAATTTTTGCAAGAAAAATTCTATTGTTGTTTTTTTATTTTTTTAATTTGGAAGGATTTGTCAAACACTAACAAGCATATACATCTATTCATCCTGTTTGTAGGAAGGGTCCACATAAAAACTAGTCTTAAGAATGCTTTCCATGGACTGCCTGCAGTCAATGGAGATTGGCTCTTCCAGAGGACATTCTGGAGCCAGACTTACGCTGGCAAAATGTTCCTCTGGAGAAGACTCTCTCACATGCCAACAGCCATTGAGTAGGGGTAGTCTCCCCAGCCTGAAATTATCCTTCAGGAATAATTCCTCCTCTCCTCGTACTGACTTCTTCACACGTATCACTACTCACAATTTTTCCAGAGCCAGCAGGGCGTGACACCAACCACCAGGGCATGCACATGGGGACTGATTCATCACAGTAGAGCCATTAGAAGGAAATGCATTAGTCTTAATGGCAAGAGCTGCACATTCACATGGTCTCTTCCCAAGAAAGTTCTTAAATCCTGTGGGAGACATATGTCTGGAACAGCAAAACCAGTACAAGCAGACACTGTTCCGTGACTGACAATTCAGCAATCCCTTGTCCAGACATAATTTGCTGTAACAAACACTGCCTTGCTATTTCGCCTGTCTCTTGTATTTGTTTCCAGGCTGCAGTCACCAACACCCTCCAGTCTTACCCTCCTTCCTTTTCTGCTGCCCAGACCAGTTGGATGGGAGCTCCTCAGTCCAGAGAGCCAAATCTCACGGAAATTTGACTAGTACAAATTCTCACCCTGATGAGCTGATCACACTGTGGTGCTCAGCACCCAGAGCATGGTGGGAGAGATCATCATCCTGCCAAGATCCACCACCCTGGTGCCCCTCCCTGAGAGAGGATAATTGCTGATCCAACTGCTCCGTGCTCAGAAAAGAGCAGCAGAAATGGCTAAAGAGCAGATCAACACCTCTTCAGGGCAGAAGGCTTTTCAGCTCTAACATCAGACATCACTTTCATCCTCTCTGTAAGACAAGAGTTGTTGCCAGTAAACAACTACTCGGCTTTCTACTAACCAGTTACTTCCACCAGTAACTGCAGAGGAAGACTCCCAGATACAGAACATTCTCAGAAAGAGAAGGAAAAACCAATCATTAACTATACACCTGATGTACATTCAGCTTTCAGACATCCCCAGAGAATTATCTCCCTCTGTAGCTGGAAAAATTTGGATGGCCACTCAGTATTACTCTGATAATATATCTTAAACATGACATCAAAAAGCTCCTGCTAGCAGTCAGAGGAAAAATCATCTTCCATGTTCCTTCAGTCTCTGGTAGCTCAGAAGAGGCCAAGTGCCATCGGGCTGACCTGCACTAGATGTGGTTATTAGAACACATTTCTATCATAAAAAATGAATCATGGCCAAAATAGTTTCACAAATGCTACCAAATAACTTTGGCTTGCACTCCCATTCGTTGAAAAATTCTCATATTTCAAATCAAAACAAAATCACTCTTCTCTTCTGAATCAGAGTGAAAAGAAGATCTCAGGATGGAGAAAAGGAATTACAATATCACCCATTCTATATTTTACTTGTAAGATGAATATATAAGTATACTGGTCATGTTGGGAGGTTTTTTTAAACAAATCAGCATCTTCCCCAGAAGATTTCAATTGGAAAATATGTCAAAAGTGTTTTTAAAATGGGAATATTCCACTGGGAATTTTTAAGCTACATTTTCCTCTACAGAAGACTGGAATTACAAGCAAATGCATATATTGTGGTACCCTCACAAATATTACCTGATGCCAAACTTTCTTAGAATGAGTGAAATGTCACCATTTTAGAAAACAAACATGTTTTCCCACTGCCTCTCTGTTTGAGCAGACTCTTCACAGAATGGCTTTGAAATCTTCCTTGTGTTTCAGCACACACCCCCAGCTCAGCCACATCAGGCACGAGCCCCCCAGGCTCACCTGGCTGTCCCCAACACCTTCATCACTCCACTGAGCCGCTGACACACACTGTTGTGCCTGCAATTACCCATCATGAAGATATCTTCACTGGTTTTCATTTATCCTCCTATTATTTGCAGTTCCACACATAATAGAAGCTGCTTTGTCTGCCTGTGTAGTAAATTTGTCTCATTGTCTTACAACCTCGCTGTGAGAAGCTGTTAGGATTGATTCACAATAGGGCCAACATTTCCATCAAGCAAATATCGTGCTCAGCACCTGACAAATTGTGACATTGTTTGCAAAGTGACTGAATCAGAACAAAAAGCTCCCACTGTGTGTTTGGGTGGCTGGGAAAGGGACTACCAGGCAGGAAACAGGGGCTGCTGTCCAGGCACAGCACAGACACAGCAAAACCCAGGAGAAACCCGTGTTTTCTGGACATGATCCTCATGATGCAGGCAGGGGTGGGCAGGAGAGCTAACCTGCCAGGGAACTGACTCTTGAGACAGCAAGCTTTGTCTCCTGCAGGAGAGGAATCCACATCTTTCTCTTTTTCAGCCATTGGATCAAATTGGGTGGAGTTGAGTGGTGATTTTGCTGTCCCAGCTTATTTCCTCCCTCTTTTCTTTCTCTCTGTATTTCACATGCTTATTGGCTTTTTCAAGCTTGGAAAAATTTCTGTTATAAAGTATTACCTAGTGTGCTCTAAGCACAACTTTCCACCTTTCCTTCCTCTCCTTCCCTCAATTTATAATTGCTGGTGACCTGCTGGAAAAGCCTATCTTTGGTCAGCTGGAGGATCCAAAACTCTGACTGGGTTAAATAAATCAAATCCTTTTTTTATCACCTGCAGCTCCCGGCACAAGCAGATGGGAGAAGCAGACACATGGAGCAGGCCCACATCCATATCCTTCAGGAGGCTGTCAGGCTCAGCTTTATAACTGATAAGATGCACAGCTGCAAAGGATAGTAAAGTAACATCAGTGGTGGCAGAAAGCAAAGGCCATTTGGTATCTTGGCACTTCACGTGTGAAATGGGATGATCTCCAATTTTCGTGAGGCAAAAGTCTTGAGTAATCTTAGGACACAGGCCAAAGACTGAAAGGAAAGTGAATTACCTTCTTTTTCTGCTAAGTCAGAAGAGGGGTATAATCAGTCTGTGATGGAAGCTCTTCCTGCCTGTGTCTGCACTGCACCTCTCCCTGAACAGAAAACAGCTCCTACCAATTAGGAAATGAGGAGGAATAAACCCAACACTTTCAAAGCCATAGGTCAGCTCCCTTCTTCCTTCCATCTCTCTCCCCAAATTAGTCATCTTATCTCTGCTTCCCACAGAAGAATAGCATGAGCTGTGAAAGGAGAGGAGCCCCCACGCTTGGGCTCAGCAGCTGTGGCTAACTGGAGCAGGTACTAATATGAACACCAAACTCAAAGCCTTTCCTCAGAAGGAAGGGAAATTGGAATTGTAAGCAGCTGTTGTATGGCCAGGAAATCAACAGCTTCAACGTATCTTCTGCTGATGGCAGAATTCCATTTCAATTCTTGTCTTTCTACACTAAGAGGGTAAGGGGAGAAGCATGCATTGAGCAATCCAGGGATTAGGAAAAAAAATGCCCAACCAAGGGATTAGATTAGGTTTTCCTTTTAAATTCCCTGCTATCTGATCTCTCACATTTTCACCAGACATGAGGCAAAAATTGGAAAGAATGCATTCCTTCCTCTTGAATAGGTGACTCTAGAAGATTACGTATGAGGAAATAAAATTACTTGTGTGTCATATTAAACATCTCACCCATCTGCAGCCAGAGATAGCTCACCTTTGTGCCCTTCCTTAAAAAAAAAAAAAATTAGGAAAAATTAGCAGAATTTGCTCCACTCAATCTCTTGGGGTTTTTTTAACCACATGTGAGGTTTTTCTAAACATATTCTTTAAGAGGGGAGCTCACACAACACTCTCTCTGGGTTTGTCCTGTCCTGGGCAGCATTTCTTAGAGTGCTTGTGGCTTGAGACTGCCCAGAGGCTTGGATAAACATGCATAATGCTTGGCTTATGTTGTTGTTGTCCATCACATCCCCGGGAGTCTGGGGTCTGGACAGCAGCTTGCTGTGCACTGGGAAAGCCCAGGCTGTTCCCAGAGGGAAAGACACGCAGTATCTCCCCTGGAAAGCAGAAAAGCTGTGCTTCTGCCAGCCATCCCTTTGGAGGGTACCAGAGCCTGCCAGGCCAGACTGCCTACGACATCCCTGCTGAAAGTTATGGTTTTGCTCCCTCTCAACTGGATTAAGGTTTGATTGGTAAGGGGATTTTTGGGGAAAGAGCTGCCACTCCTAGGCCACTAGACTGAAGGCCATCAGGGTAGCAGTTTCTAAACACCATATGTAAAATCTGTGAGGGGGCATCTTAACTGCTTCATTGGTCTCAATCCAACTCGTAGCTGCCCCAGCATCACAGCCAACATTACTCATCCTTCTCTCTGCTGAAAAAAGAGAAACAAAATGCTGCCAAGACAGAGGCCAAATAACCCGACACTCAGTAATTTTGCTGTTCGCTCTGGAACACGGCACATTTATCAAACGATGATATGGTCCATATCACACTCAAGGAAATGAAAAACACTGTTTTGCTGTTTGCTGTCCAAGCTGAATCAAGATGCACAAAGCCAAAAGAGAGCCCAGGCAAGCTTCACAGCCCTATCCTGTACCAAATCCACTGGGAGCCTACTCCAGCACTGTTTGTTATGCATCAGTGGGGCTTGTCAGACCCCTCTCACCACTCCTTCAATACCTGAAAAAGCTGGAAAAAATTAAAAGCTAAAAAGCTGGAGAGGGTAACTAGTGCCTCTTCTTTTTTTGCCATAGGTTTGCATTGCACTGACAGGAAGAAGTCAAAACTCAGTCTCTATTCCAATTACACATTAAAAGAACATGTAACCCCTCTGCAACACAGGCTACAACTGCAGGGCTTGGAAGCTCCCCATACTGCAACTCTAGGGGGAAAAGGAGGCAACTTATGAACATCTTGATGGTAAAGAATCAGAGATAAAGCACTGTACTATAAAGCTCACATTAACCTTGGAGGCAGGAAAAAACAGTTTGAGCAACCTCTATAACTTAAATTTAACCTTGTAGAATGTGAAACCTCGTGTTCATGCAATTCTGTGTTCTTCGTTCACTGTACCGTGCACTGCACAGCCCCAGGTATATAAATAACACAGGGGTCTTGGTGAAGGCAGGGCAACAAAGGAAAATTATACAATTAAAAGGACAGAGAGCAACTAAAAATATAGAAAGAAATTCTCTCATGGTAGACACAGGCCAGGGACAAAACTACCTGCTGCAAAACCAAATGCAGTGGCCTACAAGAGAAGTGACCATTGCAACTGTTGGCTACCTGCAGAGACAAAAATGAAAAACAAGGAATAGCTTAAGTTCTTTTCACTAATGGAGGGCCACCCACAACCAAATATGTCAGCTGGATCAGTACTGTTGCTAATTCCTTCTTCCATGTCTTTTTAAATCAAGCTGAAACCTGGAGGTGACTACAGTGCCAGAAGCAAAGGTTCCTACACACATAAGCAGCTGGCAAGGCACTGGTACTGGATATCCCTCGAGGCAGTAGCATCAAAGGCACTTATCTTTTGTTTCCTATCTACATGAGAGTTTTCAAAATGTGAATTCTCTCAGTGTCTCAACCTACAAGTAACCTCAAAACTCATAATGAAACTTTATTCACATCTTTGGCATTTCACTTACTTTCACAGGAGAGTCCATTGCCCTCTAGGGCTCAGTTTCAAAACCATAGATCAGGCTAACATCAGCAATTAGTAATGAAGGACCTGGCCTAGCATGCACCTTCACATGGCATTTCACTGCCTTCAGAGCACCTGCAGGATGCAGTGCTCTGGGAGGAATGAACCTCGATGTGTTTTCTCAACAAAAGGATATACTCCTGGGATCACTCACTAATTGGATAAAAGCATCAGAACTACCCCGTTACCATCCCTAGAGGAAACTCATTAGAAACCTAATGAAATAAAGTGATGACAGGAAGGTATTTTCTCATCATCTTTTAATGCTAACGGGCTTTAAAGCTATTTTCCTTCCTCATCCTCTCCTATGGTGCCCAGAAACCCCACGGCAGCTCTCAGAGCATCACAGGCAGTCCCGTCTCCTGCATATTACACATCAGGGAGCAGTTTCAGAGCACAGAGGGATTCTAGGGTGTTCAGCTCATCATCTTTGATGAATCTGTGCAATTGAAGCTTAATCCCTGCCCCACTTGGAAAATGCTCCCCAGTGGGTCAAGCTTCCTGATGAGTCATACAATTTAGAAGAAATATAATCTGACTACTCAGGACTTTGCTGTTTGGTTTTATGATAGGCAAAACTCATGAACATTTGAAAGAAATTAGAAATATTGAAGCAAATGTTACCATTTTGAAATAATTTGAAATTGGTGAAATTACAAATATTGACGCGAATTCTACATAAGCGCAGTGCTTCTAATAATTATGTCTCTATTAAACATGATATTTTCTCTCCTTCTCTAAAAAGCATCAGCTCATACCCCCAAATACTTCTGTATCATATAGCCTTAATATGTACATATTTTAGATGTACATATTAAACACAAACTCCTTAGTAACAGCAGGGGAGGAATGGATAATTTTGAATAAATCTGAAAAGGATATTACAATGCAAGACAAAGTATTCGCCCACCACATTCCCATTACCCACACCTCTGACTACTATACACCTTCCTCCAAATCCTCAGACCACCAAAAGCATCAATATAATTTATCTCTGCAATGCATCTGTAGCCTAGCTGAGGTTATAGAGCTGCCAGCAGCACCACTGCCCATTGCCAGTAGATGACCTCGTTGCTGATGGAACACACCTTATTGGCAGCCCGAGGGAAGGGCATCCTGCATCTTCTCATCTCTCATGTTTAGCCACAGGAGGAGCAATGAAGTGTTCAGTTACAGCCCAATCCCAAGTACAATTAGGCATCTCCCTTCTCTCTGACTGCATGGCCATTTGTCTACAACAATGGGGATTAATGTTAGGTAGTCGTAGGGCTAGTGAGCTGGAAAACTTTGTAGGTAGAATTTAATGCTATAACTCTTCATTAAAAAAGAAAAATGGATGAACCAAATTATGAAATAGCACTTTCTCATTAGGAATTGTAAGTTTTGAAACTAGCTAAGCTTTCAAACAGCTGTTAAATGGAAAGAGATTCTTCCAGTGCCATTCAGAGCTGCATTGGAATGAAAATCCAGAACTGAAAGATTCGGGACCTCATTACCAAGGTTTTTCTAGCACAAGCATTTCAAACCACCAAACTTCCTCAAAAATGCAGTATAGACAGGTATTAGGAAATATCAGGCTCAGTCCCAGAGCACCTATAAGGTCAGTTCTGCACCAGCTTTCTTTGTCATGAACACAGTAGTTAGTGAACATTCATTCCTCAGAACCACCTAACAAATCTTTCCCTTTCCCCTCAGCCTCTTCCCCAACTTTATGCTGAGCCATTTCAGTAAATTAACTGAAGGTGTTGAGACATTCAGAAGAACCACTTAGTGCCCTGTGGCAGCCTCAGGCTACAGAAGATCTTTCAAAATGAACCCTCCCACTTGCTCAATGAAATAAGTCAGAAGTAAAACTTCATAGAAACAAAGGATGCTTTGGTTTGAAAAGGATCTTACAGACCATCTTGATCCAAGATCCCTTCCATAGGCTGAGACAATTTCCACTATCCCAGCTTGCTCAGAGCCCCTTCCAACCCGGCCTTGGACACTTCCAGGCATGGGGCAGCTTCTCTGGGCAACCTGTGCCAGGGCCTGCCCACCCTCATAGGAAAGAATTTCTTGCTAATACCTTATCTAAACCCATCCTTTTTCAGTTTAAAACCATTCCACCTTGTCCTGTCACTACGTGCTTTTGTAAAAAGTTCCTCTCCAGCTCTCCTGTAGCCCCCTTTAGGTATATTTGGGTGTATTGTACTTTAAGCAAGATCAAATTATAATATTCATGCACAGCTGTCTGCTGCCTCTCCCCCAGCTTTCAGGTTTTCTCTGAAAGCTGCAGTTTCAGTCATTTTCTCTTCCAGTCTCTTTTTTACCTGGATGAGAGGTCTTGCTCTAAGTGCTAGAGTTGAAGATCTTTTCCCATTTTGTCCCACAGACTCCATCTGCACTCTAAAATAAGTCTCTTTATGTTCCTTTGCCTCTGTTTCTCAAAGTGTATCTACAAAAATTCAGGCCCTACACTGCCTGTGTTATGTATTTTCACAGATTACAGCCCTACAGGTGGAAAAAACTGAGACCATGTCCAGTGGGCAAGAATTGCACTTTTTAGTTTGAGGTAAGGCTCTGACCAGCACACTAGATTTTTTTGGAGTTAAAAAGCAAACAGCCTCTTCCTTGACGCTACACAGTCTCCTGCTTCCTTTGTGGATCTCTTCTGCAGACTAAGATGGGGAATTTTGGTCTTTTGTAAGAGAAAAACTCTGGTGAAATTTAAGGTAGAAAAACCTCTCTTTTTTTCCTAACCACAGTCATCCCAAGCCCAGTGTTTTCCTCAGAGACCAATTCAAGCACTGACTGGACAGCCTGTGCTAATCTGTGGCACACAGCAGCCAACACATTAGACAAGGTGGTGCTGGTGTGAGGACTGCACACATCTTAATTTCGTGGACAAAATCCTGAATTCCTTTATAGGCAAAATACAAAAGACAAGTTTCCAGGTAGAAAAGAAAGCCTTTACAAGCTGGCTGAGAGGCAATCACCTTCCCTGCTGGCAGCACGAAGTGGGCTGCACACACATCAGCACCAGCCTCACCAGAGCTCAACATCCTGAGAGAAAGGGTAACAGGAGAACCCAGGGGCTGGCACAACACAGCACCAGGGAAGCAGCTGCACCCAGCACATCCACACCAAGAGATACAGGAAAACAGAAAGGAAAAGCACAATATGGACAGAAATGAGAAGAGAAACCAGAGAGATGTGGGGGTTTTTAAAGAGAGAGAAACATGCCTGAAAACCTGGGACACAGCTCTTGGCACTGCCCTTTCCATCAGACCTATGGCCTTCACCATGAGCAAGCACACTGACATTTTTATGCATAAATATGAATTACCTTAGAGGACAGGACAGAAAAAGGCAGAAAACTCACACACCATACATTGGAATTAGCAACATAATGACATCCCTTCATCTTAGTCCCTGAATATTTATACAGAGCTCTCACCAAGGCCCACAAGCACACAGCACACCATCATATGCATTTCTCAGCCCACAGAGGGTCCAGCAATTTTTTGGTCAAAGCACAGATTGTTTTCCCACGTGATTGTAACTCTTAAAACACACAGCAAAGTCCTTCGTGCCCATGTCCCACCGTAAACCATCTTCACCCTGAGGGACATCACTTTAGCCACACACAGCCACCCAAAATCCTAGCACTAATCCACATGGAGGTCCCTATAGTCTCCCTACACACACAGGCTTCTCTAGAAGTACTCTTAGCAAACACTTTTAATCAAATATACCCCATCCCACACGGCTTTTCTTTGCTAAGAGCAACAAATCATAGAATCATTCAACAACTAAAAGAAGCAGGAGAAAAAAATGTCCCCAAACCAACACTGGGACATGTGGGTGAGCATGTCAAGTATACTTGAGTTCATGCATTACTAACACTTACAAAGAGCTTTTAAAAAACCAAAACAACAACTTTGTAAAGCAAGACAAAAAAAGAGCTCCAAATGTCTACATCCATCTTATTCCAAGGCAAAGTTTCTCACTGACTGTTCTGTAGCTAGAAGTGGATACAAAGATGTGAGGCTGCCATTCCTGACTATTTTTTATTACTATTCTTTCCTCTGTTCCTCTTTTCCTTAACATCTGTGAAATCCTTTATCTGACTGTCATGTGTGTATCTCATGCCCAGACTCTGCTGCACGTACTATAAAGCAACAGGAAGAGCACAGAAGATTGTTGCCTATACACATCTCCATCCCAAAACCTCATCCAAGTTGCCAAATTTAAAAAAAAACCAACCAAACAAAAACAAACTAACAAACAAATCTATCAAAAATCTGGTGAGGCTTCAAGAAGATAATTTCATCAGCCCCATGCCTGACCCAGGAGAGAAGAACTGACTACCTGATCATTTATTTCAAAGGACTAGAGAGAACAAAATTGGTTTTCCACTTCATCAAAGTTATGTGGCACCTGATTCAGCACTTTTTACACGATGAAATTTTCCACCTGCAGGGCAATCTGAGTGTACAGGTCCGTGCCTGTGCTACACAACAGCTTCATTATGTGCTCACAGAGGCTCACCCTTTCAGATCACTGATGTACTTATCTCCTTCTGACTATGTACATAATTCCATTGCAGCTCATGTGTAATTTTAGTCAGAGGTACCACTCACAACATCTCTTTTGTGAGGTGCTGCTAAGCCCAGATAGAGAAGGGAGAAGGTCAGACACGCTCTAAATTCAAAGACAGTCCCTTTCCTTTGTGCTACATGGAGACATTGATGGCCAGACTGGCAGCTACATCTCAGTGTCAGGAGGGAACCTTAAATGTCAACTTGATTTTCCCATGGTAGGATTCTTCTTTCTGACTATCCTAGCATCTTTCTGCAATTTGCTGCAGCACAGAGTTTCCACCTCAAAGCTTTATAAATCAAATACCTTCATGAAGGCCACACCACGTACCAAAAACACCCAGTGATCTGCTTTGGGAGGAAACGACAAAATGGTGATGAAAGTCTCAGGTGACAAAGTCTTGAGTTACTGTTACATGAGTGGGTGGTAACAAGACTGCACAGCACCTACCCACAACTCCTAACAAAGACAGTTGCAGGCAGATCCTCTGAGATTAGGTCAGAGAGTGAGAATTATTTCCTTGACATTTGGTAGAAGATAAAAACCCATCCATCATTTTCATGCAGAACAGCCACACTCATTTATAGCATTAGAATGTGTTAAGATTCAAGGAAACTTAGGTAAAATAAAACAACACAATCAAAAGATCAAAGGCTTGTGTTGGGTGTTTTCATTTTTACAAATGTCATTCAGCTTTAATTATTTATAATACTTCACAGTACACTAGTAAATGCTGTCACATTTCATAGAACAATTAAGTCTTAGTAATAGGAGACATTATTATGAGACCTCTATTATCCTGTCTATATTTAATATTTACTAAGAAGTGATGTGTGTTTTATGACTCTTATCATGTCTGAAAACAAAAGAACCAAAAAAAATGAGGATATCTCCTATGTTCACATTTCTATTTTGGTTCCCATCTGTAGTCTCGGGTACCTAGATGCTCATCAACAGTGACAAAGCTTGTGTAATAAGGATTTCCCAGAATTTCCTTGCCATAACTTTTCCCCGTTCAAATGCAGTGACAAAACCAACTCTAATTATAACTCCTGTTACTTATTGCCACGGCAGACAAGCAGTTCTTGCTGACGGTGCAGAGGGAGAGGCCAGCTCGATTCTTGGCTTCTGCTCGCAGAGGAAGGGTCGGGAAAGCACACAAGGCACATCCCAAACAGATTCATTTGGCAAGCAGGGGAGAAACTCCAGCCAAGGAAACTCAAACCACCTACCTGAGATGGCGACCATTCGCAGTGACTCATTCCACCAGGAGTGACTGGGTGGCCAGGGGACTCAGGGACCTGAGGAAAGCTGTGCCTCCAGCCTCTTCCATTACCAAAAGGGCAATGCACAATTCCCTGCTGGAGCAAGACACTTTGGCCAAAGACAAGGCACAACTACTGAGCTGCCAGGACGCTGCTAATTAGCGGCACAGGACTCTGAGATGGTTCATTACTGCCCTAAATTTGGAAATTCCTGACTCAAGTAGGAGCAAAAACTCTGAAGCCTGTCACCCACTGCCTCAGTCAGGATTTCTCAACTTGGTTAAGTGAAATTGAATTTCTCTAGGGAAAGAATTCTCTAGTGACAAGTGTTTGCCAAACACCACTTGAGCTCTCACAAGAGGGACATTAAAAATCACGACACTATTTTTATTTCCAATGCCACTAATCAAGACTCCCTGAATTTCTAAATAATAATTAATTAAGAAATTAAAAACCATTTGCTCTATTGATTGTTTCAGTTAGCTTTCTCTTTAGGTTGTATTGTTTGTTTTGATTTTTATGGATGATCTTTTGTTTGGTTGCGGGTTTTATTCATTTATTTATTACTTTTACTATTTCTCAAAGGCTAAACAATTAAATGGCAAGACTGTATTTCAAATTAGATGTTCGAGGCACAAATACTTGCAAGAAACTACCAGATAATGCTTTATTTCCCAGGTTTCCTCTTACCATAGCTTTTTATTGTGGAAATATTCTTACTGAGCATCCATCTTTGATATAATCTGAATGTCTCTTTATATCAAGAATTACTTCAGGGAAGCAATTTTAACCTCTACTTAATCTAAAAGATACCACAAGGTTCCTCACAAACTTTGCAATGACAAAATAGTAAAAATTAAAGAGAAAAAAAATTATCTCACAGCTTTCTGTTCCAATATCTTGTAAATACTCTGCTGGGTCTAGAAGTGTATGGGGTAAATACTACTCTGAGAACCAAACTTTAGAAAGCATTTCTCTCTGGCAGACGCACATATTTAATTCACTTTTCAGTTTTCATTTGCCAATCTTTTCACAGCGGGGCGGGAAACTGAACTTTTGGTTCTAGCAGTTTATAAAAAAAAAAAAAAGACATTTTTCATTTTGTGAGCCAATATTTCAGATTTTCAGCAAAAGAGCCAAAACATCACTAAGTCATTTAACTCCATATTTTCAGGGTAAAAAAAAAAAATAGGGCTAAGAATTGCTGCTTAGCTGTTGGCATCCTGATGTCAGCATCCAACCATTGGGTTGGTTGGCCTCGTTTAAGAGCGTGAGGCTGGAAAGGGAGATTTCTCCCTGAAAAGAGAGATTTCTGGATGTCACTTAGTCTGCACAGCGACAGGCGCTGCAAGAGATCCCTCGGCAAGGGATTGAAGCTTCTGTTTGCAGCCCCTCGTCCCCTCCCTCTGCCCCAACGGGCAGGACCGGCGCTCCGGGGCCGAGGGAAGAGCCCCTCAAGGGCCGCGTTGGCAGCGCAGGGACGCGGGAACAGCCCCACTCTGAAGCCACTGGCAGCGCAGGGATGGGGGAACAGCCGCACTCTAAAGTCACCGGCAGCGCAGGGACACGGGAATAGCCCCACTCTAAAGTCACCGGCAGCGCAGGGACACGGGAACAGCCCCACTCTAAAGCCACCGGCAGTGCAGGGACACGGGAATAGCCCCACTCTAAAGCCATGAGCTCCCGCAGGAGCAGCGGGAAGCGGCACATCCCCACCGTGCGTGTGTCCCCAATTACAGCACAGTGCCGGGGACAGCACGGCCAGCACAGACCTGCTCTGAACGGAGCTTTGGGTGTGGTCAACGAGCTCTGGGGACTGCCAGGTGCGAGGTGGAGAAGGCCGGGAACATGGCAAGGTCACAGGAATTTTTAAGCTCCCCACGAGGCATACCTATGTTATTTAAAGCAAGTTCTTCCTTCTGCTGGCTTGGCTAGGGGACAAACACACCTACATTGGTATTTGCTACACACAATCATGACATATTTAATACAGCACTTTCTGCATTTCAAGCTACAGGCCACATCGGTAGAAAACATTGATTTCTGACCACGTTACTTATAGTTCTGGTACAATTCTGGGGAAAATAAGTTATTTGCATGCAACAACAATATCAACTAATTAGAGATGTATTGCATTGAGGATAATTGCTGTTTAACAACTAATTTAAAAAGAAGGGAGGGTGGAAGATAATACTTTGAGGCAAACTACAGTTTAATAACATTGGTACACCAGAAGTTTTTCTTCCTTTTTTTTTGCCCTATAACAATATCCTGACCTCCCATTTCACTCCTTCAATTGCCACGAGTAGATTTTTTTTTTTACATGCATTTTCATGCACCTTTATTATTTTAAGCAAGTTCCAGCTGTTGGGTTGTTTGCTTTTTTTTCCCCTGAACATATAAATACAGCTCTATGGGTGTGTATGGCAATGTAATGCACCTACATAGAGAGCCCAAACTGAGCTGTTTGAAAGGCTGTATGAAGCCTTGAATAATTTCTATTGTGCCAGTGGGTAAGGGAGTCCAAGTGCCAATGTAAATAGGTTTTCCTGGACCTAATATAACCATTAGCATTTGGAAATGTATTTCAGCACCATAATTTACTGAGGGAAGTGGTAGCAATTTAAAGAGCCTGGGCTTGCAGGGTGTGGAGAACTCAGTGGCGGTCCTCTTTGGAAGTTTTATACTCTCCTATCTATCCAGATTGTTCTCATTATGGATAAATGATAAAGTGTATATTATCTGTAGGAAACCAGCTGTAAATGAGGAAAAGGTGTGGAAATCCAAGGATAGAAGAAAATGTACTTTCTTGCACATATCTTAAGTCAAGTAGAACAAGTGATATGCTTCAAGAGATCCTTAAGAAAAGGTTTTTATCTCTGAAAGTTCAGGACTTGTTATATGCTTGCATAGATGAAGGAGAGGAGGAGGAAAAAAACCCTACATTTCGTCCTAACAGTATTTATTATGAACCCCTTACAAATATTGACCATGCAGAAAACTTCAAGAATACCCACACCTTTAACACACTTCTCGAGAGAAATCTAGAGAGCAGAACATTAAAAACAGATTTTAGTATCTCCTCTTTCCTATCCCCATGTTCCCCCCCAAAAAAGGCAGAAGACTTATTGCAAACTCCTTGCCCTCTGTCCCAAGAGCAGACACATGAACCAACCTGTCTTGTTAGCAGCCACTTTATTTCAGCAGCTCACCTCAGACTCTGCCTTTACCTGCAACGGATTTGGCCCTGAGTGGTACAAGCTAAGAAAACTGTCAGAGTAGAGACATAAAAGTACCAAGAGCTGACTGCTGTAATGTTTGTTTCAGAGGTGTGCAGTAAGTTTTCATTTTCACATCGCTCACCTTACTGAGTCTAGGATGAATCATCCCAAACTTCACACTCACCGTTGGGACCATCAGCCCTAATGGGGAAAGTCTCTCTGCACACATCAAGTATTATATAAAACTTCAGCTATGAAGAGTGTTTAATTACATCATTTTTAAGCCCTGCCACATGCAGAGCTTCGACTCAGACCAGCTCCTAAGTTATCCCAGCTGTAAATTGACAGCACATTAAGCATCTCCACGGCTGGGGAGAGTCTTCAGCTAATTCACCTGGGGCTAGAGACACCCTTTTCTTGCAGAGACAAGGAACAGCTCTGTGATTTCTGTCCTTCCAGCTGAGGGCTCATCCCTAAGCACGGTAGAACATTAGTTACTGGTGGCGTGCTGCCTCCACAGGGGCTCTGCAACTAGAATTAGGTAAGATTCAAAAACTTTTTGGCATGGACCTTGTCAGACAGCAATCCGTTTCAGCAGATGCTGGCAATTAGCAGCTCCTTGTTGGTAACAGAAGAGCAGACAAACCCCACCGACGGCCCCTTCGCGCAGGTGTATTTACAGGAGGAACAAACCCATTTATTTGACATCAGACATGTGAGGCAAATACACAGCCATAAAAACAGAAGACCCTGATTATGAAAGTGACGTCCTGCTCTGGCCATAACAGGGCACGTGGCAGCCGGTGGCTGCCCGGGTGGCCCTCAGCCGCAGACACGCGTAGGGTGCCGGGCACAGCAGCCCGGCAATCTTATCAGCCCCTGGGGCTTATGCAACGGCGGCCAGTGCGGGTGGGGAGCAGACAGGGAGGGGACAGCTCACTTCGGGAGAATTCCCATAGAGAAACTCCTACCGGGAGCAGCCATGCCGCCAGAAAGGTTTTTCCGATCCCCTTAATGAGCGTTCGGAGGCTCCGGGATCACGGGCGGCCGTGTTTTTACTGCAAAAGGCAAGCCCGATTCCCCAGGCAGCCGGGCAAGAGCCCCGACTCTGTCTCAGAGTAACTCTGAAGTTCACCCACCTTTCCCGTCACGCTCCCCATCTCCCCTGGATCTGCCGCGCCGGAGGAGAGCCCTAAACCTGACGGCAGCAGCAGGGCTGAGAGCAGCTCGCTCGCTGGCTTAAGGGAATACAGATCTGGGAGAGCTCTTTTAGGCTTCGGGATGAAGAAGAAGTCCATCAGGCACCAGGGTGCTGCCCTCACGCCGCTGCCCGGCCGCACCACCGCCGGACCCGCCTGCCGCTCCCCACCCACCAAGAGGCGCCCGCCCGCCCGGCACCCACCTGTAGGACACCTGCTTCCTGAAGGTGAGGCTCCGCAGCTTCTCCTCCAGCGACTCGTCCGCCGCTGACAGCTCCTGCTCCTCCGGGATCCCGGCGGCGCCCGCCGCCTCCCCGCCACCCTCGGCCCCCCGGCAGCCGCCGCCGCCCGCCGCCCCCGTCTCCTCCCCGCCGGCCGCAGCAGGGGGGTTCATTGCGGCGGGGCAGCGGGGCCGAGAAGGAGGAGGAGGCGGGGGCAGGGGAGGGCCGGCCGGCGGCTGCAGGCGCTGGGGGGCGGTGGCGGCCGGGGGACCGCAGCCCCCGGGGCCGCGGGGCGCGCTGCGAGCCGCGGCGGCTGCAAATGGCAGCGCGACCGCGCAGCATCCATCGGCGGCCGCACTGCAGCGGGGCATTGTGGGAAACTCCTGGCCGGCCACGCCCCCCGCCGCGCCCCCGCGGCCACGCCCGGCCGCGCCCCGCCCCGCGTCACGCTGCAAATACCTTCCAGAGCGAGCCCAGGTGCCCCGGAGCACCCAGCGGTGCTCTCGTCTTCTTGCACCCACGCTTGCTCGCCTGCCAATTGCCTCCAATTTGTCCCCCCGGTGATGTCAGTTTGGTGCACTCAGAATCAAAGCACCCAGCGGCAGAGACATCCTCTGACCAGCATCACGTAAAGTTAATTGTACTCCCACCTTATTCCCTGCTTCTCCCTTTTCTTCATTGGGGGACACTAAGGAAAACTTCAGATGAAAGTGTCAGCATAATTCTGCACAAGAGCTGACAGTGACAATAAGATTAAAAAGTACAATAAAGGTTAAAATCTGTGGCTATACAGAAATTATTGCAGGAATTATGCACAGACTGCGCTTTGTTTTCTGTATCCAAAAGTTCTCTGAGGTAATGCAATCCAAAATAGAAAGACATAAGTAATGAAAAAAAAAAATAGACGCATGAACAATTATGCTCTACAGAGAAGGCAAACCCTACAGGAAGAGATTTCACGAACCCCCATGCTCCATAGATGACTTCCCTTAGCAGCCTTGCCTCTTCTGTGTGAACCCTGTGCCAATCATGTTTATGACAGTCAATACATTTCTTACACCTGATCCTTGCTCCTTCCCAATCCCATTCACAGGTTCAGCTTCTCCACATGAAGCACATATTGTGCCCACATATCTTTCACCTCAACTTCAGCACTGACAGGCCCTCCAAGCCAGCCAATTAACATCTTCCCATCCCTTGCTGGCAGTGGCACCAGCACCTTGTTAGGTGATGAAAAGTGTCTTTTCACTATAGCATGAGTATTGAAAAGTTGAACTGACCTTCAAAGGAATGCTCTACCCCTATGCATAACCAATTCACACATTCCCTGCATGCACAGGTGCTTTGGCCAGTATATGTTTTCTCCCCCAAATATCAGAGTACTTTTAATTACTAGTGAAGCACGTAAAGCATAATTAAGCAATGTAGAACGTTTGCTTATTAGAAGCAAAACTAAGATTCTTATGCAGGACTGTAAAAGGAAGGTCCGGATCCTCCTCTGAGCTGTGTGCAGAGATCTACAAACCAGCATGGAGCTCTACTGGAACCATCAGTGTCTTTTCCATTGAGAGCTGGGACCTCAGCTGGGAAGTCTCCAGTTGAACTTCCAGGGAAATCAGCAGCAAATGTTGCTTGTGAAAGCCTTCAATTTAAGATCATGTGAAAAATATTTTTTTGCAGAACCAAACTAAACCATCTTGAGGTGGACCTGTCAAAGACAAGTTCAGAGCCAGCCCAAAAGCCAGCCTGAAGGATGGGGAGTGGCACCATAAGTCCCTCTCTTATCAGTGCTATTTTCAAGGTTTTGTCATTGATGAAAACTGTGTGTCCCGTTGCTATGAGAAGATGCCAATGACATGTGCTAAAAAACCTGTAACTGCAAATTAATTCTGCACTTGGAGAGGAGAACACTGTGCATCATCTCACAGCTTTATTCTCTCAGCCTTTGGTCCACATGAGAACAGCTCTGTGGCCTGTGCCCCAGCTAATGGCTCCACCTCCCCCAGAGCATCTGGAGCAAAGCCTAACAACTAATTAGGATTTCCTACCCCCTCTCCAGTGAACATCCGTGGCACTGAGCCCTCTCCCCCTTCAGCATAAGCCCTCCTGTAGCTCCTGCTTGCCAATAATCCTTTTATCCACATGACCAAATTTACACTCTGCTCCTGGATTACCTATTTTTCCTCTGACTGCTGCAATTTGCATGACTCATTTGCAACATGAAGAGCTAAATTGACTTCCTTTGCCTTTTTCCTGAATATGAGCAATTATGAGAGAGTCTGAGGCTCTTGAAGGAAAGCCCTGCTTACGCAATTACACCTGTGGTGTAGCTGTCAATCCCTGTGGGTACAGCAAGGCGGCGACAGCAGAAACTTTGTAGGAGTATCACGTTTGCTCCAAGCTGTGGCTGCAGACATACCACTGGGCTAGGAGGGAAAGGATGAGCACAAAAATAGATTTTTAGCAGGTTTTGCCAGTATCTGGGATTATCATGCTAACAAAAATCTGAACTCCCAGGTCTGGGTTCTCATCTCTTAAGCACTGTCAGGTTAAATGGAGCACCTCATATCACTCCGTGGTGCCTCCCCTGATTGTCTGGGAGAGCTGACAAGGTTCAGCAGGTGGGGAGCTCTTTTCCCTGGGTGGAAACTTCTCACCATACTGCATGCCACGAATAGCAGGGTGGATGGTGGGAATGACAGAGGAAATGCAGCGAAAGGAGGGATTTCAGCCTTTTGGAGTAAAGCCAAGGGAAGGTTTATTCCATTACTCACTCACGCCTGTTAAATCCCATTTTGAACACT
This sequence comes from Nicator chloris, assembly GCA_013400495.1. NCBI lineage: Eukaryota > Metazoa > Chordata > Aves > Passeriformes > Pycnonotidae > Nicator > Nicator chloris. The sequence continues at coordinate 133,906 of WAAE01020282.1, read as the reverse complement.
CCAGTGTGCACAGACTGTGTGCACTGTGGTAAGTTTTATTCTGAGCAGGAGGGAGAGAAGTTTCTTTTTCTAATTTAGAAGTGTTGGATATACGAAAAAGGAGATTGGGGAAGGAAAGGGTGAGGCTACCTTACTTGTTCAGTGTGCCAGACAGGCCAGTGAGAAGTCAGTCTACTTTAAATGCTCCATATTCCTCAAGTTCACACAAAATTCATCCCCACGTTAGCCCCCAACATTCAACTTTCAGAAAAAACACACAAAACATATAAAAATATATTTATACACATAGACAGGTGTAAGCATGTATTTGCATCTCCTCCAACTGTAAATCTTTTTTTAAAATGGGACATAAGTGGCCAACTTCGCAATCCAGATCCAGTGTTGATAGATTGGCTCCACCCACAAAAACAATTCCTTTTGGTCAACATTTGAAGGTCTAGTAGAGCACTGCTCATCCACTGGGAAACTGAGAGATGTTGAGGCTCAGCGAGGAGGAACCGACCTCAGCTGAGCAGATCAATCACAGGTTTTTACCAAAGAGGTTTAAAAAAGAGGGCTAACCAGAACCTAAGCATTTCTTTAGATAGAGAAAATGAGACAACCCAACAGACATGAACTTATTCTTATCCTCCCTCAGCTGTTCCACAGCAAAGACAGGGGCCTGAACTTGTAATTTCCTCCTTACTAGAGATACACGAAATAGTAATTCTATAGCAAAGTATAGAACTCATGCAAATACAGTGTAAGATTGATTCAATAATGAAGACTTAAAGAAGTCATTCCTAGGGACCATTTGAAGCCCACAAAGAGGCAACACCAAGAAAATGAGAAATCAAATCACTTTGACTTTGTGAGGAACAAACTGGAGGGAGACAAGACACCCAACCATTATTATTCATTAGAAAGGAAATATGCTTTTGTTTCAGTAGCTATCACCTTTGGATCACCTTGCTTTGCTTAATCTCAGTATGATTTACAAAGAGGAACCTACCACTGGCTTTGCAGACCAGGAATCTGAAGCATGGAATAAATAGGGCAAGCCAAATTCACCAGCATGCCACAAGCATGAGGCACGTATTTCTAAAAAAATCCTAGAGCAAACAAATCAGGAAAGGGAGCACCAGGAATGAATCTTCCATGAAATATTTTTGAGGAGGGTGAAGTCTGTGCTGATGTAAAATAGGTACAAACAATAGCTATTAGCACAAGGAAAACACTTTCTACCCAAACATGGCATGAAAGGCATCACAAGCTGCATTTGGACATCCTTCCTCCTGCCCTGCAGCAGGAATCAGCCTGAAAAAGGAGTATCAAAATCCAGCCTTGAATTCAAACAGTGAGATGCTTTTCCAAGAACAGCATGTCCTGGAGGCTCATAGGTAGGGAGGCTGACAGCTCATCACACAGCATTTCCCCACTGGGTGGGGGTTTCTCTTTTAATCTCAGCCTCCCTGCAGCATCACCTGCTGTGTGATGCTTTAAGGGTCACACGGAGGAGATTCTTAACCCATGGCTAATCACCCTCCTGTGTTTTGTTCGCTTGGAGGAACTGAGCTTGGCTAAAACTAAGCTGAGGGTAACTTTCCCAATCAGTCACAGTCTAACGATTTTCCTCTAAAAATGCTATATATGGCTTGATGCTGCAAACTAGTGCCCTGGATCAATAGTCCTGGCAAGTGAAATAGCCTGTTTGGAAAGTAAGAAGCACACAGGGTAGATCCCTGGAGAAGAGCTTCTTTTTTTCTTCCTTCACTGCCCATTTCTTTTGCTGCTTTAACATCTTCAGCCCAAAATCAAGGCATTTCTGAAAATCCACATCATCCACAAATTTAGTGCAGGCCCCGGTGTTCCAATTTCCATGGTATGCTGCCTTCCCCAAACTCTAAAGCAGCCTTCTTTAAGAAGCCTTGGAACCAAAGCCATCAGTCTCACTTCCATTTTCAGTTAAGCTGGAACTATTACTTCCATGGCTAGTTTTTCCTGTGGAAGATAAATTCATGGTTGCTGTTGTAGAGATGCATGGTGCCCATATATGAGGTCTCTCTCCTAACAGAAAACTGGTATAAAACAAATTACTGTACCATTTGTGATGCCAGCTCTGCACAGGGTAATTTTCACAGCTGCACTAGGTCATCCATTGCCAAGTTCCCTGGATGACCAGCAAAGCCACAGAGTCCCCAGACTGAAAACTACCAGGCATTTTCTTTTCCATGTCTACTCAAAGTAGCAGCAGTCAGCTCTGTGCCCTGCCTGGATGCTGGGTTTGGGCTGTAGGGCGTAATGTTGGGTGTTCATGCAGCCAGAGCAGCTTCCAAATTGCTGGAGAAAGCTCCCAAATTATCTCAGGGATAATCTGGCTAAGGAAAGGAGCAGAGGACAGCAGAAGACCCAACCCCCAAAAGCCAAAGCAGAAGAGTGCTCTTTAAGAGTTTCACTCCAGTTGAAACAAACCCAGTGCAAAGCCAGAGAAGGGAAAGGCCTCACCTTCCAGAGGGCTGCTTGGCCCACACAGATGAGCCCCAGCAAGCCCTGCCAGACTGGTGTCACTGGGCTGAAGCAAGGCCCCCTCGAGTATCAGCCTTCCTGGATCTGGAGCACAGCATTGCTGTGTCATTAGCAATAATTGAGTGTCATTAGTAATAATTGAGTATCATTAGTAATAAATGCCATCGGCCTTCACCTGATTGCCACCTGTTACTGAGATATAATTCTCTGCTAACCTCAAAAAAGGGAAGGGGCAGCCAGCTTCAGTAAAACCCCACATCATTGTCTTTTACTTTCCTTTTTGGTCACTGAATTACCAAGGTTCTGCTGTGTTGAAGATGGACACATTGCACACCCTGGCACACGTGGGTAAGTTGAGGGCCCAGATTTTTTCTGATCATCAGGAAATCAAACAAGTAGTACTTTTTTTTTTTTCTACAGAAAATATTTATTTGCAAGAAATGAAAAGCATAACATACTTCACTACATACATATTTAGGCTACAAAAGCAGGTAGTCTGTTCTCTCATAGAATCAGGCAGATGATTTAAAAAGGAAAAACAGCAATTTCTTTCCACCCAATGGACATGCTTGCAGTGTGAACAATCAGGTGGGACTGTATCCAGATGACAGCACTTGTACAAAAATAGACAGGCCACTGAACACAGAGTTAAATAGACATGGCAAGAGAATAGAGATATCTGCAGTCAGAAGAGGTCCCAGTGAAGTTTACCAAGGAGTTTGCAGGGGTGCTTTTGCACTAGTATCACTGTCCCTGTCATCTTAGACAGTTTTAAATGTTTGCACAAACCTAAAACTGCATTCACATGAACAGAGGGAAAGGGAAAAATCAGCTTAAGTGCCCTAGGGGTGTCACAGCAGAGTGACTTAAGTCACAAGGTGCTGTTTTGCATGGACCAAGGCAATGGAATTGGCCACGGATACTTCTCTTCAAGAGAGCAACACCAGGTAATTTACCCTTGGAAGGCCTAGGGAATCTCAGGGAAACTGGTACTTGCACCACACTCTGAGAGGCACCTCCTTCCTCTGGCTGGCATCTCACTGTGCTTGAGGGGTGGTTAGGGCATCACTGCTCCCAGGGGCCACCTTTTAAGGCAAATTTACACCACTTAAAAAAAAAATTAAAAAGAAATTCAAAGCCATAGTTCTGCAGACCAAGAAGGATACCAGATATAAAATAATTATTTTTTTGTACCAAGCCAGAACTGTTCTCTAGAAAGGCCAGATAGTCTAGGCACACACACAAAATGACACAGTGCAACATTCAGCTGACAATTAATCACAGGACAGTCTTCAGACAGCAATTCACACAACAGTTTTACAAGTGCTCAGTGATGTGGAATGTGAACAGGTTTCAGAGAGAAATGCCTGGACTTTCTGCTGCACCAAGCCCAAAGTGCCCTGTGTGTTCAGGTAAATGCCTTTATTTAGCAACACTTACTACATTAAGAAAACTCTGTGGTTTTGATACCTTTTGATCATTCACCATGCACATCTGCACAGAGGCACACACACTCACACTCATTCTCACTAACTGTACAAATGAAGAAAGCAAGATGCCATTGTATCAGCACCACTGAATTAAAATTTGTTATGGTAAAGTCAGATACGAGCAGAGTTCTGTTAAAAAAAATTCAGTACCTGCCTCTGCTTCCCCCTCTCTCTCCTCCACTCCCTTCATTATGGACTGCAAAGGTTCAAAAAGATTTTTACCTGCTGTTTAGAGGGTAAAGTGAGATAGAACATAAAGATCAGGAATGCATAAACAGGACTGCATAGCATTAGAGAGCAAGGTGAATAGGAGTAAAGCTAAACCTAGCAGGTAACTAATGAAAGAGGCTATCACTGCTGATTTATGGAATCAAGAACTAGAAGGTTTCCCTGTGATGCAAGGAGTCCCTTCATGAGCCTTTTCTTTCACCCTTACTGTAAGACAGGTCTACAAACCCAGCTTTCCCATGTTCTGTTCTCACCTCTTTAGCTGCAGCTCTTGGAGGAAGAATCTGGAGATTGGTTGTAGGGCAGCCAAAAGACTACTGCTAATAAAGAATATCCAAATTCCATTCAGTATCAGATCAATCACAAATGAGTTTCCTGCATGATGCACTTTTTTCTACACAGGAATTTGATCCATATATATACACACACCTTGGCAAAGCAGAAAAAGGCCTGACATAAAAATGAGGAAACCAAATTGCAATTTTCCTCTCAATCCTGGAGTCTCCAATGGATGCTGGTCACCTAAGCAATGCAGTATTAATCAGGATCAACCTTCAACAAATTCTCTGAATGCCCAATGTCACTTTATTGCCACGAGAAAGCTACAAGATGGATTGAATCTTTACATTTTCTTTGTAAAGACCTTGCTTAACACATACAGCAGTTCATTCCCCTTTGCAACCCCCAAAGTTGTTAAACTTTAACACTAGATAGTGCAAAGCAGCAACACATCATAGCACTACACTATTATATAGGCTGGGACAACTCTTGCAGCTACAAAGTACTGACCTATCATTTCACCTTCAGAATACAAAATGTTCCCTTTTTAATTAGCGACTCGAAAAAGAAATATTTTAGTCACCAAGAGTATAAAAATACTCCATATTCCTGTGTTCTTAGCTGCGTGGGTTTTGAACAATGGCCTCTTGGCATTAGCTAGAATCTAGAGCCCAAATACTCAGTGGAAATCCCTCCCAACAATTAGCAATTAGCATCATTCACTTACTTGACCTACATTCTAAAAGCATCTAGACAGAATTCACCACTGATAGTTCGGAGGGATGGGAGTGGAGAGGTCAGCTGGTTTCTTTAGCAGAGAAAAAAAAGTTTTTAGATTAATTTTTGGTCTATGTTAGAAGAATCAAGAACACATCAAGATACACTGTTACACAGAGAGATGTGGAGGAAGAGGTCCCTTGTCAGTATAAATCAGACCTGCAGCCCCCAAGAGCAGTGTGTGAGAACCATGCTGGTTCTATCAGCTGGGATCTAAGAACCTCAGCCTAATCCATTAGTCTGTGGTGCTGAAAAATATTGAGTGGTACAGATGAAATGAAAGAAGTGCAGCAAAGAACTATAAATAGCATGGGGGGAAAAAACCCAGCATTATCTATACACTAGTAACAAGGTTAGAAATAGCACATGCCCTGTGCTTCAGACTTTTAAAATATACATATATATAAAATAATGCCCTATATTCCTTCATAGCTTATCTCCCTAGAAGCAAAGACCCTACAAATCTAGACATGCTTTAAAGCTATAGGCCAAAAGGTAAGTTTACTAGTTTGTATAAAATTGTGCTGATAAGCAACATAATCTTAGAGCTGAGGACTCGTAAGTTTACCACTTAAGTCCTCTACTGGAAATGGAAATTATGTAGCACACAAGACCTTTGCTTACCCTGTCCATACACACACATATGATTCCACAGCACCAAGTCACTGATCACCAGAAAAAGCACACTGGCAGAAGGCTAAGGCCTCAAGTAATAGAGCTGAACTAACTAAAAGCACTTACTGGCATCCTCCCTGAATATGCCTTACTACTCCTGCCCTATGCCCTTCACTCAGAGCACAGAAGCTGCCTCTCCACCTGGTCTGCAGTGCATCAACATTGCCACCAGGCTCACCCCTGGAGGCTGAGGCTGGCAGTGCAATGGCACCTTGTCCAGCCTCCTCTGTCCCCGGCTAAGTACAGAACATGGGCACAAACTCCCTCTGGGGATTGTGGGGTCCTTGCCACACAACAGCTTGTGAGTAGGTGATGATGGGATTCCTTGGCCCCTAGCAGAGAAACCTGTTCTATTAAGGCCCCTGAAGAAAAATTATCACAAACATACCAAAGTGAAGCAAAGCTTTTCCTTATTATAAAGTAACATGCAATACAATAAATCCCCAAGCAATGTGAGTGCTAGGTCAAGAGATTCTCTAAAAAAGTACCTAAAAATAACTTAAAGGATTACACAAATTAAGATTATAGCAATAGATTATCAAACACTTACAAGAAATCAGTATGGCCATACTGGCTTGGATGAATTAGTACAGAGGCCTGACCCAGACTACAGCTAGTTTAAAATGCTCAGGATGAAAACATGATTATCTTCCATCCAGATTTGTACCAATATGCCCAAATAAAACCAAAAAAAGGGCAAAGTTTTAATGGTGGCCAGTGCAGTAGGTTTCAGAGAGGAGGAGCCATTTTGGTTGTGCAAAATCATCTATCCTTTAAGAGCTGAGAAAGAATTCCACTTTGGTTTTTACACACTGTGAAGTCAGCCAGCTGTATCTGAAATGGGAGGTGATCCATTTAGCTGGCAATGGGCAGGAGCTCAGGGTGCACAGAGCAAACTGCAAGACTGGTAAGTGGTGTTGTGCTTCACACCCTGGGGCCTCTTTCACAAAACATTTAACCACTTGGTTTCCCTCAAAAGCAGCAAACAAGGGTACTCTAAAAAACAACCATTTAAGGATGTTTCTGAACTATGACCTTGCCCACTTATGTGGACCAGTTGGGGTCAATCCCAGCTTTCTCCTATCACTTTGCTGACCTCAAGTGGCTGAGCAATGCAGCCATCCCTTGTGACACTCACAAGTGATCACTGTTTACGTGAAGCCTTAAACCATTGAAAAAAAACCCAAACACAAAAGTTGTTAATGGATACTGGAATGATTCAGAGAACCCAGCAGGATCACTGGGAAGGGAAACAGACTTTACAGTGGAGGCTGACCCATGCCAAGATGGTAAGATTTGCACAACACACTACAAAAGCATTTCTCCTCTCATTGTCACCTCAGGTAAAATAATAAGGCACTTACATAGAAGAATAGGGTATTACCTAGAAAAGCACATCTGTACACCAGAACTCAGTACTAGCTCATGGAGTCAGGCACTTGTTTCACTCTCACTGATGTGAAACACCTTCTTAAAATGGCACAGAGGGGACTGATCCACAGTCCCCTTCAAATCCCTTCCATTCATTACACTGAATTTTGAGTTAGGTCTGAAGGTGGCAAATAGGATGCCGAAGGAATAAAGTCTAAGGAGAATGAAGAACAAGAAAGGAGCTGGTGTGACAGCTGCTGTAATAAAATACAAATTCAATATTTTACAAAATAGAATAGTTTCAGGAAATATCTACTGTACAGAGTAAAAAAATTATTTGTAAGGCTAGGTTAGTTTTTCCCTTATTTATCATTAAGAAAAAAAAATAAAAGAACAAAGAGCTTCAAATTACTTTCTTTTTTAATTGACTTCTGGTAAACTGTAAAGCAGCTATCTAGCCTGCTGAATTAGGATTTTCACATTAGATCCATCCTCAATGGAGCACAAGTGCCCTTCTGTAGGAACCAGATAAAACCCTGCTCAAATTCTGGACTGAGTTCAACTATGCCCCTGCAAGGACAAATTGCAAGAAGCACAGCTCAGGCAAAGCCATGACCAGGGTACTGAGAGAGAAAGAGAGAGGACACGTGAAGATGACAACAACACGGGGCAAGAAGGAAACAAAGCATGGAGAAGAATACTGGACCAGGACCAGACCTGAATGTTGCTCTTGGCTTTCTCAATGAGCCAGGGCCAGTCACTTCACCTCCCCACGTGCTCATCTCATTCCTTTTTTAACAAGTCTCCTGCCTACACAATCAGCTCCTCAGATGAGAGGCTGCCTTGCCATACAGGTAATACAGTATCCACCACCTCTAGGCATGAGCTGCTTCTATCTGTACTCAAGGCAGCTGGTCTCAGATTACATCTCTGGAAAAGCTGGTAAGAGGAAAATAAGACACACAGCTTTATTTTAGGACAATTCAAGCTTAAAGGGAGGAAATGGGTGTTCAGTGATGTTTGTGTGTCTGATTTCAGGGTCTGCCCAGATCACTTGCAGGGTTAGAAAAGCTCAGTTCTCTTCATTGCCTGAACAGATTTTTTCAAAGCTAATAAATACTATTTACAACAGTAATAGGAAGATGGCAAGGAAAGGAAAACACGAAACATCTGAGATGGGGTCTACACAAGATTTTTCATCAACCAGCTAGAAGCCAATAAATTAAATCCATATGGTCCTCTCAGGAGCCATTTCTGGTTTAAGCCTTACATTGATTTAGTTTGTTGGGAAGGAACTGATTTAAACTAAATATATTAGCCTTAAGCAGACTAAAGGGCATCAGTCTAAAATATTGCATAAATGTCACAAAACCTGCTTTCTAAACAGATTTAGTTGAACTAGTGGAATTTTCCCACACAGAATGTGGTAAGACAGTGACTGATCTTTGCTTAATTTCTCAAGGGTGGAAGCAGGGAAGCCTACCAGGACTGCTTTCAATGCACAGAGAAACCTACCCTGCTTAGTGATGAAGAGACTGGAGGGGAGAAGAGAAAGAGCTGGGGAGGACAATTCAGCAGCATCATGGACCAGCCCTCTCCTGCCTGTGCTGTGAACTCAGCAGTGTCAGGGCCCTTTCTTGTCCCTTCAGAAGCAGGCTGCACATGTGCTTCTCTATCCCCCCAAAAGGCTCAAGTGCTGCAGACCAGTAGGCACAGAGCTTTGGTGAGACTCTAAGCACCATCATGCTGCACCTCCTCTCTCTCTCAATTACCTTCTCCCAAGGAACCTATCACCCACGTGCTCCCATGGGTTTTGCACAATTCACTCTGCTCCAGAATGTCTTTATGCTCAGATCAGGCTGTGTGCATGCACAGGCACACACACCCACCACTCACTGGCACACTGCTGGCATCATCTGCCATCATAATTCAATCCTGCCCCTGCAGTGTTAGACACGAAAGGGATAAAAGCAGAGACAGGCACTGTGTGTGACGTGAGGAAGGGAGTTTCAAAGACAAGAGATCCCATCTGTAGTCACAGCCTCACCAGTCAATGAAAAAATTGAACTCCCTCTCTTTTGTACTTTGGTTCACTGAGGATGACAAGTCAGGGGAACTTTGGTTGAAAATATGTGGGAAAGAGGGAAGTCAAGGAAAAAGGCCTGTTTTATTTTTAAGAGGTGGCATTGACTCTTCTATCTATTTCAATTATCTTCAGTGTTTCATTTCCTTCTAGTTCGGAGTTGACTCTGTAGGGAACAAAAAAACAAAGGTTAACACTAATGGTAATTTTTAAAAATACATATCCTGCTTGATTTGGCTAATGCTAAAGAGCCATTCAGTATTTACCAGGTAGGAATTTGTCAGCTAGTTGAGCCTGGTAACATACTGAATTATACTGAAGTAGTCATCCCAAATAAAACCGGCAAGCAAAGGTGCAGCAGAAAGAAGCCCACGTGTTTAAACCAGTAACTCTCTCTCTTTTCAAAGGCCTGCAAAACTTGCATTTATGCAAAAAAAACCAAACCAAAACAAAACAACAAAAATCCCTTACATTCATGCTAAAAGTGAGGGAACTCAGCGTAGGAACTCAAATAGTCAGAAAATTTTACATGTCTGTCTCTTGAGATTGAGTCCTGCAAAACTTTCCACGGTAATGCTTTAGTAAGATCAGTGCTGTGAGAAACTCCAGCTCTTCATGCCCTAACCTCTTTGAAATTCCAGTGAGTCACAACCTCACACTTCCACACAACTGCCAAAAGCTTTGGAAAGCACACCAGTGAGTGCTTTAAAGGACTAGGTAGGCCCAACTAACAGGCTTACAGGGGTTAGGTTTCTGGCAGAAGCACTGAGTTTGGTAGCTGTATTACTACAATTCTATTGCAACCACTTCTCCAGAGCAAAGGTGACTTTGCCTATAGGCTCTCCAGATAAAAACTGAACTCTTACTCCACGCTTCATGGTGCCCAGCATAGCTGAGCTGATAGTCTAACCTCTGGCCTTCAGGCATGAACAAGAGTGACCCACAACGCCCATGTGACAAGCAGCCCACTCTGCACTCACCTGTGCTGCTGCAGGCCCAGCAGCACTGATTTCTCTAGCCTTGTCTCGTTGGCTATTGTGAACTGCATGATATCATCCTGCTGTGTCCCTGACACAGCTTCCAGGGACAGTGTTGTGAACTTGGAGGTGTCTGTTTGCCTGTCATTGTGCTCTGCAAAGGAGATTGGGCTTGATGGCTCCTCCAGTTGGTGAGGCTCTTCATAAATTAGTAGACTCCTTGACCTCACTGCACACAAAAACAGAAGGCAAAATGAGATGATCAACAGACAGCTCAGAGAACAGCCCTGGTCATTTCAGGAAATGGAAACTCTTAGGGCAGAGCCAAAGCTGTGAAGGCCTTTGCATAGTGATTAACTGGCAATTTGAGAGCTGAAGAAAGAAACCACAGGAATGGTCCAGGTAAGGAACAAAAAGCTCTAAATTATTCACAAAACAAGAACAAAATTAAATAATAACTTTGATAATATATTGGTTCATTATGGTTATGTAATACTAACAGTTTCCCAATTGGTCCTTAGACTCTTTGGTAACACTGGCAAAGAAAACAGCAACTGAAACAATTTGTGCATTTTAACAGTATGAACATTTGCTACCAAGTAAAAACCCTGCTACCTTTCACAGACCACTAACTTTAGTTCTGCAAACAGAGACAAAAATTTCTTTAAACAGAAGTACCAAGCAGACTAGTGGGGAAAAGTTTTGCTCATTTTTATGAAGTCTGCTGCCATCAGCATAGTTTGCCAAGCTATCGTTCTTAGAAAAACACAGGTATATATAAAAAAATGGCCATTTAAGGAGCAGAAATGCAAGAGGTGCTTCAGAAGGGGGTTAGGAATGAGTGTGGAAAACAAGTGCTTAAGTACAACCAAGCAAAGAGCAAGACTGGAACAGCTGTCACTTACCAATGGAATCTGTGTAGGACTCTGGTGAGGAATGCTGCCTGGGCAACACCATCTTTGTAGCAGAAGGATATGGCCCATAGCTCTGAGAGAAGCTGCCAAAAACTACTGCAAAGCACAGCACCACCATCTGGCAAAGGGAGGATGCAGGAGAGGTGAGTGCACTTGACCCACATGTGCACATGAGAACTGATACTTCACCAAAATAAATCATTTGAGGCCATTGTCATCACTACATACCTAGCAAAGGCACCTATACAACAACAATTCAGCTTTTTAAAGGGCACAGTTCAATGCTGGAGCTTGTTTTCAATGTCTGCACCATTCTGACCAGCTGCCTTATTTACTTGCAAAGTTGAAATGCAGATAAAGCTGCCATGTGTGTTTTACAGGTACTGCTGAGGATTTCCAAGGTTACTTCTGCTGCTGGCCCCAGTCTTGCTTCCAAGTGACAGTGAGGCTAGACTGGGAGAACAGCTTAGGCCTTGTAAATGATTCCATCAATTTACAGCACTTTAGATATAAAGGGAACTTGCTGGCTGAGTGTAACGAGGGAAAAGGAAATGCATCATTCTGCTAATTTTCTTATCTTGACTACTACTACTGAAATAGGACAGAGGTAGATTTACAGCCTCAGTCATATATTTTTGATTTGGTTGAGCAAGTTTATTTTTATTGGTATCAAAAGCACCGAGTGTCAAAGGTCATCTTCATTTTCATTTTACAACCCTAGCCACCATTTCTACCATATAATACTGCAGGAAATAATAAAGTGGGTGACTTGGAGGAGCATTGCTCCTTCTTTCACCACTGCAGCACCCAACCAAAAGCGCAGGCCCAGTCTCCTCCAGAACTCAGTACCTTCCCACAATCATTAATCTTCATCACTCACAAGTCTCACTTCCCTCAAAATTGTCAAATCACGAAAAGGAGTTCCCCAAGCTGTGAATTTGCCATTGAGAGGCTTTGCAGAACAAGAGATATGCCTTTGAGGAGTGGAAAGAGATTCTAATTCCCTTACAATTCCCAGCCTTAGGGACACTCACCATAAGACAGGTCCCTGTTTGTGTGCTAGCTGCCTTACACGAGCGGGACACTTTGCCAGCAACCATGGCTTGGAGTCTCTGCAACTGCTGCAGAAGTGTTCTGGAAAGCAAAGATAACAGACAAGCATCACACACACTGACCTGCTTGTTGGTTAAACAGATTTTTGTTTCTAACTCCACACACGGAAATAATACAGCATTTGAGATAAGGCAGAGATAAAGCCTTCTCCTTAAAATTACTAGCAAGGAATGTTTTTAATTTTACGAAGTTTTTACATTGGTATTAGCACTGAACTTGCAAGATCTTTTGCTTTTCCCTCAGCTGGTGTCCCTGAACAATTACTTCTTTAGTACTTTCAGTAAGTTGTAAAAAAAGATTGTATTTTCAGTGTTTCTATACAAAATATCACATTAACAACTGAAGTGTTCTACATGCAAGTGACCAGTTACATATATAACCTGACTCTATGTCATGAATTCAGCAGGAGTTTTGCCATTATTTTTAAAGATGCAGAATTGAGCTTATAACTGCTCTAGTTAGTTATCAAAACCTCCAACTGCTCTAGCTGGTTATCCAGTTGGTTACCAAAACCTCTTTTTTCCCCAAAACCTGCTGTTTGGTGGTTTAGAACACATGCTGACTGACTTTTAAAGAGAAGGACTTAAAACCAGACACAAGCATAGACTTCACTTCTCACATTCATTTATTAAATACAACACTTTAATGCTATTTGTTAAATCCTGCAGAGTTGACAAAAATTGCAAATGCTTCAAGTGGCTACTCTGACTGGGTTTTTCAGAGGTCCCAACCACAATGACAATTCTCTTGTGGCTGGAGTCAACAGTCCCAGACCAGAAGAGCCTTTCTGACCTTTTTCTTCTGCTGCTGTAGGATCAATTACGACAGTCAGAATACAAGTAGTTTAATTGGGAAATGATCTCAAAGTATGACTGGTACAGAGTTTTCACAGCATTTTTTTTAACAATCTATGAGCAACCAAAATATCTTTCTTCAACACAAACATAGTATAATTTTGTATCAAGATGCTAAATTTGCTGTTTGTTTCCAAGTTTACTTTTCACTTCTCCTGTAAGTTTCACTGTCTACTGTGGAGGATACCCCATAGAAACTCCAGACGACAGTTTTAGAGGCTGTTACGTCAAAAGCTAAAGCAAGAGGCAAGGTCAGGATGTCAGAGAAAATAGAAGGAGTATTTTAAGACTAAAGTGGCTAAAAGCTAATTGTAGGACAGACCCAGAGGTGCCTTCACAGCTCAATATACACTGGTCTGCCTATTTTCATAGATTTTTTTAATCTTCAATGCTCATTGCTAATTAGGGTTTAATGAATTCAAGGACTCCAGGAATACATTCTGAAATGAGCACAAGGCATTCTCACAGCACAGATTTATCTGGGCCAGCAGATCCTTCTCAACTATTTAAGAAAGAGTATCTTGCATGCTCTTGAGAGCATGGCTTACTCTGCATCTCAGTATTTAAAAAAGAGAGCAATATGCCCAATGCAATCCTTCATTCAGTAATACAGAGACCACAGACAAATTAAGAGATACAAACAGTGTCCACCACATAAACGAGACCATCCTAATTCCCTGCTCCCTTGGCACCTCTCCTCAGTTCCTCCGGACATCCACTGCATGGCATGAGGTTCACCAGACTTGTGTACATTATTTCCTGGCACAGAACACGTTGCCCACAGTATTCCCACCATGTGCCACCACTTGTGTTAGACAGCAATGCCCTTTCAACCCCGAACCTCCTGTGCTATTTTGGAAGACTAAATCTTGCCCCCATTTCAAGCCTGACTCACTGGGCTCGATGCAGAACAGCTCTGCAGAGTGAGGAGGAAGGAGCTCTCATCCTCCTCAGCTTGGGGGCTGGCAGCAGCAGCAGCCTTGAAATGTTGATCATTCTTGCCACTTTTTGTGGAGGCGTCAGTGAGAAAACAGCTAATGGCTGGTGAGGAAATCAACAGAGAAGAGGCAATTCTCCTCTTTTTGCTCATCTCTGAGCAAAAAGAGGAGAATTTCATGCTCAATTTAAAAAACCTGTTGGGCAGAGTGGGCCCAGAGAGCTGATTACAAAACAGTCTCTTTGAAAGTATGATTAGGCAGGTACTCTGAGGTCTCCTAAACGCAGAGGAAGATTCATCCCCCACCTTATTTACCCAACACCTTCACATAAAACGTCTTTCTTCCCCAAGTCATTTATCTGTTTGAGCAGAGCTACTGTTTTCTTCTCAACAGACAAGGACTCAGTGTTTGGAGCTGACAGGATACAGGTGCATTTGCAAACTGTGAGCAAGAACTGAAGCAAGAACAAGTGTGATCAGAGATGACATCAGTTTATCCAGCCGCTGCGAAAATGGGACACCCCTCGGTACTTTTATTCTCTATTTGAATCTGGAATGGGGGAAGACTGGATTCTGAGGTCAAAAGATTCCCATGCTAAAGCTTGTGACTGGACAGCTGCATGGGTGATCTGGACCAGGAGAGGCAAAAGGAGCAGATCTCTGCCCTGCAGAAGAGACTTTCCAAAACTATGATGCTCCCTCTAAATAGCAGTAGAAAAGCCACAAATGCTTTTAGTGGAATACACTGCCTAATGGCTAAGTCCTAACAGGAGAAAATGCAATCCCAAGACAGCATGCTAAGGGGGTTTGCACCCACAGGGATTATTTTCACTGTGTCTGACACATTTCCCAGGGATATTCAATTAGAGGGTCAATTCCGTAGGAGGTGTGAGCAGGCTTTCACGCTTTTCCCTGCCAATGGAAGCACCTCATAGAAAAGCTGTAAAGTGACTGAAGACTCCTGCACTTCCTCCACATACTGCCAGCAAACTTGGTCTGTGATGCCTTGGTTTTGATTCATATTCACATCTATTCATCTTCAGAAGAGGCCTTTTCACTGCCAAAGTATGGACCAAGTCAAGCCTTCCCTTCTGCTTCCAGTGATATTTTAATTAAGAAGAGAAAACTTGTCACTACAGAACCACCTGGGAGACCTCCTCAAGTCACTATTTCTGTTTAAAATCCAACATCAATTCAAACAAACAAAAAGAACCCCAAACAAGATGTCTTCTAGGGGACACCAAACACTTAATGAAAAGTTTTTAGAGGATTGTGAGAGGAACAAAATTGTGAGAGGAACAAAACCCAATTCTGATAAGGAGAGAGAAAAATTATTCTGTCTTTTAACTCTACACAGAGATTCCTTCTCTGCCTATCCCATTTGTTGGAAAGGGGAAAAATCCCAAAGTAAGGTTTTAACTAAAAGACCACTTAAACCCACAATTCTCCCTCATTTGAATTACAAAGAAAATCTCCAGCAATTTTTCATAAAAGGTGTTTCAGCACGAAAACCAATCTCCTGCTGGTCTGAATATAAGGAGTTACTCCAGGGCTGCCAAGGTTTGTCAAATATTGTAAGGGTGGCCTGAAATTATGTGCCAGATATCTCATTGCAACTTAAACCTAGATCCTTTACTCCTTGAAAATGATTTGGTAAAATGACTTTACCAGTCTCAAATGAAAGAACAGCCAAGCAAATCAGTGAAGTCTGGCAGCTTTGGTGCTGATAAACCCCTGGTGGGTCAGACTGATGTGCAACTTGATCTTTAGATGACAGGGAATTGGAGAAATGGAAGAATATCCCATTTTTATTTACAAGGCATTGCCTTTAAGGTGCTTGTTAGTGCAGATCTACACAGCTGGCTACTGTTACTCCATGGGAGCAACTCTGGCAGTCACTTGCATTTATTGTCCATGTGTGACACTCTCAACCACACATGCACTGGATCCTACGTCTACCATTTCTCCAGGTAAAGAGATCATCGAGATACTTACAAATACAGACTCAATGAAAGTGAGAAGCAAAAGCACTTCTCAGCACGTCATACCCAGAACCAGATGTTTCAAGATTGTCTTTAAGCCCAAACAGACCTGGCTCTCAGCTAGACACCGCTGGTGTCAGAGAATGTTTGCAACCCTCTGGATCACTGGCAGTTTCTGCCCTTGGTCTCAGTGCCAAAATGTGAGTGGGTCAAGCCTCCTTGGTGACTGGGACAACTCAGTTCAATACCCAGCCCCAGCTTCTTCTCACACCCTTGGCTTTCTAAGAGAGCAGTGTCCCACATGTTTAGATGCTACTCAAACCAAAGGCTCACTTGTGGCTGTAAGACAAAACAGATAAGCATGTAATAATGTGCTTCCTTAGTTTTGAGAAAACTGCCTAGGAAGGAACTTGGATGGGTTTCTTTTAAGGGATTGAGTCACACGAATTAGGAGAGGTAACATATGCTAGTGTTCTAATACTAAAGCTGACAAAAATGCTGCACTCACCCACTCAGAGTAATGAGAATTAAAAACTCCAGCATCGCGATCCCCAGCCTCCTGGTTTGTCTTTTAAGATGTGTGAATGCCATGGGAGATGCTCCTGGATGCAATTTTCTGACCATACTTGCACCTTTGACATTACATCTTTTCAGACCCAGATTTTCAGGCTAAGGCTGGCTTTTTAAAGAAGAATCTTCTAAATTTTTTCATGTTACTGAGAGTAATTAAGGAAATTTTTTTCTTTTTTAAAAGAAAAGCTTTTATCAGACAAAAAAAATCTAATGTTTCCATGGTTTGGAGCCAGATTTTGAAATGCAAGCAGGGTTTCCCTGAAGTTGTAGGTATGTATCTATGCAAATGTCTATATATAGATTTACATACTCTTAAATCTGCTCGCACATACTGAAAGGAAACTGCTGTTCAATAGTTGTATGTTCTGGAAATTGCCCTTCAGTTCCTCTCAATCCAGCTAGACTACACAAACATGATAGTGACTGACAGCAATACATGTTCATGAACTTTTAGGTAAGCAACTATAGCTCAATTTTTCAACAAGGTAAAAATCCAGGTTTGTCTACATCTACACTTGAATGCATCATTTTAACATGTAATCATAGTTCCTCTTTTCCTGTTATCTTTCTTCCACTCTTACAATCTTTCACAATGGGACAACAGCTCTGATGTTTGTAGATCTACTTTTAGATAATATGTTCAATAACGTCTTCATATTTTACTGAAATGAACACTCAAATTTAGAGCTAAAGTCAACTAGGGCTCTGCTTTGGGCATATTAATTAAGATACATGTGTGCATAAGTGTGCTAGGTACTTTGAGAAATAAAGTCCTATACATATAAATTCAGGTGTCTGACACACCAAACCGACACTAAGTAATTTGGACCAACACTGCTCTGAACTTAGATTCCTGACTGTATGTAGGAGATGAAAGTTCCAGCTATAGGATGCTGTGAAGACAAGTTCTGAAACATGTGAACAGTTTCTAGATGTCATGCTAAGGCTCTGTGCAAATACCAATGAGGAAATGAGACATTTTGAATTCACTGTAGGATGTGGATAATGTACATTAAACCAGGGCCTGGAACCATTCTCTGAATGAGACAGTTGCACAATTATACAATAAATAGGAAAAGTGGCTTTTTGGAGTTAAGGTGGAAAACTCTATAATATGATTGATATGTTACAAAAATGAGGTTTGATGAATGCAGGCACTTTAACAAATTTCTCAGTACTTCACATGTAAGCCTAAGCAGATTTTAGACCCAGCTGATATCTAAATAGCCAAAACAGCATTGCCATGAATTACAAAAATTTCTGTGCAGAAGGATGAACATCTGCTTCTCTGCATGAAATTACAGATCAATATCAATGCTATTGCAGAGGGAAGGAAACAATACAACTCATCCTACGTGGCCAAAGTATGAAGGACTTGGAGATAATATCACTTATCTAAAACTTTTCAGAGCATTTAGCATGAAAGAATTAAGATAATCAAATAATAGACGAGATGCTGAAGGTCCTTTCTGAAAGGATGAACAACACCAAAAAAGCTGTTCTCAGGAGTGCACCTTCAACAGCTCAGAGAAGAAAAGAGCTGGTCAAATTTATCTTAACTGGGGAGAACAACTCCGGGGTTGACACATGTTGTCCCCAAGGGGATAATCTACAGCTGCACCTTTTCTAAAGAGAAGTTGGTTTCAGTACCTTCTGGGACAGATACTGGGTGAGACATCCCTACTCCACACCTACAGAATACCCTGGAGGACAATATAAGAGGCACAGAAATGGCTTGGCTCTCTTCAAGCAAGCAGCAGATGTCTTTATGCATGAGCAGTGTGTGGGAGACACTCTCCAGCAAGTCACAGTACTACAGGGTCTGGCTTCATGAAATTAGAGATTAGAAACAACACATGCCACTTAATTAGCAATGCACTGGCTGCCAGATCAGCTCTAGGGCCATTTTCCATGATTGTGGGTCTTATCTTCAAAACCCAGCCTCCTCCCACACTTCAGTGTCACCATCGTGTTCCTTGGTAATATTCAACCATCACTGCAAATGCCTCTAACTGGAAAGTGTTAAGAGTGGGCTCATCTAGTACCTACTCACTGGAATTTGCCACACTGAGCATAAGCCAGGATTGACACTGCACACTCTCAGCTAACACCCAATTTAAAGCTTAGCTATTCTCCTGCCATGTGTCCTTTGGAAAAGCCACCACTGAGTCATCCATTTCTTCAGAAACAAAGAAGCAAGAAGGTGATTCTTCCCCTCCAAATGAAGGAAGTTCTGGGGTGTGAGATAGTTAGAAGGGTGCACAATAATTGCAAGGCCATCTAGTAGTGCATAAGGAACTAATAATGACTCTTGAGTTTCAGCACTGTAAATTCTGGAAGTGTCATGTCTCAGGTTAAGGCTTCCTGGCAAAATTTCACTAAATCAAGACAATTGGGAGAGCTGGACTGCAGGGGTTTTTTGTTTTGTATTACTAATTACATTCCCTTGGGCAGTGGAAGAACTCAGAGAAGAGTGCTGAAAGGTTTCTCAAGCACCACAGGCTGGGGAGGCAGTTTAAGACATGGCATCAAAACCTCCACTCTTTACATCCCACTGCAGTCACAATAACTGGCCTTCCACATCTTTCTCTGACATGAACCTCATCAGACAGAGCTATTGCTCACATTTCAGTTGATCTCTTAACCTCCAGATTTTCACTTTTCATGGTACTATCCTGCTACCAAGTTTTGTTTGATGATCTCCATACCTTACCTGTTAGTGTTCTCCAGGACTTCAACCTTCTTACGCAGCTCACTGTTTTCACTTGAGCAGGTCTCAACTCTGGAGAGAGCACAATGAAAAAGAAATATAAAAACATCAGTTATTTATTCAAGTGATTGTAAAACACACTAAACTTGCTTTCTCTGAGAGCTCTACGATTTTGCCTACATTTAGAGAAACATTACACCAATGAACTTCTGTCGTAATGTTTAATCACACTTCACAGTGTGAAACACATAGCAAAAGATGCATTAGCTGTCTGGCAAATGCCATGCTTCTGAAATCAGAGCCTCAAATTTCAAGTTTATGAGGGCTAATAAGCCATGAGATTAAAGACAGTGCTCAAGACTGTCCCAAGGTACTATCCATTTCCAAACTGTCCCTGGAAATCCCCAGACTAAAGGAGGTTGTCATATAACATGTAAGAGGTCCAAGTAAAATATGTGACTCCTAAGAGGACAAACAGGACCCTCCTGAATAGCTTAAAGAAGAAAAAAGGGAAAAGGAAATAGCCTTGATATCTGGTATGCATGAGGTGGAATTTCAGAAGAGTAACTCTGAGGAAGTGAGACAGAGCTATAAAGAGACAAGAAAAAAATGGAAATTATATCAAGGATATAACCAAAGATGGTACAAGGGTTTTAACAGAACCATCTGGTGAATTGCATAAGAGTAATACTAGAATATTCATCTCCTGGAAGAAAGATTAATTTGGGATATAAATCACTAACTGGGGGTTTGGCTCCTGCTTGCTAAGGGAAGTTGATGGGTCACATGCTATTTTCCCAAGTCCTGCTTATTTTCCCAGGCAGTCCTGACTCACCCACTTCCTATTTCTGTTTTCATCTGCACTAGAAGACAGAATATGCTCACTCTGGATCCATCTTTCCCTGAACTCTGCCTGTCCACTAGGCTAACACAGTTGCCTGAGGTGAAGGCCAATGCAGCTGGGTCTTGCCTCGTTTAAGGTGTGAAGTGTTTGTTGGCACGTTAGCGACCTGCTGCAGGCAGGCACAGTCCTGACCCCGACAAGCAGCTGCCAGGAGCAGGGCCTCTTCTCAGGCACTGCCACGAGAGGGCACCTGGCGCTCTGTGCATGGAACTGTCCCAGCAGCCACAGCTGGATACCTTCCCAGTCCCACAACTAGTGCTACTGGCCTGCTTCAAACAGGAAGGAGGCTGGCTTACTTTTTCTCCAGACTGTCCATGTATTCTTTCTTTTTTCTTCTACTTTCCTGGGCAGAGATCTAAGGAAAAAGGAGGAAAAACACCAAATATTTGCATAGAAAACAAAAGCATCAGAGATTAATTAATAAACTGGTAAAAAGCCCTAATATTATTAGAGTCAAGCCTCTGTCTTGTTCTCATTTCTATTCCTGGCAAGCAAAGCACTGACTTGATCTATTTCCACATTCTGAAGCAAGGCTCCTCCTTGCAATCACACAAAAAAAGATCATCCCCTGCTAACCATAAAAAGTAAATCACATTCATCTAGAGAGAATATCCTGGGACAAATACCAAAAGATGACCCCAGAATGATGTCCTGCATCCGGGAGAAGAAAAGTCCATGAATGTATGAGAAAGCAGCTTTGCAGACAAGGATATGGGGTCCTGATGAACAAGTCAAACATCTGTCAGCTGTGTGCCCCTGTTGGAAAAGCAGCCAACCAAACGTGGGTCTGCATCAATGACATTGTAGTTAGCAGGTCCAGAGGAGTGGTTCTTCCCTCTCTGTTCAGTGGCTGCACAACCACAGCTGAGTACAGCAGCGCAGTCCTCAGCATGGCTCAGAAATAAATCCTCTGGATGTACAGAAGCAGGCTCAGAGGCAGATCTCTGCTATAAATAAGCATGCCAGAGCACATGACATTTCAGGAAAGGCAGAAAAAGCTGGGCTTGTTCAGATTGAAGAAGAGAAGGCCAAGGAAGGAATCCTATTGCTGTCTTCAACTATCTCGTGCAGCAAAGATGATGTCAGAGCTCTCACAGGCACACAGCAAAATGGCAAGAGGCATCAAATACAAGTTGCAGCAAAGGAAATTCCAATCACACATTAGGGATTGTATTTGTTTGTTTTTACAAGAGTGGCCTAATATGGGCACATGGTGCCCAGAGACACAGGAGACTCACGACCCTCTGGGGCAGTAAAACGTGACTGGACAAGACCCTGAGCAACCTTCTCTAAGTTGACCCTGCTTTCCAAGCCAGGGCTTTGACCAAAGGATCTCCAGATTCCTCCTCAATATAAATGACCCTGATTCTATGCAAGTGGTACATGAAATGCACAAGATCTTCAGAAAATTTTGAAAAAACACATTACAAGACCAAATTCCAATTTAGTGTGTCCAAATTTACACCTCTATCTGCAAAACCAGTAGCAGAATATAGTAACCACGAAAAATGTGCTAAAACCCTCTAGAACAAGTGAGCTGGCCAGGTCTGAAAAAAATTGCATTCTTCCCTATCACTAGGATCTTCCCCATGTCTGAAGGAAAAAAAAAAGACTCATAGGACATTTGACATCTTTGGTACCAACTATACAAGTCACTGAATTCAGTGATCAAAAGACTAGTGCACAGAAATACACATCATATTTTAAAACAGGGAACAGAAAAGAACACCTTCCTCCCCAAACACAGAGCTCTTTGCCTACCATAAGGGTAGGATTGTACTGATTTTTAAATGGAGCCAAGCCACAGCAACTTGATACCCTGCCTGTAAAATACTCTATTGTTAATGGGGTCAGGTAAATACCTACTCTGAGGCACACTCACACTGACAGACAACTTGATGGATGTGTTTAGGAACAAAGAAAACCATTTTGTTAAAAGACAACTTACAGCATTCAACAGTACCACAGACCATTACTGCAGAACTCGGCAGCATTTTTTTAAAACTAAGGACAAGTAGGAACCACCCAGCAAAGCTAACTAACATTTACCTTGTTTTTTATTTTCCTGCGGATTTTCTTTAGAACTTTCTCCTCCGCTTTTGTCAGGGGCAGTTTGGTGGGGATTGGGTAGCCCTCTGCTATCAGTGTCCTCTTCTCTTCCTCTGTCAGGATGAGGGGGCCCGTCCCCTGTAATTTCTTCAAGGGTCATAGAAATGAAATAAAACAGTAAGTGCACACAGTCCTAGAAGAAAAGGTGTTAGGGAGGAGAGGCAGCAGGTCTCTCACTTCAGAGAGGACTAGGCCTTCTAGAACAGCCTCCTGCAACTGGGAATGTGTGGAAGACCTTTCAGGTAACTTCCATTCAGAGTTCGAACACTTGGGACATGATTCACTCAAAACAGTTGTTCTTGGCCCAGCTCTGTAAACACTGAGGCCAACAGTAAAACTGCCTTTGGCTCAAACAGGGGAAGAGACACGTGAGAAACACCACTGGAAATCCCTCCCTAAAGATCACCACTTGCTAATGACATGACAAGAGGACAGATGCAGATCTACCAGAGACAGGTCAACCCAGCAGGGCTGGGCCCTAAGGCAAAACACAGTCCATGATGGGATAAACCTAATAACAATAACACCAGTGAACCCTGTCTCAACTTAGAGGAGAGGCACATGCTGTTCCCTGTGGGAACAGAACAGACCAGTGAGCAAGAATTACTGGATCTGCAGTTTTGACCAGAGATGAATTCATCGAAACAACAACAGAAAGTTAGCAAATCTCTGTCAAAACCAGTAATTAAAAAAGAAGGAAAAAAAGAGAAGAGAAGAGCAGAGAAGAGAAGAGAAGAGAAGAGCAGAGAAGAGAAGAGAAGAGAAGAGCAGAGAAGAGAAGAGAAGAGAAGAGCAGAGAAGAGAAGAGAAGAGAAGAGGAGAAAAGAGAGAAAAGAGAGAAAAGAAAAGAAAAAGGAGACACACAGATAAATGGTGGAGAGAGCCAGCTCAACTTACATGTGGTGCAGTCAGGAGAGGGGAATTGGAGAGCACTGAAGCTGTGCGTGATGCAACCTTAGCCGTGGCCTGGAGCTGGATTGGGCTGGAAGGAGGGAGTGATCGAGCTGGGCTCTGCCCTCCTTCGGAGTCACTGCCATGGCTGCTCGGAGGGGTGGGAGGCAAATGCAGGGGATCCACTGCTAAATGGCAAGAGAGGCAGAAAGTAACACAAGGGTTTAAGGTGTTGATTTAAATTGCCACGACAGCCACCACCACCACACAGCTGCCAAGACTAGGAGTGTCTGCTAAAAAATGGATCAAGCAAAAGGGGCAACTTGGAAGAGGTTCGGAGCATGCAGGTCTCCAAAGAAGGAATGAAATGCAGCAGCTATCTTTAGGTTTGACAGACAAAACAGGGCTCTGTGCATATGCTCCAGTCACTTCTACCTACACTTCAGCTCCTTCTTCAAATGCTTTGAGGTTCATGTATAATGTAAAGTACAAGTTCCCTATTCCTGGGAAACCACATTAACAGAGGGGCTCTGAGCCAACACAGTTTCTCTCCAAAAACAATAGTATTTTCTAACTTTGCTGTGGATTAAACAATTTGCCAGTATTTGCAAGGGAAGGGATCACATCCAAGGAGTTACATGATCAGGAAGAAGAGAAAGGCCTCCTAAGGACATGACTTGGCACAGCTGAGAAGTGACTGACAACCAAGTGACAAGCAAAGGCTCCAATGCACTGATGGAGCAGGAGCAGCACAAGCAGCCACCACAGGAACCTTTCTCACACTGTCTATCCAGGGCCATAAGATAAACTCAACTGCAGTCAAAAGAACCTGCTCTAGAATTGTCAAAGTGCTGCTTATGATTAAATGGGCCTGGACTGAGAGAAATGGGGCATGTCTCACCTACTCTTATTAAATGGACAATTTAGCAGATGCTCAAAACAGCCATAAGTAAGTCACCTTTTTCTAGCTAAATTTACAGCAATTGAATTTTGAAGTAGGAAGATACAGGGCTAATTTGCCACCTTCCATTTCTGTTATGCTTTGCAAATTTGAGTTGAAAAGATCGAATGGGTGGTGAGGGAGGATGGAAGAAAAATAATAATAAAAAAGATCTATAATACTCTTTTTGTCTCACATGTTAGCTCTTGCAGTTGCCAGAAGAAGAAACATATTTGAAAAACAGGCCCTTAAACCCACAAAGTGAGCAAACAAATCTGCACCTGGGTTGAGATACAGCCTCCCTTTATCCACCTGCTACATCATTTGCTTCTCTCCCTAGAGCAGTACTACTTACCCACAAAAACTAATTCACTAACAGAGTATCAAGTGTTTCTAACTGAAATGCAGTCATCTGCTCAGATTTCACACCAAATATTTGGCTCTTCCAAAGTTTTCTTGGCTTTAATTGTGTTGAGGTTTCAGGGTAGGGGTCTCTGCCCCTCCTTCCACATTAGAGTGCAGTACAAGGAGATAATGATTGTTCTTAAATCTAATATGCCACAAACAGATTCACCGAACTTTTTTATTTTCATATAAACTCACATCCTGCTTTTGCATCAGAGGTTAACAGTAAAGTTTCTTATATCTTAACTAAGTCTCCTCAAACTGATTTCTTTTCTATCATAAATAATCCTGCACATGAATAATTCAAGCTCCCTTCAGTACAATTATTAATACCCTGCAGAGAAAAAGGGATCATTTTCTTTCTGATGAAAAAGGGGGGTGAAAAGAAAGGAAGAAAAAAACCCCTCACATAGAGGCTCAGAGAGACTCTGGCTTTTCAATAGCCTGAGTTGAATCCCCATAAAACAACACCTTCAGCCTAAAAACTAACATGGTGAATGAGAAATCCAAATATTTTATCAGGGTAAAGCACATTTATTGTACTTTCTGGACATCTACCCCTATATTTTTGTTTGGTATTTAACAGACCTTCCTTAGAAGAGAGGTTCAGGAACTGATCCACTTCATGGGGCTCCAATTTAATCTCTGGAAGAACTTTCTGGGTCAGTGGTTTCATCTAGAAAAGAGAAATTAACAGCATGAAAACCTGGAGTACACATCTTAAAAATCTTAATAGAAGGACACAAGGATTACTTCTCCATAAATGGAGAGGTTTCCTCTCCTCCTGCTCTGCCACAGGCAAAGCTTTAACAGCTTCACACAGTTTGCTAAACCAGGCTACAGAGAATAATGCCCTGACTAGTCCCACTATGGCTTTTCTTACTACTATATTTAGCTAAAATAAAAGATTACACCTCAGAGATGACATTTCAGACTGAAAGCTAACATGTAACCCACTCAAATTACTTCTCTTAGCAACAGAGCTGCTGCTAGGATTTGCTGGACCGTATGGTCTGTTTGAGCAAGGACAGAAACACCCCTGGGAGTCAGGGAGAGCCTGCTAAAGGCCATTGTCATCTGGGAGCAAGAGCAAAGTGCCAGTCACTGAGCAGCAGGTTTTGGGACCCAGGTTCCTTTCACAGTGCTGAGGAGCAGGAAAAGTGACAGTCACTGCTGACTGAAGTTTGGAAGACACCTGGCTTGCCCCGCTGACAGGGCTGGTGCACCAGGCTGCCAAGCTGTTGTCCAGAGCCTGTCTGTATGCTACAGTCCCAGGCCTGAGGCAGCCAGTCTGGCACACCAGCAGGTTAATTGCAGCCAAAATCTCTTTCAGTAACCTGTGTAACTAATCCATGCAATAGCAATGAGCCACCAGCAAGTCCCAATACTTTGTAAATCACAGCATCCCAAGCTACAGCAGGACTACATTCTGGGAACAGCACATTCAAGCCAGGAGAAAATTATGGGGAACTTATGCTTAGCTTTTTTCAGCTCCTCATAAAATAACTTCTGTTGCATATATTTCTCATCCACATCCAAATGGAAACATTTATTTTCAGCATATATCAACTCCCTCCAGCCTGGACTGACATTGCATCCTGGGGGCTGACAACAGCCATGCTTCTTCCTCCACTGGCTGGGTACCCTGGTGAGCCACCAGCTGCTGCAGTTCATTCTCCTTAACCCAACCACAGCCAAACTAAGCTGTTTAGAACGCCCACTGCTGCTCCAGCTGTGGTCAGAAAAGCATCACAAAGCTCCTTGTGAGGCTGGTTGGTCTGGAAGTAGCAGCTTGAAATGTCAAAGCTTCACATATCTGGCAAAAGTAACTTTGCAGGCAAACAGGGAAACTCTCCAATCAATCCAAACAAGGAGTCTTGTTCTGCTTAGGGGAAGGCACAGCAGCATTAAAGCAAGTTCTTATGAAGGATACTTAGCTTGTCACAGGCTTGATAGAGCAAATGGATTAGTCAGTTCAGGTGCAACTGGTTCACTAGAAACTATTCAGATATTTCTACAAACCCAAGAGCCCCAGGCTTTGGGGCTAGCATGGAAGACAAAGTTGTATATCCAGCCATTAAGAGCTAAAGATGCAGACAAGCATTTTGAAACACAAGCTCTTACAGCAATAGTGGGACACCAGCAAACATTAAAAACCATTAAAGCAGACTGCAGTGTGCACCCTGAACTCTGGCACAAAGGCACCATACCACTGGTATGCAGCCTTAGCAGAACCTGCAGCTACTTGTGCATAGAGAACTGAGAGTCTGCAGTACCAGGGCATCTGTCTGTAGCTCAGGCTGTTCCCCCTCCAGCGACGTGGCTGTGATGGTCAGACTGACTGAGGGAGCAAGGCCTGATGTCTCACACAGCCCTGGCTCAGTCTTTATTGCAGCTGGAGTAAACTCCGTAGCCAGACACCATTCCTCATTTTCCAGGTCACCTGCCAGGGAAGCAAATTGGACACCACATGTTTAGATCAGAAACAGAAAGACTACAAATGAAAATAATGTCATTCCTCCTCCAGAGAAGGGAAACAAACACAGAAGACATTTTAGTCTATCAACAAAACTCTGCCCTTACTATTCAGCTCTCAGTCAATGCAGATAACCATGCCATTTCAGGGCTGTAACCTAATCCTAGCCCCAGGATACACAGAGGAGCAGTGAGGAAAGACAGAGAGCACTAATCACTGTACATTGCTGAAAGCTGCTAATGCGTAGCAGAACATGACAAAACAAGCCACTGGGTAGTGTCCTAAACAGGCCAATGCCTGCTGACTCCGTTTTATTCCTCCTTCTAGAGATAGCCTGTAGCTAGACTTCTGCTTCTGCTGCTGCTTGCAGTCAGCAAATAGCTCAAATGGTGGGATTATACTTTTAAGAACAAAGTATTTGTCACACTCCAACTTAATTTTTTTTTCCCCAAGGATTCATTTAGTATGCACAAAAGGGGATATAGGCTTTGATGATTTCACAGGAGCACCAGTGCCATGGTGATCATGCTAATTTCCTCCACAGAGCCTCTGGGAAGTCACAGCACAGAATGCATATTTTATCTGGGAGCAATGAAAGATGCATCATGTGTTGGCAGAATTATTCCCTAACTCCACCTATTGAAAGCTCACTAATCAAGAGAAAGCCATGCAACTTTTTTCTAGACAAAGTTGAAGGGTTTGCCCAGCATTGCCAAGAGCTGGAAGAAGGTCGGCATGGTAAGTTTAGCTCCCTGTTTCCATTCCCTGTTTGACTTGCTGAAAAAGATTTATTTTCCCAGGTCTGAAGTATAATAGAATACCAAGAACTTGGAAAGACTCAACCACTGAAACAATTCCACAAGGCTATTAACAACCCCTTTTAAAAATACAAAATAATCAAATGCATTTCTGGCAATTGCAATTCTGCCTTAGAAAACTTCCTATTCCAATTGAAAAACTTTAGTCTTTCCTCTTGAAGGAGAACATCCTATACCAGGTGCACTGCATCCCTCCACCAGGACTGAGCAGTAGTTGTGAGAGGCATATCCATTAAATAGAGCAGCTGGAATCTGAAAGCAACCATGCATAAAAGAAAAAAAGAGTGCTGATCTTTCTTTCAAAGCTTTCTACTGCCTTCAAACAGATTCTTTACTGCATATACGAAATTAAAACAGAGAGAGTAATACATTCACAGTGGGGCTGGTAAAAGCAACAGAGCTTTGAATTAACTGCGTGCTGCACCAAAATCCCAGGAGGCAGCCATGGGGCTGTGGCTGTGCCACCAGCATTCTGCAAGGCTGCACAAGACTCTTCATTCACAGCTGAGTGTATCAAGCTGGTGAGATGTCAGCAGAGTTCAGCTGCAAACAGGTAACAAAAATAAGAGTGAGCTTACAGCCTCTGTGCTGCTGTGTGTCCTTGCTATTAAGACCACACACACACAGAGCACACAGGCACTGGGGCAGAAGCTGGGTGCCTGGAAGAAGGGAGAAGACTGTACATCTCCAGTGCTAGTAATTACTTTGTGGTGGGACCTAACCTCCACCACTGGCAAGGAAGGAGGTAATTTGAGTAAAGACACACCAAGGAATTAAAAATGAAAAATATGTATCCTGTAATCAGAAGCTCAAGAACAGCAAGGCCAGCAGCTCTGCCAGATTTAACTGCAGAGCAAGGGCTAAACACCATATTTAAGCTTCTGGAGAGCTTACTCCCAAAGCTTCCTGGGAAATGTAAAAATGCAAAAATAGAAATATTTATGGGAAAAAAATAGGTAGGCTTGTCTAAATATTAACTCAGCAGAGAGGACATTGCTCTTTGTCAACCCTCCCTGAGCCTCTCTACTCACAAACACAAGAGTGCAGCTCCCTCCCAGCTTGCTGTGTATGCATCATTCAGGTAAAACCTTTACAGTGGTACCTACCTGGAAATCCACAATCCCTTGGCAAATGCAACTTTCAATGCCTGTTTGCATAACTTGTGCCAAAACTAGGCCCACATCATGTTGTGCAGAGCCTCCATTTGCTGCCTCTTGCACCTCTGGGTCCAGCTACCCCTGGGGCAGCGCTATTGTAAAGGCTATGGATAAATGAGAGCTATTAGTGAAGCTGGTAATTAGCCCTTAATTTTCTCAAATTTGTATCATCATGAAAGTAGAAGGGAAATCCAGCTATGGGTGACCAACCAGCAAAACAGGGCATGTCCTGTAAGGCTTCACTTTATGATCTTTATCACCTCTAATCCCCAGACTCATCATGAATACTCAGCTGCTCTAAGACAGCAAGATATGCTGGTCTTTGGCTGGTCATTTCACTCCTCTGGAATCCGTCATTTTACTCCTCTGGAAGCCGGCTTTGCTGATTAACCTGACATCCCTGCCATGACCACTTAGATCTGCATAAACTACTCAGAGTTATTCTAGGCTTTAAGCCAGTCTAACCAGTTTGTAGGGTTACAGATGGTTTGCAGCGACAGCAACACGCTGCGTTTAGCACTGAGATAATTCCAAAGAACTGCATCTGGCACTTTTTTGACACTGCCTCTTAAAATGCATGGTGACAGCTGCCATTCCAGATGAACAATCCTGTGAAAGGAAGGGATGGAGGACTGGTCTAATCTCACCTTGATACTCTCCTCCCCCCCACTCCTTTATCCAAGTCACCATTACACATTCCCTACCAGCATATGGGAGTGTTGTGCTACAAGTTACTTTCTTTTGACACATTCTAGCTTCTGAAGTCACCAACAATCCCTCCTCTCCTCCAAGGGAGCTACAATGACATTTCCCACTCTCCTTTCACCTCTTCCTGAGCACAGCAGGTAGAAATTACCTGAAAATCATTCTTAGCTAACTCTTATAGTAGTTCCTGAGCATCTTTGTGAACTCTGCCAAGCACTGTACTAGCAGAGCACAAGTGGCAACCCTTCTTCCAAAGCCCTTGAGAATGTAACACAAAATCAGAAAAACTTAGGCAAAGAGGAAAAATACAGAGAAGTATGGAACACTCTGCAAGATGAGTATTTCTGATAGAGGGTTATAGAGAACCATGAGAGAGGTTTCACAGAATAATGAGAACAAGCAAGCAGGTGGATGTGAAATATTGAAATGAAAAGGACAAACAGGGGCTGGCTCAAGAGACCCACTGGAGAAAAAAGGAGGTAGGTGTCTTCTCCAAACCAAGCAAGACATGCTGTGGTAAGAGTAAATGACTAGTGTCAAAAAGTTAGAGGTGTTTATATTTGTATTTGACATGATCCAGGAGGTACATGTGAACTTTTGAGCGACAGTTCAAAACAAGAAGCTGAGAGTATAATCCCCATGATGGTACGAATTCTAGACAAATATGAATGGGGCAACACTGCATCCTCAAAGGTGAAACAAAATATGCTGCAAGTCAATCAGATACCGAGAGAGGAAAGCCTAAACAAGAGATTTAGCTCTCCAAATGGCTAAGAAAATACACAATGTTAAGTATTGTCACTTTAGCTCTCTTTAAAAATCTCTTCTCAGGCTTTAAAACAGTTCACTGCTGAATAAGTGATCCTGGCTGTCAGTTCCCTCCCCAGCTGAAATTTTCTACCAACCTCAGAACTCTATCATGCAATGACTGTTTAGATGAGTAGCATTCCCCTTTACCTACACTTTCATAAGTCCATGAATGCTAGGCATTTTGGCACATGGAACACGTAATTTAGGGAGTCCACACAGTACTTAGCAAAATCCCAGCCAACACTTCTACATGCGATGCATTAGTGCTGCTAAATTGCACATGCAAACTGAACATTCAGGTTCCAAAGCACCCAGGTATTCAGAAATACCTATGAATGTTTAACTCAGTGTCCTTTCGCATACCACATACACCTAAAAACAGGAATATTTGAATAACCTGACCAAACAATTTCTCTACAGAACCTATGCTTTATCCAACAAGCAGAATGCATGGTGCTTCACTAATTGAGAAGATATTCCATGTTTTGTTCTTCGCACTGTCTCATGCACAGCCTCACCTCTCCTGTACCAAATACAACTCAAATTTTGTTCCCACAGGGCTATTTAATTCCCTCCTAGGGAAACACTCCAAAACCCAAATTCATTTTCATAGTGGAGCTGAAAAATCAAGTGAGACGTGGAGACACTAAGGCCAAAAAGTAACTAGCAATTTAAAATGGCTAACTGGAGACAACTGGAGACAACTGGAGACAACCGGAATTGGATTTTTCAAATGATTTAGCCCTGTTATTGTACTTGATCAAAAACCAGTATGCCCTGAGCTTGCAGGCTGGGCTGTGAGCACCTACCATGGCTGCAAGTTAATCAGAGTATCAACTCAGGCATTCAAAAAACCCATTCATCACAGCCACCCAGGATTTGTGACACATGCACCTAAGATCGCCTGTGTCCAAGACTAAAATTACATTTCTTCAGAAAGCTTTCGTGTGCTTATTTTGTCATCAAGCTTGTGCCTCTTCTCCTGCAGACTTGTTTAGCATGTATCTTCCACTGTACACCTCACACACTGTGATGATGATTGTCAACAGAAATGTGCTCCTCCAAGCATCACAGCTGTAGCTGTAATCAGTCAGTGTGATTTAGGCACACATGAAAGACACACAAACAACAATGGCTGTGTTTTTACATAATTAATAATTACCATTTCTGTGTTTATAAAAAACATTTTTAATATATCTGTATTTATACGCAGGTATAAAAAATTCTACATAGTCTCTTAATAAGACCAGGTTCAGCTTTCCAGAATATTCATATCTCTCAGAAGAACTGCAACATTTTTCTTCTTTTCTTTTTCCATGAACATGTTACAGAAAGGCAGGGTAGGAAACGTGGAAAACAAGGTCAAAAAATGCGTACTTCAACTGTACACTTTTTCTAATATCAGACTTCTCGGAAAGTTTTGCTTTCCTTTTTTTTATTTCTAACCAACTAATTCTTCAATCTTATCCAACATACCATCTCCTTTCCTGTGAAAAAGTAGATCTTCTCCATTGACTGCATTTCACCCTTTCTGATAGATGTACAGAAAAAGAGAACTTACAAAAATAATTAAAATGGTGTCCCTTGCTCCCCACATTCTTTTCAACACTCTTCATTAGAGTTTACAGAGACACTTACTGCTGGTTAATTAAGCTGCATGTGCATTTACTGTGCATTTTCATATAAATAAATGAGAGATGCGTTCTGCATCGCATCCTCGCTCCTCTCAAGTACAGAGAATCCAAGTACCCAAAACAACATGTGTTTCACCTTTTTTTTCCCCCTGCAGTAAAAAGTAAGATAGTACCACTATGTAAACAACCCACATGAAGGGTGTTCCACTGAACCCAATCTTTAAGGGGAATAAAAGCCTATACCATCATTACAAATCTCCATCACAGAAAACAGATGCATGCACTGAATGTTGTGTCAAACCAGTGTGCAAATAAGACCTCCAGAATCATCAAGGGATACATCTTTATCTGTATCACGAGAATGAAGAGGCAGCTTTTGCCTCCTCCCTAAAGTTTCCCGTTCAAGCAATAGATAAAGTAAGTTAGAGAAAAACAAAACTGAAAATTTAAGGAGATCACAGACTATCTGTCAAAGTGCTCTACACAGGTATCAGAGAAGGCATCTCTGAACAGGGTAATGCAGGAAGTTCCCTAATGAGTCAAAGTGTTCTCCAGCCAAGCGTATTTAAATAACCTCCCTCTTCAGCTGTGTTACAGATACAAACAACAGGGCTTCAACTATTTCCTTTTGGGACATGACAGACCTTACACCATCACCATGCACCACAGGCCTGGATGCACAGCCCACCCGGCTTCTGTACAGCCGTGCCATGGACGACCATCTGCAGGCTCAGGCTCAACTCACCACATGCTAATGACACACTTTGGTGCAGATAGTGCTTAAACTGCACCAAGGGTCCCTGTGTGCAAAGCTGGCCCTTGGCCAAGTGTTCAGTCCTCACTTGAATCCTCCCTCTGAGGGGAATGCCTCTATAACATGGAGCAGTAGGATCTAGGGGTGCTCACGAGCTCTCCATCACAGAAGAACAGCTTCCAACTGGGAGCCAGCTAACTGCAAAGGGAAAGCACCTCTTGGAAGAGGCTCACAAGTTGTTTGTGGGGAAAATGACTGCTTGATCTGTCAGAGAATCAACTCTGCACAAAGAGCCCAAAAAGGCTGCTGATGCATACGTTTTGGGCATGCTGCTGAACATGCTACTTGCAGGGAAGGAAGTTCAGTGTTCCCAGCTTCGCAGTCTGAGCCTTTCCAGCCTCCCAAAGACAAATTGAACCTTTCTGGAGCAATAATTGCTTCCTTCTCTATCCCGTGGGTTCAGAGGGTTCTCAGTGCCCAGCTCTGGGCGCACGTAACACTCTCTGCCAGACACAAGCCCTGTGTATTATGCCTGAAATGCTGAACTCCAACGCCTCTACCTCTCCTCCTCTCTCCTTTGGGAGGTGAGAGCCCACATTCATCGACAAACAGTTCCTCTTACAGATTTTCCAGATGGCATTTCCCCCTCCCGGCACATACACACAGTCCCACCGCCAATAATGAAACCGAAGCCCTCAGAACTGCTGCAACAAAAGAGATACTGTTTGACTTCCAAACATTGGGGTCCTTTTTAAAGTGCCAGGAAGGGAAAATTAAATAAAGGGGCAAAGATGAGCAGCAGTGATACACAGTAATTACAATGCACAGTAGAAATAGCTTTTTTCATAACAAATTATCATCATTCATACCAGCATCCCCTCTTTGACCAGCACGGAGTCCATGGAAAACCCACAGATAATTTTCAACACTATCAAAGTTACTAAGATAGAAACAAAGACACATCAATTTATATACCTGGGAATCAGACACACACTGAGGTGGTAACTGGATTTACAGCCTTAAAGTTGGATACCATTAAATGCCCTATATAAGATTATGATTTTTTTCTTTTAAGGCATGAGAAAGTTGTCCACAGAAGCGCTGTGGTCAAATAAAACAGTTCTCTCTCTCAGGTCTGAATTTTTCTCCTCACATCCCACACGTATGCTGTGAAGGCAGATCTGTATTATGGCTTCAACACATATGAAATGGACTTGATGCTCACAGTACATAACTAAGTGAGCACAAGCTGTCAGTGCAACAGTACAGAAAAAATGAGATCACTGGTTTCACAAACTGCAGGACTGGAAGTAGGAGGAGTATTCCCATAATATGCATCATCAGAGAAACTATTCCTGGGAAATCAGTTCCTGTAGTCACTTGACAAAGAGTTTGAAAAAGAAACTGCAAAGGTCCCTGTATTGAGAAAGGCACAGCAATAGCTGAATGTCCAGAAGATTCCACCCAGGGGGAAACATCAAGGAAGTGCAGTTCATTTAGACTGTATCCAAGCAGCAATCAAGAGGGAACAGAATCACAGCCTACAAACACCCAAGGAAAGAGGTTTCAGAGAGCAGATGGTTCTTTAAAAGAAACAGAGGCTATAATGAGATCTCATCTGTGTGTAACTGGAAGCTAAAGAAGGCCAGACTGCAAATAAAACTGACAATCATTACAGTAACCATAAGTAAAAGCCCACCTCTAAATCAAAACTAACACTTTTCAGACATGCTGCTGCTCAAGTTGGAGTTGCAGGGTTGATGCAGAGTGACCTGTTGAGATTGTGGACCTTAGATATATAGAAGTTAAATCTTCTCATACTCTGGTGTGAATTTAGTTGTTCACGTACAGAGCAATGCATTCAGGCACATGGTGTGATTCTTGGGTGTCCTGTGTAGGGCCAGGAACTGGACCTGATGATCCTCATGGGTCCCTTCCAACTCAAAGCAGTCTATGACTTCAACGCTGTAGATGGTGACAAGAATTGACTGCTACCTTTCCACATAAAAATCATTCACATACAGGCCACTCCCACGAAATGGCTTTCTCCTTATTTCCTAAATAAACACATAAAAGAACAAAAATGGCACAGAAGAAAAGTTGCAGGAATATGCTCTAAAAATTATCAGTATGGCTTTGAAAGCAACTTTTGAAAGCACAAGTGAATTTCTTTGTTCATTTCTGTTTTCTCTAAAGTCAGGGCAGCGGAGATTCCCATTTTCATTCTTCATTGCATTTGGAGAAAAACAGAAAAAATAAAAAGAAAAAAATAAAAGAAAAGCAGGACATCATACCTCTCTATATATAAGCTATATAAAAAATAAAATTTGGATACATAATATAATGTACTATAAATGATAAAACTCTTATGACTCACATATACACCACATACACACATGTATATTATATGTGTGCATACATATGGATTCAAATAAAATGTATGAAGACCAACCTGAGCCTCAAGCCCAGAGGTGCCTCTATGCAAAGAGACAGTGCCTGACACTGACTAATGCTTGTGAACTTCATACCTAAGCAATGGTTTTCCATAGCCCTGCCTGAGATGAGGGCTGGATTTATTGTTGAAGGGCTACTTACACTGGAGAAGTGAAAGTCATGTTTTTGAGGTTTTGTTTGGTTTGTTTGGGTTTCTTATTTGTTTGTGTTTTTCAAACAGTGTAAGGAGAGGGGCTTGAAGTTTAAAAGAGGAAAAAGAAAATCCAAGTTTTAAAAGCGCATTACAGAAAAACTTCAGCAGTAAAAAACCCGGTAACAATACAGGTTTCAGTCTGAGGCCAGCCCCAGTTTTGGCACAGCTAAGAGTAAAACAGAAACACACCATTTCAGCAATCAGTCTGTCAAACTTTTAGCCAAGACAAGCCTTTTCAAATCCAAAAGTAACTTCAAAGCATTCCTGAGCAGGAAAGCACCAACAGGAGGGGCAGGTGGAGACCCGAAGTAGTCTCAAAAGCAGAGCCCTCAGGGGACTAGGAAAGGAATGCACTCAGCCACCCGGGCACAATCTGAGGAGACACAGCATCCAAATGACTGGGCAGCTGTCCACTGTCTCTGCCCTGCCAGGTCACAAAGTGAAAAACACCAGAAAAATCAAACACACACCACAAAACACCCCCAGCGCTTGAACTCACCTCAGAGGATGAAGAGCCCCACACAGATGCTGCAGGTTCTGCCTTCACATTCCTGATACACACCAGCCCCTCAGTATTACCTGTACTCAGCTGTCACCTGCACATCTCACATGTCCAAAACAAGGGACAACCACGATCCCAAGGTTTGTGCCCATAGCTAACATCAAGCATGGGAGGGCAGGGAAGGAGCCTACACTCACATCTCAAGTCACAAGGAGAATAACCACAGTGCCTGCTGAAACTTGGGTCTTGCCTTGCTCCTGGCTGTCTGACCCACAGCTCTCCCTTTCTAAAAGGCTGCAGAGACTGGAAAACTGAAGACAAACCTGCAATGACCACAACAGAAACTTAAATCTTCTTTCCCTATTTTTACAGCTGTCAGAAATGAATCTGTGCCTCAAAAGGCTGTGATGAGATCTCCCTTACCCATCAGCCCTATTCTCAGTCTCTCCTCCCAGCTTCTCCATGTCCGTTCAAGAGTATTTTCCACTCTACAGCTACCCACTGTCCTTCTCCACAGTCACTCTACAGTTGTTTCAAAAACCCCAGGGCTCAAAACTAGAAAGCAGAAACCTGGTGGGAGAGAGGTGGCAGTGCAGCTGGTGTGCATAGTTCGCAAACAGGACACAGCCTCCTTTTTCATGCTGCAGCTGGAAGCCCTCACCAGGACTTCGCCAGTTCAGGCAAACAAAAGTGATCAGCCAGCTGCAAGCAGGCAGGTCAAACCTGTAAATCTCTCTCCCTCTAATATCTTTTAAGTTTATGCAAAACTGAATCTAAGAATAGATTCTTGTCATGGGGAGAAACCAAATAATGCATTAAATGCCAGATGTCTTGTACAAATGTGCTTTAAAACTGACACCTTCAGAGAGCCCACACTAGCAACAGGCTGCAAGTATTCAAAAAAGTTATTCTGGACAAAGCTGGGGAAATGGCCTCCATACAGTGAAGTCAGAAAAGTAAGTGGGGAAAGCCAGTGTTTGGACCTTGGCTTTATGGACACTTAAATGTGTTCTCGCATTGAACTTAACAGGACTTCTCGGAAAAGTCAAACCCAGGCTTATGAGTTTCCCAGGTTATACAGTTCCAGCTCCTTTTAGAAAAACTTTATATAAAATTTACAATTACAGGAATAGGTCAATTCAGCAGTTGCAGCAATTACGGTAATGGCCAAGCAGTAGCCAGCAAGAAACAGCACACAGCAGAAATTACTCATTCCCCTGCAGGAAAACAGTCAGAGCAACCAATCACTCCGCCATAATGGCTGAGAGGAAACATTAAATAACGTTTTCAGTAAGGTGGTGGGAGACTTGGGGGTTAAAAAACAAAAGATGGAAATAGCCACTGAAAGGCTCAAACATGTTCTGAAGATCATGTGCTGAACAAGGTCAGCCTTTTTCTCAGCCTCCCTGCATGTTGAAGCTCAAAAACCATGCCTCGCCATGGAAAAAGCATGAAAACACTGCAAGAGCTCACCAATCTGCCCATTGGGACGAGTATTTTGAGAACACAAATTTTTTGGACATTCTCTATATGCCTCAGCTCCTGCCACTCCACAAAACTCCTCCCAGTTCCCCAGCAGCAGAGGATCATGCTGGAGCATATGGACCTCCCCCTCCACACTCTGTACTTTCTGGTTCCCAAAAGGACACTGGTGCTTCCAGTATCTGTGCCCCTACTCCACGAAGGGGACTGGCCTTCATCAGAGTTGTCAAAGGCACCGTGTACATTCACTGTGTAATAACAGAGATGCTTTCAATCTCCAGTGTCAAGCCCTGCAGTACTGCTATCCACAAAATCCTCTTTTCCTGTTCTCACAGATTCAAGGAATGAAAAATGATCAGGGTGATGGCTTTGAATACCTATCAGACAGCCAGGTTCGCTCTAATAATGCAATTTCCTTAAGTATTTCTGTGAGCTTCACTGTTTTGAAGTCAACAAGTGCAGAAAGGTTGTGAGCATGATTCTGAGGTTAAGATTAAATAAAATCCCAAACACCAAGAACAACTCCTCCTCCTCCTCCTCTCTTATGAAACACTCTGCAGAGTGAACATAAGACAAAATGTTTTCCATTCGTTTTCTATTTTTAAACCCACTTGTTAATGTTTCTTGGCTTTTTAAAACATCATTTGACTACAGCTCTATTATAGTGGTCTCAGCAGTATGAATTTCTTCAGGAATTTTCCCCAAAGGAAACTCCCCTCACTTTTAGCCTAATTTGAAGCTTCTCTCTATTAACTTCCAGAAAAGCTTGGTTTCTGATGTTTCTTGTGCTTGTTTTCCCTTCCACAATTAATATCTCCTATATGTGTTAATTTAAAAATATTCCCATAAAACAGCCAGGAAATATAAAACCAGAAGATTTTCTGTAGATGATGTTTCCCAATCATTTCCAAAAATCCTGTCCCACACTGAAAAATCTTTCTCATAGGTTTTATTAGTTGCCCTCTTGTAAAATCTCTAAAAGATTTCATCTTGTTCCAACAGAGCACTGTGGACTACAAAACTGTCAGCCTTTGAAGACCTGTCTGGTAGATCTTCACAACAGCTTAGCTGGTCAATGCTTAGCCACAAGCACTAATCTCTCTCCCTTTGATTGTAATGCAGCTTAACACTCCACTGCTTTGCACTGTAAAGCTAATGGTGAAGATAAACCAATTATTAGGAGTCAAAGTCTGGCATCACAATTATTCCAATTATTCCTTATAGTTAACAGATATTCATGGTCTTGCTCACCCACCAACCACTTCACACCAGAACAAGATGGTTGGATCTCCTCCTCCCACCATTCTTGCCTTTCCCCTTTTTCCCCTCCAGATGTTTATAACTGCTGAACTACAGATAACTGTTAAAAATGCTATGGGTTTTCATCATTTTCTATGCATCACCATTTTCCACAGCCACAGTTCCACCAGGAGCATTTCATTACTACATCATCACAACAAATGAACATGGGCTCAGTGTGTTGTACCTTCATTGAAGTTGTCATCAGTCGAGATGTGGGTCAAGGGAGACTGGGGTCGAGAGTCCCCGCAGAGGGAATAGCTGTGTTCAGCCTGGATGAGGGGCGCTGGGGATGCCGGAGACAGTTCCACTTCCATTATTTCATTCTTCTCAGACAAGAAGGGATCATTCAAGAGCTGGCCTAGGACATCAGGTGAAAATTCATCCAGGAACTCCGTGAAGTGCTGTGGAGACAAAAAAGCAGGGGAAAGTTTATCTCCTTGCCTCTCTGTCATGCCAACCACAGGAGAGACTAGATCAGAACAATTCTGTATGTGCCCTGGTAGTCCGTGCCAGTCAGCAGCAGGATCTACCAGCCCTGTCCAACAACCTCCTCCTCCAATCACTACTTCAAGCTGAAGAGCTACAGCTAGAACAAAAGTCCTCTCAGAGGCATACATTACAACAGAAGAGCCTGTCAATAAACTGCAACAAAAATGGAAAAGTGGAAGCATGCTACTCATGTCCTGAAGCCGCCTCCTCCTGCCACACCAAAGGTACTCACTACAGTGCACCACCAAAAATGGGAATGCACACTTCCCTCAGACAGAGTGAAAGATCTTGCAGGATCTATCACCAGAAAATATTGTGTGTGGAATAGAATATAAGGGGTTAATGTTCACTGACACACAGAAGAAAAATTAAACCCATTCCAGCACAGACTCTGACACCACATATGACTATTTTAGCTGTGCAGAACATTCCGTGTGCTCCAGGAAAACAGGTCCATGCACACCCACAGCCATGCAATTAAAACATTTGCTATAAAATGGGTTTCCTGATTGATTTATGTGTATATTTTAGAAGTAGCATTCCACCTAGAGCCCATATCCAGCTTCTAGGCCCCAGAGCTAAAGCTTCCAACAGCCAGTACTAATTACCACTTCGTCTATTGCACTGAATTCATCACACCCACAGCACATGTTAGATCTGTATGTAGTGGAGTAATTTCATGTTTGTTTATTATTCCAAATGAGCACAAACCAAACCTTGCAATCTATTTCCTCCAAACTCCAATGCAGTTCCCATCAATAGTCAAAAACTTTGGCTCTTCATCCTCTTTCCAGTGTCAGAAAACTACACCTTTGACAGATGAAAAATCTGCACTGCAACAAATCATTCCTGTTCATCTCATTCACACAAAGAATTCTATTTTTGTATAAAAATACTTGCACAGTGAATTGTAATGCGATTTTCTGAACAATGAGGCATTATCTACCATCTTATATAGGAATCTTTGTCAGCTGAAGCATGATGCTATAAAAGTCTGTTTGATTTGTTTAGTTTTTGCAAGCAGTATTGATCTTGGCTCTTCACCGTTTTCTCTCCTGCAGAAACAAACACTGAAATTCAAGATTCAGCTTCCTGTAGGCTAAATTAAGAAATAAACAAGTCAATATTGTATAAAACCACAAGGGAAGCAGTGTGCTCACACCCTCACATTTTGCAGCTCCAGCAGCACCTGTGGCCTTGAAGCCTCATGCTGAAAACCCTGAGCACAGCCAGCTCTCAGAGTTCCCTGGATGTTCAAGCACCTCTTCCAAATGCTAACTGTGCCTTTTTTCAAAATCAGTAAGTCCTGAGTCAATTCTGCCCGACACTGAGGAAAAGAAAATATTGACTGAATACAAGGCAATAAACAGAGGACCACAGATGCTATGCTGGAATAACAAGCTAGCTCAAGAAAAGCCTTTACAAATGGCAAAACAGATTTGTAGCCTCATATTTACTTACTGTAGATGATAACACTAATAAACTCTTAGAGGACTCTGCAAGAGGGTCATGACCACCTTAGAAAGCCTCATTATTTTAATTTTGATACCCAAGGACTCGCTAGCACTTCACAAGCAAGTGCTTCCCAACAAGGATAAAAGTATAAACTACAACACCCCACTACGCAAAGAAGAAAGAAAAGGGATGCACAAGAGTCATTGAGCATCCTGGTACATCAATAAAGACACTGAGTAAAATGGGACTGGCAACCATTAATGTGTAAACAAGGCACAGAAATACTTCCCAGCCATGAAAGAAGTCAAGGATGAACCTATAAAAAAGCAATGCCTTTCTTAGGGGCAATGTTTTCCCTCCAGTGTACACATTTCTGTTCATTTGGAGCAATGGCAAGAGTCAATTATATTTGTTTACATATTTTCCTAAAGCTGGAGCATTTCCTTCTTTCTAATTCTTGCTTGCATTACTCTGACTGATGAGCAGCAGATGCTGGAATATGGCTGCTACAACATTTGTATGGGTTCCACATGCAGCTACTTTACCATCAGCATCATCCAACTTCAGGATGTCATCCTTGAAAATATCGTAACTACATGTTAACTTAGTCTGACACTATTTAGATGTTATAACTTAACAGACTCAGCTGAAAGAAACACAGCCACAGGCTACTCAGCTGGTTTTGGCAAATTCACAAATAAAGACTTTTATTAGCCTTCTGTCTATCACTGTTTTGATATGGAATAAAAGCTGATCAAATGTTATTTTACTTTTTCATTTGACTGAAGTAAGGTCCATCAGATTTTATTTATTTTTACCTTTCTGAATGGGGAATTTTCCCAAAACCACTTCAGGAAAAACAAAGGAGGAAACAAACATTCAGCTTCAGAAAACCAGAGAGAAAGAGGACATCGGGGTGGGGAAGGCTGTTCAACACGTTTGTCAATATTTGTGCTTTCTCCTTTTCACATGCAGCTGCAAAGCAGCAAGCTCTGAGCAAGAAAAGAATATGCATTTATAACAGAACTGTCTGAGAGCAAATAAATGGTTGCTTTCTAAAGTGATTTTCTAGTTTCACTATAATTCTCAAGTTTAATTTTAATGGTCTGTGATATAACATTGTACACTAGCCAATAGAGACTGCCACAGGTCAGATTGTGCAGCTAGTGAACTCAGGAAACAGACAATTTTAGGGATCTGGACGTCGCACTCTGATTTGAAAAAATCACAGCCTCCTTCATTTACAGGAATCTTTCATATATATACTTCTCTACTACAGTGAATGCTTAAAGCTAGATCACTTTTTGTCCTTAACAAAACAATTGTCTCATTGAAAGTGGGTCCATTTGCTTAGAGAACGAAAGAAGAAAAGGCATCTAAGCAGCAGCTAAAGCAGAAACCATCCGGGGGCAGCCAGACCTCCAGCTCCCCAAAACTTCCACCTACACCTAAGCTGCTCCTTCTGTCTTTTCAAAGCATAGTCTCCTATTGCCAACCCCCCTCCTCCTCTTTCTCCTCCTCCTCCTCCTCTCTGCTGCCACATGCACCTCAGCGGTCATCAGCCACTTCCATAGCTGG
The DNA here is from genome assembly GCA_013400495.1 of Nicator chloris. Classification (NCBI taxonomy): domain Eukaryota; kingdom Metazoa; phylum Chordata; class Aves; order Passeriformes; family Pycnonotidae; genus Nicator; species Nicator chloris. The sequence continues at coordinate 91,380 of WAAE01020282.1, read as the reverse complement.
AAAGCCCCTCAATTTTGACACAGTAGCAACCACCCCGAGCTCAGGAAGAGGAAAGGGCAATTTGGGAAGGAAACCGAGACTTTGACCCTTAGAACCTGTATATAAATTTGCTTGCAAAAGAAAGAAAGTATTTGCTGTCAGCTGGGCATCTTTCACGCAGAGAGTTCACTTTTACAAAAATTTAAAAAACAGAGGAAAGAGCACTTGCACTGAGAAACTGCCCTTTTTTTCTTCTTTTCCCTCTTTGTTGTTAATACCTCTGCATACAGCTCAGCTGCCAGTTTTCTGCTATCCTCACACCCCACTGGCAGCCCCAGCACTAATTGCAGACATGTGTTAGTACAAGGAAGCTGCTTGAATTATTAAACTATTCTCACCACATAGCAAAGAGATGTGTTCAGCTGGCGTTTTAACCTCTGTAAAAAGTCATGGATTTACGACAGATGTAACCTTATCTTCCACCTCCCCCTCCCCCAGAACCCTGAAAAGACAAACAAAACAGCAGCACTCCTGTTTACATACAGAAAGTAAATTGCAGCCCCGAGGAGTTTCAGCACTCATCTGGCTGGACATTGCCTCATGCCTGTATCCTGGGTGTTTTTGGGGAACACAAACACCTCCAGACATCACACTGAAGTAAGCAAACAGAGGAAAGCTGTCACATCCGGGTGCACAGCGGAATTTTGGATAGCTCTTGGAAAGTAGTATTTGGCTGCAGACCAGCTGTGCCGCGGGCTGCAGCTCTCCACAGCATCTGCCTGTTCCTGCCACACAAAGGCCCTTTTCTCCAACTGCCTCAGGGACCGGGGTTTTTTTCCTTCTTGTCTGATCAAATGAAGATCTGTGAAGCAAAACACCTAGGTTTTGCTAGGTGCATGGCAGTTCTGGCTTCCCCACCAGTTGACCTGAAGCTAAATGCGAGCAGCACTAGCCCAGCTGGTCGTTTGAAGATATGACATTACCACGCCTAAAGATTGAAGTCATTTCAGAAAATTGACCTTCCAAGAACTCATTAAAAAAGGAATCCAGAGAAGTCAAGAGCCCCAAATGACACTTCCCAATTATATATAAATTTTTAAACTAATAGGCTTTGCTGAGCCTGGAAAATGCACTGCATCAGCTGCAAGTCCCACACACCCACTGTAGCAGCACAATCCCACCTTTTCCAGCAGAGCCATGTCAGAGGCGAGCTGCAGTGACAGCACCTTTTGCACACTGCAAAACAAGCCCAGCTCTCCCAGCAGACCAGGGCAAGGCAGCCAGGGTTATATGCCAGGGTTATAACCACCCATGAATTCAAGATATTACCCTGCTGGGAGTTAGTGGCTCCCTCCTGGCTTGCCCCGAAGTCTCCCCATCCTGGACGGATCAGTCACCCCTCTACAGGAGGAACTGTCAAGTACCCAACAGGCACTCTTTAAAAAAAAAAAAAAAAATCCCACCCTCCACCTCTAGGTACAAACAGCCTGGGTTTTATGTCTTTATTATACTGTAAAATCATTTAATGTCTACCCAGTAACTATACTGAAATCCCCTCATTTGTGGGAGAATATGAAGAGTAACACAAAACTGGTATTTGAAACCAGCAAAGAGATCCACTGTAAGAGCAGACACAATTGTTTGGACTCTCTCACCAGCATTTACTCATTTTAAGCACTGAAAAAAAAATGTGGACAGATTAAAAAAAATCCACTAAGTGAATAACATACAGGTTGTGTCACCAGCAAAACAAATGCCAGGAAATTCAGAGCTAATAGATTTACATGGCAATTAAATCTGCACATCTTCTCAACTTGCTCAGGTTACACAGTTAGAAATGCTGAAGTTCATGCTGAGCAAATCTTATAATCCACCCCATTATGTACACATGCATGCACACATCTCCATTGCAAACACTCAAATATTTCCACCCCCCAACCAGCAAAGAAGACATGAATTTTTTAACAGATATGGGGGATTTTTCAAGAACCATGCTTACTCTGCCTGTCCTACAAAATATTCTTTCGCTTTCTTCTTTAACAACCCCCACCAAAAAAAAAGTATTTTGTATTTAAAAAGATAACTGAAACATAAATGAAACTCTTAAACAGACAGGACTAAATGTGAGTTAAAAGAAAGAAAAACAAAAATCGAAGAAAGAAAGAAGCCCTTGTGCAGCTGAGGCAAGGGTGAGAAACAACCCTCAAGTTCAGTCTTTTAAGTCCACTGTCTGCAAGAAGAGAAAAGGATGCTATTGCTCATTCCTAGCCCAAGCCGCCTGGGAATCATGCAAAATAGGAAAATCCTTCTCACACTCCCCTGCCCTTCTCCCAGTGCATAGCTCTTGGATCTAGCCTAACTTTCCAACGGGCTGGGTGCATGTTTTGCTATTTCCCACCCTCTCCCCAAAAAGCCAAAGCCAGAGGAGTGAGTCACTAGGGCCAGAGCAGTGAGTCAGTGAGCTGGAAGCCCTTCAAAAAGGCTCTCCCCATATGAGTCCCTGACTGAGACCTCACAGCACATTAATGTTGAAAACGAGACCTCAGAGTACATTACTGTGTTGCAAATAAGCATTTGGATTAAGCTCTCAGGTCAGACGTAGCTGTTATTTTGTCCCAGCTCTTCTCCCCGCCACTCCCCCATCCTTTATTTTTTTTGCCAGCTTGAGCAGCAGAAGCACAGGACACTGAACCTCTCCATTACTTGTCCCCATGCCTGTCCCCTCACCCAGTGAGCAGCAGGGTCACAATTCCTTACCTCCAGTGACTGCAGAGGCTGCAAGACAGGCCTGACTGACTCATCTACATCTGACAAGCCTCCAAGCCACCAAGAGTAGGAGCAAGCCTCTCCTTGCCACCTCCAGTTAGCATGGCTCACACTAACCAGGGAGGGAAGCTCAGCTTCCAAAACTTAGTCACTGGGGTCTCCAATGATTTTTGGCACCCACACAAGATACCTCAAGAGACCAGTTATGTACTTAAAGCTGTGTAGTGAAGCAAAGTATCTTTGGTTGGTTTGTTTGGGGTTCTTTTTCCCCAACTATGCTCCAGCCATGCAGTGCCAGTCATAAATATTTGCTATAAGATAATATTAATTTGCTTGGTTACACCCCAGCTACACCTCCAGGCTCTATGGAAGGAACTTGTATTTACTGCAAGTTTTATGTCAAACTAATGTCTTCCATGTAGCTCACAGGGTTAAGCCAAAAAATAAACGGTGAAGAAAGTTTTCAGATTGTATACAAATTTTACAATTCAATGGTGGGTATTTATGGTCTTCTTTGCTGCCCAAGAGCTCAGCAGCAGGGATAACACATTTTGTTCTTGCACAGCTGGTTCAACTTACAGCCATTTTTAAAAGAGCATGGTTGCTCCAGTTCCTTCTTGACAGGAGACAGACCTTAACAATATAGAGCAGTTTTATACCCTGTGACCACACTGCTCCTGGCTTCATTTAACATCTTCCTTCAACATGGAAATGGAGGGGATGAAAGCAAAGAAAATACATCTCAGGCCTCATGTAACAGCATCCCTTATTGATGGGTACAGATGAGCCCTTTGTAAAGGGCACAGCCAGCACAGTTTCTGTATTTTAAACACAATCCACTAGTCTTGTATGCATCTTAGAGATCACAGAATATCTGAAGTTGGAAAGAACTCACAAAGATCATCAAGCCCAACTCCCGGCTGACTTTAGAATTATAACAGAAGGAGGAAAAGATAACCACTGATACTGTTAGGAGACATCAGAAAAATCGTAATTTCACATCTAGGTTCCCATTAGTGCAGGGGGCCTCCTGCAGAACACAGATGCTTTCCAGTTCAGCTGTTCCATGTTTAAAGTGTTCTCAACAGCCTACTCCCTGAGGACGAAATTAGTATCTTACAAAGGAGGATCTTTCACTGGTGTAGGCAGGAAACAACTTCTGCTCTATCAGCAGTGCTTGCTAGTCCTGACTGACATTTAAAATAAAAATCCTTATTTTTTCCTTCAAAAGTGTTTCTTCTTTAATGGTTGCAATGTTTAAATGGCAGGGTTCCAGCTTGCAGGAGCCATTGTTCTTTCTTTTTCCTAACACTGGCTGCAAACCTACACACCACCCATCAAAATCCTGCTCTTTAATTAAAGCTGTCTGTTGTTATAAAATAAGATAAAATAAGCTTTATGATCAGTATTGGCACCTTAAAGAGAGATTGGGCATTTTATTTCACAAAAGAGTTAATAGGCTTTGTTTTACAGATTTATAGTACTCGGTGTGTGTTCTGCTGCATTATTTGTTTGTTTGTTTTTTAAGAATAGAAGCATAGAAGCTGAGACTTGAAAAGACACAAATTTAAGCTCCTCAGCGTTTATGTAGGCACTCTTCAGTTTTGAAGTCAGACTATCAAGTGCCTAAATGCAGACACCCTGAGTTGATTATGGAAAATATGAATTAGCTTTTATAAAAACTACCAAACATTTATACACATAAATTGCATATGTGTGATAGTTTTAAAAAGAAAAAACACACCACGCACATATAACCCTTTCTTGAACTCAAGAAACAGATGCTTGAGCACAGTGGAGGGAGAAAAAAAATGGAGTGGTTTTGTGAAACAAATGTAAATCAACAGGTCATATTGCCCTACCCAGGAGGATGAACTGCCCGACCCTCACAGAGCTCAAGGATCAGCAGCCTCTGGCTAGCAATGACCTCAGCTGCCACAGGGTTTAGACCCTGCCCAGCAGCACCTGTGTCTCTATCACAAAGATATCTACTATCAGGGCAGAAGGAGAAACACACTGGCAGGACTTTGTGTTCAGCGCTGTTGTCCCCAAGGGTTACACATTAAGTACCGTGCACTAAAAAAGTTAGTTGTGTGTCCAATACCATTCCAGTGTGTGATCTCACCAGACAGTCAAATAACCAACCACGCTGAGGAACGCCTTTCCAAACAAGTCGTCTTCCTTGCTTTCAGTAGAAACATCCTGGGGTTTGATCTGACGTACCTCTCACCCTTCCCATGAGCTTGCACTAAGCCCAGACACCACGGATGCACACAGAGCTAGGACTTCAGCAGCAGCAGGTATCATCACAGACTTCCCATCCCTGACTGCCAAAACGTTTACAGTTTGCAACTTTGCAGCAAGTTTCATGTCCAACCTGCTACTGCCCCAGCAAGCTAATGAAGAGCAGTGTGACAGTAGTTGATGATCACAACACCAAGAACATCCCTACCCTCTACATGGTTTTTGAAGCCATGACACTGGAGCTGCTTCAGATGAGCCAGCCCTACCAAATGCATCCCACAGCAAAAAGCCTTGCATTTTAAAGCCACCCCCAGATGTCCTCTGTACCACAAGATGGATACTTCAGGACACCCACGTTGCACTTGTACAGCCTTAACTCTGCAGAAATTCACACAGGAAGCCACAGAAATGGTTTTGGCACCTCATTTTGTATGGCCCAGTACTTCGGGACCCTTCCTCTGAGGGAAGACACATTTCATTTTATGTCAAAACAGGAGTGTGGGTGGGTCACTTGGTTTTTACTTGTGTCAAAGGCAGACAGAGTTTGTTTTGAAGCCCTGCTGAAATCTGCAGAAAGGAAAAAAGGAGACAGGATATGAAAAAGATCAAATAAATGTACACTTACAAACATGTGTAGCATGCATCTGGACAAATCATTTTAAGATACTCCACACTTGGTATTCCTATTTCCTATGACAAGCCTTTTGTCACAGTGCCAGTAAACATTACTTCCCTCCGTTTTATAAAATATAAATAAATAAACCATGAGTGGTAGTGAACTAAGGTTCAGGACCCCAGATAGCAGTAGATGGAAACATCTGTATCGTAAGACCAAGTCTTAAACAAAAACAAACTTGTGTGCTTATTTCTCCTCTCTGCTTCCATCCAGAGATGCAGGGACTTGTGGAACAGGTTATCTAGCAAGAGGTATGGTGGCCCTCTCTCCTCATGAGTCCTAGGAATACAGGGGAGACTTTCACACCAGTGTTGCCATCATTTGTCTGTGAACTGATATTTCAGCTTCTTTTTTTAGCCCTCTCCCACTCAGAGCACCCCTCTCCTTCATCTCTGCCTCCTCTCTGTACCTTCAATTTCCAGGCCTTTGCTCCCAAGCAGGTGAAAGAGAGGCCAAGCTACTCATCCCCTTGCAGGACATAAAGAAGAGCAGCAGAGCTGGGAATGAAGCTGCAAACTGCAGGCAAATACTCTGGAGGAGCAGAGCCAGAACAGCAAGAGAGCAGAAGGAAAACAGGAAGAGTCAAAGTCACAGCACCTGGAAAGGGATAAAATAAACCAGTGACAGACAAGCAGCATATTAAGATTGCGCAAGAACCTCCTCCATCCCCAGCTGTGTATTTTTGCCAAGTGCCATTGACTTTCGTGCATTTCCATTTAAATCTCAGCGTATCCCAGTGTTTACTCTCGTGACTGCACTCGACTTTCTCTCATTTGTTCCTCTCCACCCGAAAGGCAAACCACTGCCATCTCATCACAGCAGCTGAAGAGAAAACCACACAGGGAAAACAAACCTGCTTACCGTGGGAACATAAATATTATATATGTGAGCTAGGAGAAAGGAAAAATTACCAAGAATTAACATAAATCAGAACCTAGAAAACAAGAAAGAGTTAATAGCAAATGTAATTCGGAGGAAGAAAGATTGCTTCTGAGTTTGTCAGGATCCAGAGGAATGTTAATTATAGATCAGGCCATTGCTTGGCTACAGTTATTGGGGGGAGAAAAAAGAAGATCAAAATGTTTAATTGAATATTCCTGGGAGGGGGTGGTTCTGAATTACTGCTTTTTATATAAGACCAGATGATACAGCCATCCCACAGGATGGTAATGAAATTACTTTTATCCCAACAATAATGGAAGAGACGATAAAAACAGCTACTCAAAGTTGGCCATTTTAATTAGTAGACCTAGAAAATTTCCATCTGAAAAGTCTAAATAGAGCTTCTAAGGAGCTCTTGAAACTGTTTTCAGTAGGAGACAATACTAATGGACTGTAAGAAACAATACAAAAATATTTAAGTGTAAACAAGGCAACCAAAGTAACAGCAAGTTAAGCTACCTACTGTTCATTTCTGATGAAGGGAAGAGACGGAAAAGGGAAGTGAGTAGTAAAGAGCCTAAGAACTTCCAAAAGGAAGAGAAATCTAATTTATGCTTATAACTCCACAGTAACTGATAATCAAGCTTCTTAAATTTTATCTCATTCTGAAATAATATTACAAGCTTAATACCCCTCGTAACATGAGGTAGTTGACTTGGTGCTATACAAACAACGCTGGAGTGAGACGAAGTCAACAAGCCTCATTCAGTGTGACAAGGAAATCAGAAATCTCCAGATGTGAAACACAAATGAACTGATTGTGCCACATGTTTTCAGTGGGTTCCCACAGGGATCAGTCCTTGGCTCCAGACTCTAATATTTTATCAGTGACCTGAGAGGAAAAGCCACCACCACTGAAGGTTGCAGATAATGCAGAATCAGCAGGGGCAGCAAGTAACAAAAAGGTCAGGTCACAAAACCAAAACACAGAGAACTTGGTAAGCAGCCATAAACAAGAGACATGTTCTAAGCTGAAGGTAAAATAAATAAATAAAGTATCTTATGGTGCAAACAAAAGGCTCCAAGTCACACTTGGGCGACTGACAATCAGAAGCCAAGACCCCAGGACTCTGGATACGGCTGAAGGAACATCTGTGGGACAGGTACCACAAGCAGTCAGTCCTGGGGAGGAATTACTGCAGATGTGTGCTCATGCCTCAAATGCAGCAGACCCCTGCTGTACTTCAGGTTCAGCCCCTCAGCCAGTGCTAGGTTTGCACACAGTTCCAGGTGCAGCCAAGCACTGGGGACTCTTGCATGGCCATCCCATACTGTGGGGCCAGCACCCAAAGAACAGCAGGGAGGTATTGTAGAAATCTTGCCTTTTTTATTTATTTAGGAATTCTTTTGTTTGTACTTGTTTCTTAAATGAGAAACTTCTTTCATATTTAAAAGAAGTGTGCCGGTAAAGCTCAACCCCCTGCTACAGCTTTGTACAGCAGCCTCAGGCCAATCACACATTCTGCTGCACAAGCCTGTGTCCCCTGCAAAACCCAGAGTTTGAGGACTTCAGAAGACAGAGAGGTGTGAAACACAAATTTCTCCATGCTCATGGTGAATGCAGCTGCTACTGACCACAGCCAGGCACTCTTTAAAAGCCACCAAATTAAAAAAACAAAAAAACAAAAAAACAAAAGAGAAGTTGAACAATTGGAGAAAGTTCAGAGAATCTCAAGAATCACTACAGAAAGGGAAATCTTGCCTCAAAATAAAAGCAAGTAAGAAAAGAAGAAACCAACATCTTCAATTCATCAAAGAGGAAACAAATGCAGAACATGAATGTTCCTAAGTAATGAAACAGGGAATAAGACCTAAGAGGATGGCTCTACCAGCTTGCGGTTAAGTTTACCAGCTGGACCAGATCCATTTGTTGTGGTTCACAACATTAAAAAAAGTGAGAACAATCAATTATGAAGGAACAGGGCGAATTCTTTGACCCAAGCTATTCTTAATTGAAAACTAGAGGTTACCCTAGAAAGATATGCAGGAATTCAAACAATCTGGGGAAGATTTATAGCCCTTGATTTACATAAGGTTAAAATAATTCATCATAATTGTTTCCTTTGGCCTTCTGGCAGCAAAACAAGATGTTTACTAGAACGGCAGCGTGTTCTGGAGAAACTGATGCAAAACCAGAGCTGGGAAACCTGCTGATGCGGCTTTACATTCCTGTATTGCAGGTAACTTGATATCCTTATCAGGAAGGCAGCTGGGGAACACAGTTCAAGAACTCAGGTTTAAGACCAAAGGTTGCCCGTGTTAGACACAACGCCCCACTCACAAGCCTGCTCCAAACACAGTGCTCCGCAAAGTTCAAGTGGCCGGCACATCCCACAGCATTAGCCCATTGAAAGCCTTTCCCCTTGTTTATTTTTAAGGGTTGGGTTCTCCAGCTTTGCTGCACAAGCGAGCCACCTTTCCTCCCCACACCAGAGGGCTGTTGAGGGCTGCACACATCTCCCAGCTAGCTGGGAAATGGAGCCCCTAACACTTGCCATCACTGCAAGAGCCGCGCCTCAACAGTGAGCTGGAAAAGGGTCTCAGAGGAAAGATTAGGCAGGCTTGCATTGGACTGCAGAGTTTCTCTATCAAAGAGACTGAAAACACCAACACACATGCAAGCTATCCCCTATCCTTCTGAAAGTGATTTGTTCCTCAGGATCGGCGGTGCAGCTGCAGCCACGCCACAGCACAAGCAAATGGTTGTGACAAACAGCAAGGACTCACAAGCACAGAGCACTGTGATAAGTTTCAGTGTCCACATTTAATTTCCACATCCAATAGATGGCCAGTTTTAGTGCTGACGGGAGATTCCCCATGAGCCCAAGCGAGAGGAATGCTGAAGTGAATGGGGAAATTAAAAGGGAGCTTCCATGTGAAGGGATTTGCCTCAAAAGAAGTCATTTAGCAGTTGCTCATTTCGAAGTCTCTTTTATGTCTTCTAGTTAGTAAAGCTGCATGTGTCTGGGCATCTCTTTCAGGGCCTATCATCGTTTTCAAGTGCCAAGTTTGCAGCAGCAGAAGGCTGCCCATAGCAGAGAAATCAAAGGCAAGTAACTGTACTCCTGCTTTAAATCTGACAAAGAGTACAAACACAAGTATGTAATGAACAACTCTGTTCAAACACAACGAGAACAAGGCTACTTGTGCTCTTATTTTACATTAGAAATAAGCTTTTTTAAAAAAAAGTTTTTAAAGCTTTTTTAGTTTGGTAAAGAAATGCTTTGAAAGCAACCAGCTGACAGAATGAAAAGAGAGGGAGCATTTAAGGAAAGGAGGATTTTCATCCAGTTTTAAAGATTAATGACAAGATTAATGCCAGCCGGCGATGTGAGTTTCTGGCACTAAAGCAGAAGGTGCTCCAGCCAACACCTCCAGCCAGCACACACACACACAGAGTCCTGTGCAGCATCTACCCCGTCCACATCTCCCAAACACTAATGCACAAACAAAGCCGCTTTCACTAGCAGCACTGAAATTTAATTAATTGGATATATTGAGCAAGCAAGTGAGCTGTGCAGTGTGGAAGATGCCTCTCCCAAGACTGCAGAAAGAGCCTGCCAGCGTCCTGGGGACAGAGACGGCGCAGGGAAGTATCAGACATTGCATAAGCACAGGCACACGTAATTGCTCATTCCCGTTATCCCAGCCAGTGCTAGCTCAGACCCCTGCCAGCCACGGCCAAGATCTATTCCAGCTATTCAGAGGCGGCTGGGTGCCTGAATGGGGGAGCAGGGAGGGGAGGCCCAGCCTGGGGTTGTGCCTGGGGAAGGACATGGGACCTGTCCCAGCACCCAGCCACTGCCTCCAGGGGCCCCTCAGCCCCTGCTTGTACAACCATTGTCCCACAGTTTAGAAGCGGGGGGAGTAGCATGGAAAATGTGGTTTTTCCAGACTTTGTCAACACATTTTCCTTCTTCTAAGGAAAGAAATATGGCCTGGTGGTTAGAGAGCTGGGCAGGAGCTGCTGTCACACACCACCTGGGCCAGCCTGGGCCTCTTGTCCCCTGAGGCAAAGGCGCCCTTTGCCATGTGCCCAAGGGCAGTAAGGAAGCGATACTCTCCTGTCACAAGGGAGGGATCTCAAGGGTAGTGGCATGGAAGATTGCATCACATTCAATGCCAAAATTATCAGGATCATAAGAAAACCAAAGCCAGCTGGGAGACAGAGAAAGTCCCTTGTTGCTGGGCACAGCACCAGCCACTTGCATGAAGGCCAGGAGCAAGAGACACACACACAAGCACTTGCAATTGTTTAGGTTAGAAAATACCTTTGAGATCATCAAGTCCGACCCCGCACTGCCAAGTCCAACACTGAACCTTGTCTTTAAGTGCCATATCTGCATATCTTTTAAAAATCCCCAGGGATGGTGACTCAATCCCTTCCCTAGAACAAGCCTGTTCCAGCTTGACAACCCTATTGGTAAAGAAAATTTTCCTATTATCCAATCTAAAACCTCTGCTGGGGCAAATTAAGGCCATTTCCTCTTGTCCTACACTTGTCACTTGGAAGATGAGACCCACCCCACATTGCTATGACTTCCTTTCAGATAGCTGAGAGCAAGAAGGTCACCCCTGCGCCTCCTTTTCCCAGACTAAACAACCCCAGCTTCCTCAGCTGCTCCTCATAAGATTTGTGATCCTTCACCACCTCTGCTGCCCTTCTCTGGACTTGCTCCAGCAGCTCAGTGTCTTTCATGTCATGAGGGCGAACACCTCACCAACACCATGTACAGTACTTTAGGCTCTGAGGTCTACCCAGAGTGCAAGCTCAGGAGCTCAGAAATCAAAATCTGTGTTCAAATTTCAGGTGTTGTGATTTCTTCCATGCAGCCTGTAAGCCACCAGTGGTGCATGGCCACACGAGACCCCGCTGCCAGGTACCAACCCAGCACAGCCCCCTACATTGCACAGCTCAAGCAGAGAGCACCCAAAGGGAGGAAAACTCTCCTGGAGCTAAATGAGTCTGGCTCTAGGGAAACACAGGCACAGAGCCAGAAAAATAATCAGGGGAATCTTGTACTGCTTATCACCAATGTGTAACTCCAGAGCCAGTTAGGAATATGCATACATAGATTTATATACATGTGTATGTGTGTGTGTGGTTGTGTGTCTGTGTGTATTAAATATAGATCTTTTTTTAACACGGAACCATTGGCTGCGTAACATTTCAGATGAGCATCTGCTACAGACCATCTGGGCTGGGAGGGAGGGAAGGAGACCAAAATGCTATGGGACTCTTGAGGAATTTGAAACTTGCAGCGGATTTTTACACAGAAAGCTGTTGCGTAAGGGACACAGACAAATGTGTGGTATCAGGAAGGTTCTTTAACTAAAAGAAGAGAAAAAAGGAAGAGAAGTGATCCCAAAACTGCTGCTTCCTGTGGGTGTTGGAACTGGCTACAGATGTCAGGACTGACTTTACACCACTTAAATTCAGCATCATGAAACGAAACCAAACTAAGTTGCCAGGACAGGCATCAGTGTGCCAGAAGATCAAGCACTGAACTGATGTTGCCCCAGTGAACTGAAAGCGGTACCTGGCACTCGGCGAGTTAGCACAGTGTGTCTTGCTTCCGTTAAAAAAAAAAAAAGCACATCAAAGCCACACAAGTTTTACTTCATTAAACTAACATACAAGAACAAATGGTTCCTGTGTAAAGTATTCCCACATCCTTCTAACCAAGACAGCTTCATATTCATAATGTTCATGTGTAGATAGAATCTCAACCACTTCCCTGGCCAGACTGTTCCAATACTTGACAACCCCAGCCACAAATTTTTTTTCGTACTATCCAATCTAAATCTACTCTGGTACAACTTCAGGCCATTTCCTATTGCTTGTTACCTGGAAGAACAGACTGACCCAACCTCCTCTCAGGTAGCTGTAGAGAACACTAAGGTCTCCCCTGAGCCTCCTTTTCTCTAAGCTAAACAACCCAGCAACCTCAGCCACTCCTCAAAAGATTTGTACTCCAGACTCTTCAGCAGTTCTGTTCTCCAGAGACTAGAGCAAACTTTCACAAACTAGAAGATTTTATAAATCAAGGCTCACAATAATCACATTTTATGCAGTAATAACATGAAGACTCAGACACATCAAAACTAAAACCAGCAGATTTTCAGAATTGCTGAGCATCCTCCTCTCTATGCCTCTATTTTAAATTTTTTTTTCTAGTTGCAAGAACTGTAAAGTCTAATAAAGGAAACTAAAGAACATGAACTAAGTTCAAGTTTGCAGAGTCCGCAAACTTCCCTGGAAAAGTGTTGGGTGTGCAAAAACAGCAAGGGATTTAAAATCACTGCTCTGTTCTACCAACAAGTTGTGGTTTCAGATGGCTTTGGAAGATCTGGTCTTCGGCAAGCCAAAATGAGCATGGCTGCACTAACGCCAAAGGAGAAGAACTCAGAATTTCTGGGATTTCTGTAAGATGAATTGTTCCTGAGTCGTAACAGTTGCAAGCATGCACACACTGGGAAGCTCAAGCATAGGACAGTAGAGAGATATAGCTCTTCTTTTGGAAAGAGCAGCTGTCCCTCTTTTTCCCACTAAGTTATCTTTATTTTTCCAATAATGCAATAAAAATTATCTAGTAACATTTCAAAAGGTCCAGTAGGGTATTATTTTGTAAAAGGAACATGCTAGACCATTTTACAGAAAGACCTAATAGTTTTGTTCCATGAACGGGTTCCATTACACAAGCCTCCAGTTTGAGCTTTATGGGGACAGCCAGGCACACACAGAAAAGTCTGCAAACAGATGGAGATAACAGAAATTGAAATGGACCATCCAGCTTTTGGCATAACTCCTATACATGCTATTCTACAAGCTGCCAGGTGAGTGGGATGAGGGGAAGGAGTGGAAGAGATCATCAATCTCTCCATCCTGCCTACAGTGCTTCAATCTCAGGTGCATGTAGCTGCAGGGGAGTGGATCTACTCCCCTATTCACAGGATTTGTTACACCAGCCAGAAAAGGTCAGGACAGAACACGGAAATAGATTCAAACTAGATTCCCATGCTAATAGCAATTCAAACTGCATGTTCCCTAACTAAAATGAAAATATTAAATAAAAGCAGTGACAATCTGATATGCTTTTAAAGGTTTAGTGCTCTAGCCATTCTTATTTAAGCAGATGATTTGTCTGATCCTGATGTAAATCCATTCAAGCAGTAAACAAGGATACATGCTGAGAATCAGCCTTTTTTGATGTGTAGAAATTTGTATTCCTGGCTTTTCTGTTGATAAGATAGAGGCCCTACACACAGTGTTGTACCTGCAGGAATAAAAGCTGGACAGCACTTTTCACACCACAGCACAGTATTGTTAGGCAATGCATTGTATTATCAGACAACACCACAACTGCACCTCCAAGAGCGGCAACTGGCACAATAAGCAAATAGGCTACAGACCCAGTCAAGGGCTGTGAAATGTCTCACTGCTTAGGGATGTCCATGCACATATTCAGGTCTCCTGGGACACTCTGAAGTTGGTGTTGTGTTTAGGGAAAAAATCCAGCACCTAAGGAGGATTAAAGAGAAGGTCCCTACCAGAACTTACAAGAACCACAACAGAGACCTTCTGAAGTCTTCAGTGATAATACAAGAATAAACAAGAGCCAAAGACACAACTGCAAAGCAGAAGAGGAATGTGCCCAGCTCCCCGTTTGCCTTTCAACACTTAAAATCCCATGGCAAGGACTCTTTTCTTCCTGAAAACAAGAGCACACTTGTGAAACTGGTGCAGGAACACCACCAGCAAGCCTCCTCTGCTGATATATCCAAGCTTCATCCTTGGCAAGAAAACCTCTAGCAGCAAAAAGGTCCTGTGGTCATTCACCTTGTCCAGCTTCTGCCAGTGGTGGCACAAGAGCACATTTGTGAGCCTGTGTTGGGAAGAGGCCTGGAGATGTTGGGGAAAGGGACAGTATTTCAGCAACAGCCACCTAGAACACCCCAGGTGCTTTTTTGTAAGATACCTATCTAGCCCCAGGATAGCTGAACCCTGCAGTCAGTGCCCAAAAACTCAGGCAAACAAGTTCTAGAAAAATACCCAGACAAACAGCCCTAGTTTAAGATAACACTGTGCCAAACACCTGCAGGACTATCACTCTCCTAAGGGCAGCAGCAGGCCTTCACCCTTGCCACTCCTGTTCTCAGGAGGGGATAAGGTGCCCCACTCACCTTCCTGGGCAGGGTTAAGCTAAAACACTGGTGCGTAAGGCCCAGGCACCTCTTCCCATGACAGTCCCAGCAGAGACACGAGAGGGACAACTGGAGGCAGCAGTATGGAAAAGCAACACTGTGCAAAGAAAGACTAAGCATGTGCCCAGAGTGGCTTCAGGCCTGCCTCAGCCCAAAGCACAAACACAGTGTTGTTGTCCTTGGAAAGAGGCAAGAGCATCCCCACAATTCACCCCACCAACATCCCAGCCATGCTCTCACACTTTATATTTAACTACCAGTAACCGATGTGTTAACCCCTCCCTGGATTTACATCATCCCTTAGGCAGAATAAAACCACACGGATTCAACGGAGTTTGGTTAAAAGTTACGCACACATGCAAGGCTCAGTGGTCCCAGGGTCTCAAAAGCCTGACTGTTGGCGCTGACCCCTGCCCCTTCCCCTCCAGATCCAAAGGAAACACAGAGCCATTTGTTGTGAAACCGCTCCCCCCGTGGCGCACAGAGCGGGGACTGTGCAGGCAGGGTGGAGAGCAGAGGTGGGCTCCCCGCTGGAGGGGAGCTGTGCTCCATCTGCCTTTCTGATGGGTTTCTGAGGCTCTTTCTTCCTTCAGAACAGCTCGTCCAAGGCACATAAACAGAGAAAGTGAGACGTTTCTGAGCAGAGGCAGGAGCAGCTTCATGGCCTTCTGGAGAAAGAGCAATAACCCTCGCCTCTCCCCCATGCACCGCGCACTCCCCAGCAGAGTCCCTGCCGCGGCAGGGGCTGGCAGGGATCCAGCCCACCCGGACACCGCGCCAGCAGCCTGCAGCTGCAGGAATGTCTAGGACCAGGCGCACGCAGCTTTTTTTAATTGCATGCCTCTGCTTCCACCGTCTCAGACTGCCCTGGCTGGGTACATTTTGGGGTCGGCTTCTTTGTTGTCTTTCTTATTTCTTTCCCAAGTTCTACTTTTAAGTGGATGGGGAAGAGGAGGGGCATGGGGAGCAAATATAAAGCAGCCTATTGTGATGGCATGCTCCTCTGCCTATTCCTAGACTTTGAAGGGACACTCTCCGGCCTAAATGACCACAATCTTATCCTACTCACATTTTTGGGTAATGCTTGGGTTTTTTCAAACTCTGAGAAACCATTTCTCTCTGTTGATAGCACTAAAGAAAGCAGGGATCTCAGACGACACAAACCAGTGTGAACAAAACTGAAGGAACACATTTCAGAAAACCTTGACATGCCTGAAAACCCAGCATGCCGGAAGCAGTGTTATAACAATATCAAGCTATGAAACATGCTTTGGCAACCTCTCTTCAACAGCTCAAGAGTGTAAATGCTGCTCATATCCAATGGATGAGAGCACATCTTGAAAACTGAGCAAGTCCTGGCAAAGTCACATGCAAACTACTCGGCTACGCCAGCTCTGTCATTAAAACTCAGACTGAGCACAACAAAGAGGCACATTCCAACTGCAAGACTCAATCTGAAGCCATCACACCATACTCCAAATGCAGAAGGAGTTAATAAATATGCAATTTCTTATACCCTGACCTTCCATCCTATCTGTTTCACCAAAAGGTGCAGTTCAGCCTATTTTCAGCATCCCACAGCATCAGTAGACCACGTAAAAGGCCATCAGCAAGAAAATCCTAGTATTGCTGTGTCACTAGAATTCTGAGATAAAAATGTTTAACAGCCATAACCTGCAGAGATACATGCCCTTCTGCCAATAACTTTTGGTTTATTCTTTATATTCAGCTGAAGGCACCATCCTTCCCAGAGGTCACAGTTCTCTCAGAGTGAGCAGCTTGACTCCACATCTGCTGCTGCAACCCAGTTCCATCAAGATGGATTTGTGGATTATTCAAGCTAACAGAGACCACCCTGGCAGAGCAGTATGAGGGAGCTACTCCAGGTTCAGTTATGCCAGCAGCTTTAAAGTGGACAGCCAGAACACCTAACCAGTTGTTAACTTCTTGCTCTCCCTACCACAGGTGATTTCGGCTTTATTTCTACCTGTTTGGTCGATCAGGACTGACCTAATTTAAGAGATCAGCGAGGTTCCACAACTTTGGAACAGCAGCAGCCCAAGCACTCAGCCCTGTACAACTCAAGCTCTCCCGGCAAAACCGGGATTTCTTTTTTCTCTCCACCTCTCAGAACTGCATTGTTTACAGCAGCAACTCACCTCACAGCTTATTTCTTCTTGGAAACATAAGAGAATGAAGAAATAATTCAGTGTTTCCATGCAGAATCTTACAGTGACATGATAAAAAATCATGCAGTCTTCCTGCATCATCCGGTGTGTGTAAGTCTTTGTAAAATGAGACATTATGATGTAGGTTGTTTAGGCTGCTTTATCTAAATCACACTGCCTTGCGCAGAGCACTGCTCCCTTTACAGGTATTACGAGTGACAGAATTTGGTGATTTAATTGCAACAATTAGACCATTCTGGCTGAGGTCAGGTGCACAGAACTTCATTGAAGTGAAAAATGCGCTTCTATAAAAAGTGAAAAATAAGACCCGTATTCTTTCGGCAGATCCTTGACAACAATATGTGCAACTCTTTGTTTTCTATAATTATTCCATAAAACACAGTGAGGTATGTTAGCATCTATTTTCCAGATAAGGTAGTGCAGGAAATGACCTCCTCAAACTAGAGCAGCATTTGGCATTGAAAATGCAACAAAAACTTGAGTATTCCTCTAAGGGATCTACAAACCTACCTATCCCCATATGTATAAGTCTGGAAAAGAGATACTCTTGTCTTCAGCCTCAGGAAGAACCAAAACTGGTAGAGACAACAGACATCTTTAAGAATTCTTCTTAAATTCATGGAATGAGCAATTTGAGCTCTATAGAAGACTTCACAGAATTTCTTCGTGTGAAGATGCATTTTGAAGTCCAATTTCACTAAATTGTCATGCCATGATCATAGGACAGGAGAAAAAGCAGATTGATCTGGACATCTTGTCAAAGTTTGCACTGTGTAGCTGTACTATCTCCAGGGTGAACAGCTCTACCCTAGACAAGAATGTGTGGTTTGTGTGGTTCCCTATCCTCATGATCTCATGGATTAGCCTGAAATGCCTTGGGCTACAGCGTGTCCCGACCAGGACATACTGTCTCTTAAAATGTTGCAACAATGAAATTTAAGTGCCGAGTAGATTTTGCAGGCAACTCTCACCAACCCTGAGTCACCGAATGGCTGGAGGTGTCAGAGTTACCATAAATCAGCATAATCCTGCAGGCTACACCGACAGCACTGCCACTGCAAGCTCTGGGAGGGCACTAGCAACGCTGCTTCCTCCAAAACCTGTGCATGCTTTTGTTAGAGCACACACACAGGACTATTCAACCCTTCCTACTGAAGGGAACACCTGTTTCTGGCATGCAGTGTTCCCAAATCCCACCAAAAAAGATTACTCTAGGTAGCCACATACTTCATGATGGCAACAGATCAGCCTCAAACTGAGCAATCTACTCATCTCTGGGCCATCCGCCATCCACCAGACAAAAAATACCTGACTTTGTTTCTTACTACAGAAACAATCCAGACATGCTTTAGCAATTGGAAAATAAAATTCAGATGAAGTTCTTTTGGCCTGACCACTGCAGTGGGTTGTTTTGCTTTTTTTCCTGGTCTTCCATATATAGTTGTGACAGCAGCAGTAAAACATTCGCTCAGCCGCCCTCCCGCAGCTGAGTCTGTACCCACCCACACCACAGATGTACTCAGAGGTACAAACCCCTCCCTGCCTATTTACACGGCGTGACAAGCCTGGGATGCCACTTGCTGCAGCACTGTTGGTGCTCCAGCCCTCCCACAAGATCCCAAATCTGTGTCTTCCATGCAAGACAGCACCTGTGCAGAGTCTAAGGAACAAGACAAGTCACATACATCTCAGATTCCAGAGCAGTGCACTTCCCATGCTGCCCAAGATCATTGGGATCAGAGCTGGCTGGTAAGTATCAAAAACTCATAACAGGAATGATTTCATTCTTATAGAGTCATCAAGTCACATTTTAAGCACTGCATATACAAGAGCAGATTTCAAAATATTTCACACTTCCATGTTTTCTTCTTCACATATGCTTCCATCTAGCAAAATCTCACCACATTAATGAGCAAGATCTTTACCTTCCTTGTGGTTATGCATAATTCTAACTAAGCAAAACATGCACCTTCCACTTAAATTTCTTTAACTTATTTAAGCTACATTAGTTAAACATTATTTTGCTAATGTGCCAGTGCCACATTCTGATATATTCTGCTTTGGATAGTACACTCCCACTCTTTTCCCAAAATACAGAAACTGTCTCCAAAATACTGCACACCTCCAAGAAAAACAACACACCAGTGGACAGAAGACAGTTTCTTGCTAAGGCTGAGTACGCTACTTCCCCTGTTGAAGAGGGAATCAAATTTGGATCTTGTGAGGTTTGCATCACTTCCTGGTAAAAGCACACTTCTTTTTTTCCCTGCCTTAAACCCCTCCAAGCCCAACCAGAATCCAAACCAAAGTGGCTGGGCCAGCTTGCACTACACTTTATCAGTCAGCCTTTGACCAAGGCAAGCAACCCAGACTTCCCAGAGCTGCCTCTGACCAGCAGGCCCAGCTTCCCACAGTGGCATCGATAGACACAACTGCATGATGTCTACCAGGGAAAGATAAAAAAGCACAGTCTGCAGACAAACATTCTGCTGCTAAGTCATAGGTTTATCATGTATGTACTAGAAATATGGAATAAGAGGAACCCAGCCTCCTTTAGTGATAACTCTTGCTTTAGGTAGGATTACAGACAGTTTCTGCTTTCTTAAATCTCTTCCTGGTCAGTCCAACTAGCCTTAATTAAAGTTGTAAGCTAAGAGAGCTTGCTATTTTTTCCTCCCAAATTCTGTCAAACTGACTGTTGTCCAGTCCATGCCCTGTCCCTTAGTGTGAATCCCCTGAAGAACTCTCCAAAGCTTAATTTGGAAAAGGAAGAGGTTCTCCTATTAAAACATACCCAACAGGAGCTGACAGGTCTGGGTTAGATAAACAAAAATTTAACAATGAGAGCTCCACAAGACCACCAGCACCAACCAAGAAGGTAAGGAGCAGAAGTGACACCCTCCCACACTGAATGGTTTCTAGGACAGGAGTTGGCTGAAAGAGCACACATTTCTCAGCTCTTCTGCATCTCTCTGCCCCTTCCTTGGATCCCCTCAACAGATCCTCTGGCTACACTCTTTTCCAATAAAATAATAGAAACCCTTTTTACTCCCCATAGGAGTTACACTTGTGCCCTTTCATAAAAGCCTGTCCACCAGTGTAAGAAACTGTGCACTAGGCTATAGTGAGGACCTAAATGAGGCAGAGCTGTTCCTCACATAAACCCATAAAAAATGACATTTTATAAACTTTTTTCCTTCCTGTCAGAGAGGGATGGAAAAACTCTGTCCTTCCTCCCAACCTTATTTTCTTATCTGATTTTTAAAGGAACACCACCAGGACACAAAGACTATTTGCTAAAAAGGAGACTCTGAGAAATTAAGAGTGATCTCGAGCTTTTGAATATACTGCCTGCAGTTACAATGACCATAAGGTCCTAAGGTTCCCTGCTCACTCCCTAAGTAGGGAACATCCCTGTCTGGCTTGGCTCAGATTCCTGAAGCACTGCCACTAACTGGAAACAGGCGGGTTTGCAGGGAGATTCCAAGAAGAAGCCCAAAGGAGCGATGCAACCACGGGCACCACTCCTCAAACCAAATCAGGGGAAAATACAGGATGCTGAAGAAACCAGGTCTTTGCTCAGTCCCTAGCTAAGCTAACAAAAGAGGGTTTAAGTGTCTGTGTGCTGCAAATAACCACAGTGAGGAACCTGAATGTGCTGGTTACATCAATTGCGCCCTTGTACTTCAGAGAAATCCCTGACAATCTGTTTAGAGACAAGAAAAAACCATGACAGCTGCTCTCTCCCTGCTGCTGTGAGACACACCAGGCCATGTGTAACCTCAGGGCTACTTCTACACCAGGCTCCTCTCCCCTCCGAAGCCCACAGGGAAGATCAGCTCCTGTACGGGTACAGCTCCAGTCCGAGAGATGTCAAATATCTCTGCTTAATGCAAGAGCTCTGCAGCAAAGCATCACACAGACACATTTCAGATTGTCACAGCACTGCCCCAAAGCTCACACACAGTGCAGCATCTGCCAGTGACTGAGCTGGTCAAAGAGCTGGTTCCCAGCACCAGCACAGCCATCTCTCTTTGGTACATAGCACAGACCACTGAAGTCACAGCCTGGGATAAACACAACTCGTTACATTTCCTCACCCCATCTGCCTCCACACTTCTTCACACCCCTACTTGGTCCAGGTTGCCTCAGGCATTTGCCTGCTCACTTCACATCATCTCTGTAGAATTTTCACTCTCATTTTTCCCTGTTGCTTGACTAAAGTGATGGAATGCAGCCTGCCTGGCTCTAACACCAGACCTCTTGTTGGAGATCCAAGCAGACGTGGGAATTGAGATTTTTGGGACATCTGCTGCAAAGTGCCTTCAAGAGGGCTCAGTTAAGAGAGGGCATGTATGTCAAGAGAGACCCCTCAAAAGCCTTCAAGCAGTACTCTGAAAAGTCAGGCACGTCTTGTCCTGTGGCTCCACTGCCACGGGTTACCCTTGCACAGCAGAATGACGAAGGCAGTCACAGGAGGAGAACTTGCTCCACCAATAACTGGTGCTGAATGACCAGCACTGCTCATTTATTCCACCCCCAGACAGGCTCCGGAGGTGACTCCCAGCAGCACGTAGCTTCAGCCTCTCCTGGTGGAGCCTGACCAGCCTGACAGGATCATCAGGCTGAGGAGCTTCATTCCTTGCCAGACATTCTCCAGGAGGCACTCCATGCTGCGCAGGTCAGGAAAGGGCGACTTCACAAGTGGAACAGCATTCCCCCACACACACCATCACATCACAGGCACACTGGGACTTCAGGCCAAAAGAAGGAACAATGCTTTGGAGAAGATGGGCACTGTCCTGGTCATTGCCGAGTTTCCAATACAGCTTTTGGATGCTTTGAAACCACATCTACTGTCCACACTATACTTGAATAAAATATTTTTGCTTCTAGCATATTCCAGAGAAAAACCAACACAGCATTACCACTACAAAAGGTTATGCCATGCCATGGAAGCAGTTTAAGGCAGCACCTCCTGCCAGCTACCTAAATACAGAGATGCCAAGGGAGAAAAATTACTTGCCCTGCCCAAATGTCCCAGGCACTCTCCTCCTCCTGTTTCAATATGCATGTCAGCATTAAAGACTATTCCCCTGTAAACTATAAGGAGACTGACCCTGGATCACTCAGAGATCTCCAGGCTTGTTAAAATGCTGCAGAAGTTTGGACAGGCATTAATGGGGTAAGAACTGCCACAGGCAAGGGATTTTAAGCTTCCTCCAGCTGATGGTGTAGAAAAGTACAGGGTTGTAGTGTGATGCACAGAGGCAGAGGGACAAGAACAATCTTCCACTTTTAAACACTGAGGTAAAAGTTGGTACCATTAGTACAACTGGAACCATATCAGTCACCACCTTCCACTAATTATACCTTTAATATCAAAGCTACAAACTTTGCTTTTTTATCTGTATATTTATCCCATCTTCTCATGCATTCCCTTTATCCTCATAGCTCACCCTAACTGCCTTGCTTTCTTCTTTTCCTCTGCCCTTCACTTGTCAGGGTTGAAGACCCTTGGCACACTGGCACCAGTCACTTGTGTTTTACCCAGTCTGTCCCAGATAGAGGCTTGGAGAATGCAAGGCCACCTTTGGTACTCAACTTCAAGAGGGAATATGCATAAAGATGACCTTGTATTTTGGACTAATGCCTTTTTTCTAGCAGGAATCTTCTCCTTCTCTATACGCCTTGTACATTTTCCTCCTTTTTATGTGCCAAGAGGTGCCATGATAAACAAAAGCAGCTCAGAAACAGCTTGAAGCAATTAAAGCACTTATTTAAACTTCACTGAAATCAACAGTTCAGGAAAATGACCAAATGCTGTGATGCATGTGATGCATGTTATGCCTTGAAGTATCCAGAGTCAACAGGCCCAGCAATAAAGTTTTATAGCATTTCAAGCTAGGAAGGACTATGAAACCTTCCTAATCTTCCCTGTCCTAATTTACTGTTTCCATGAGATACCCTTATATAGGATCTGATAATGTGTTGAAATATAACTGCCAGAAGACAACATGGGTGTGCCTCAAACATTGAGGAATGAATGTTTTTCTTAACTCAAGTATATTTTAG
Organism: Nicator chloris; assembly: GCA_013400495.1. Lineage (NCBI taxonomy): Eukaryota > Metazoa > Chordata > Aves > Passeriformes > Pycnonotidae > Nicator > Nicator chloris. The sequence continues at coordinate 68,304 of WAAE01020282.1, read as the reverse complement.
CACTGTATTTGTTACGCTTTCCAAGTCTTGATTTCTCATATGTATTCACCTGTCCCATAGGTAGACACATTTTTTTGTTCCTAGTCACACGATTTTGCTTCCAGACCATAGATGAAAACCTTGAGAAGCCTCCTATCTGGTACCTTTTTGCAGAACCCAATAAATCTATCTTCTGACACCAATTCTCAGTTAGCAACTACTTTCAGTCAGTCCTTTAATTCCATACACCATTTGTGGTACAATCTTTCAACCAATACAGTGAAATAAATAGCCAATTGCTTGCAAAATGTCTCCATTTGCTACCATTTTTTTTTTCATCTCAAAGAATGAAACCAGGTTTGTCTGATTGTATCTGTTTTCTATTGAATTCTACCTACCAGGGTTAAATCCTCTCTGTATTATTGCACTCTGTAACTGTGGAATCCTAAAAGATTCCAAGTATATTTACATATCTTCGGTACCAGGATCTCCAGTGCATAGTTTTAATTTCCTCCCCTTTACTCTATTAACTGAGTATTTTCAGATATTTCCTCATGATGTCATGACCCAACAAAAATCAATGTCAACAAGCCAAACTTATCCTCTGGGACCTTCCAGCCTATCTGGATTTCCAGTTATCTAGATTTATTGGTTCCAAGACATTTTGTAACCTGATTACTGACAGTGGCTAATTTTCATATGACACCATTTAGAAAAGTCCCCTTTCTACCCTTACACTTGCCAACATTGTGTTTTCCCCTTGGGTATTCTTTCCTGACCATCACCAGCTTCTCCTTAATTCACACTGATTCTTTTTTACCCTTCTCTAACCTGTAAGCATGAGATCGGGGAAAAAGAGAAAAGGAACTACCAGAGGACATTAGCAGTTTAAAAAAGACACAGCATAATGGTATTTTAAGATTCATAATCCCCTTTATGATAATTTTAATCTAAACACAAAGCTCTGAAGGGATCTTGCTGTGAGTACAGAGATACTCATTATCTGTGTTATGAGAACCACAGCTGAAATCAAAGTTTTCACAGACACTCTATTCTGGTACTATTACTGAAAATGACATGACATACATCACATGAAACTGAGAAAGATGCCTCAAGAATAGCAATGTGAGCTTAACATAAACTGTTCTGATCACATCACTTCCTCAAACTCCTCCAAACACCTGTCCACCTTCAAAGCAATACACATTTAATGTTTGTGATCATTTCTCACAAACCTGCTACTTCAACCACTTACTTTTGCTGCTGTTCTTGGAACTCTCCAAAATAGCCTCTCTTTCAGATATCCAGGTGTCAAGAACTGAAAACTCCTCAACCAAACTGTGACGTACTGACACCTGCAAGACCCAAGTTTTTAAGAATCTCCTCAAAGCATACTTTTCAACCCTTTCATCATCGCAATGGCAGCGGCACCAATTGGCGGTTCCCAGCCACAACCCTGGCTCCTTCACACCCAGACTTTACAGCTTTCTGCACTCAATAACTGCTTCAAAATCCTCTTCAGGAGTGCAAATTTCTGCAGACTCTCATTTCTTGCTTACAATTCCAAGCTCCCTTTCCCCCCTCAATTACCTGTGACTTTGAAACAATTTCCTCGTAACTGCAGTGGCTCCATCCCAACCACCACACCATGTAATGTCCCGCAGCACTAAAACCACATCTTAAAACCAACTAGGGTTTTCTTCCATCCCCAACCAACCTTGCCAGCAAGCTGTCCCAAGCAAGGTTCTTTTTCATTAAAGCTAAAAAAAAAAGGTGCTCTGGACATGAAATGTCTTTAAACATTTAGAAAAGTAATCAAGATTTTAACTCCACAATTTTGAAAGTCAGTGACACTTTTGTGTCCATTTTGATCTTGCAGATCTTGCAGTGTTTGCAGCTGAGAAAAAAAAAAAACAGCAACATAAATTAAGTTCATCTTTTGTCTGTTTTTCTAACGTATTTCTAACAACCCAACAAACAAGCAATGGCAATAGGGAAATATTCCCAAGTCACAGAGCAGACTGCCCAAAGCACTTTCCTGATGGAAATTTAGCTGAAATTTTGCTCTGAATTAGTACAGCCAAGTGAGAAGTCATGAGTCACCCTGGGCAAGTACAAAATACTACTTTTCCTCTTTTAGTCCTTCTGGCAAGCGACAGCATCCACTGCAAGCCATGAGGAGCGAACGAGCTGAATTGAAAAAGAACTGCAAAAGCACTCAGGGTCGAGGAGGAGACAGATTTTGCATCCAGAAAGCTCATGCCTTAAAAACGGTGCCAAAACTCATTCCTGCCATGCCTGCTCCTGCAGGGAGTCACGCCTGAGCGGTGCCTTCCAGCGGCCGGCGGAGAGAGCCGGCTGCGGATCCCGAGGGAGCGGCACCCACGCACACCTGGAGCCTCCGGCAGCTGCCGGCTCTTGCCCTCTCCCGGTGAGCCTCGGCTGCAGCCCCTTCCAGAGCGCCGTGAGGGAAGGGCTCAGCCAGACACGCTGGCATCCGTCTGGAGAGGCCAGGGAGAAATGCTTCCCAGCGAGAGGAAGGGCAGATGGCTCACAGCCAACCATAATGGACATCCCCAGAGAGCCCTCAGTCCCTGTAGCATTTCACCGGGGAGCATACAAGGCACTAGAGCCGTATGTAGGAAGTGCCAGTTTGCTTTTCTTTTTCTAAAAAGAACCCTTCTGCTTTATGCTCTTTTTCTAAAAAATACCTCACACAGCTCCCAGGCCTGAGTCACACACCCAGCTGTGCAGGGGGGAGACACAGAGGAGGAGGGGAAGGGAGCTACAGCACCACGGAGCTCAACATCAGTGCTGATGACGAGGCCAGTTACACCCATGATGAGAAACACAGATGTTTTCCAGAGAGTCAGCCGCTGCCTCATATTAGGAGCTATGAAAGTGGAGAGTGCAGACATCATATTTTCCCTCAGTTTTTATCCTTTGCTAGCCAGGACAGATCCCAGAAAGCCAGGTGTCTGGCTGCAAGAAATATTGCAGTCTTAGTTCTAAGTTCTTAGTCTTGGCCCCTCCTGAAGGCATCACCGTGCCCATAATATCACAGGCTTTCTAAGGCAGTCCTGCCATCGCTGCTTTGGCAGTGGTGAGAAAATCCAGGAGAGAAGATCAGTTCTCTGCTCCTCCTGAGTTTTGGTCCTACACATACACAAATCTCTCCTGTGGGTACCAGAGGCTCCATAAACGAGAACACATACATCTTCAGATAACCCCCACAAAATCAAAACATTGCAGGCGGATTACTGAAGCCAACAAAAGAACCTATAGAAGACTGGGAAAAAAAGCAGCCTTGGGATAAGCATTCTTTTGTGCACAGAATTTGCTGCGGGGATGAAGGAACAGAGATCTGCCTGGTATTCAAGGATTGGAGTTTGGGGGTTTTTTTTGTTGGGGGTTTTTCAGGTTTTAGGTCTACAAAACCTCCTCCATGCTATTCACCTGAGCTAATCCACACGGCGGTCTCTTCAGACACCCACAGTTTCAGGGTTATCCACAAAAAGGAAATAACACAGGTATGAGGTAGCATAGACAAATAACCTTGAAACAAACCAGTCTGCTGTCCAGCAGTGCCCTATCTCAATCTGACCAGATCAGTGCCTTGAGACCAGACTGCTGTGAAAAGAACCACAGCACAGCACAGCTCCAGCTGGAAGGGGACTCAGGTCATCTCTAGCCCAGTCTTCTGCCCAAACAGGGCCAAGACCAGTTAAGACCAGTTTACTCAGGGCTTTAGCCAGTCAGGTCTTAAAAACTTCCAAGGAAGGAGGTGGTGCAGTCTCCCTGGGCAGCTCTCTCTCCAGTGCTCAGTTATCCTCACTGTGAAGGATAGTGCCCTTTTTCCTTTACGAGTTTGAACCTCTCTCACTTCTGCTGATGTCCATTTCCTCGCATTCTCCTGCCATGCTGTGGTGTAAAGAGCCTGACTCCTCTTCCACTCTTTTCTACAGACCTTCACATCACAGCATCCAAACTTTGGAGAAGAAAAATTAAACCGGGTATTCCTAAGCACAGCAATTGAAAGATGCTTCTCTTGCTTCACAAGCCACCATGTGCTTCAAAGAATTTTGCTGCAGCTGAGGATTCTGCTCACATCCAAAATCGGGGCAGCACTCTACATCTTTGGTGCAGAACAAGGGTAAATGACTTTCCTCCTGTCTACTGGAGATCAGCCCATCTCACCCAAAACCCACTCTCCTTACCTCTGCAGGCAACTTCAACTGCAGCAAGAGCTTGGAGATGGGTGCTGCAGGGTCACCGAACAGCCTGGGCTCATCCCAGCAGAGCTGCAGGAGTGCAGTCAGCCCAGCTCCAGGTGAGCCACTAAAGCCCATCAGGAATACTGCTCTTTGCCCCTATGCTACAGGAGAGGAGCCTCCACCAACCTCTGCCCTGCATCACTGCTCAGGACACATCCAATCTGGCAAGGAAGGAGGCCTGAAGCTCCCTTAGAGCAGCCTGGTCTCTATTTCTCACCCCATATGACTGAGAGATTGCATGAAAGGACAAAGCCAGCCCCAGCACAGCTGCAGAGGAATGTGTTTCTTTGGCAGAGGAGAGAGATGAAGTGGGTGTCACGTTTTTCCATTAAATTTTTGCCTGTCACCACAGCGGAGCCAGATCACATACAGAAGATTGAAAGCCAGTTAGCAGCAGATGGCAAAAAAAAAAAAAAAAGTAGTAGTTTCCAAGACACAGAGAAGGCACAGACAGGTCACTGGCAGTATTCAGCTCCACATTTGGATGAATGGCACCTATGGGGACAGCTCTGGCAATTAAGGTCTATCCCATTTAACCATACTTTATTTTCTCACATTGCCCTCCCTGCTTCCCTAGTCACCCTCAGGAGAGGGAATGCTCATTATCTGGCAGAGTAGGTTTATCCTTCCTGCACACATTGAGCACTCAGTGCAGTGACTTTCTTTTCAGAAGTTGTGATCTGTGTCTGACAGCTCACAGACAGAGAGAATGAGGAAAAAGTCCCTGCTCTGAAAAGCTCAGCATCTCAGACTGAATGCACACCTCAGCTATGCCTAGTTAAACCCCACCATTTTTCACCCGTCTTCTCCACTGTCTATTACTTACTTCAGCGAGGTGAAAGGGCAACATATTTGCCAACAAAATTGTGGCCCTAAGCCACACTTATTTTTTGCATGCCATTTCTTTCACTTTTATGGAAGAAAAATAATTTAGCATCCAAGGCAGCCTCCACTTTTCACCAGCACTTTGACATCATGGAGGGGTGGTGGGGCCATAGACCAATCCAACATCAGTGCTTCCTTGAACATCAAGTCTATCTATTTTTCTGCTACATACCCATATCCTTCCCAAAAAGCCGTTTTTCCTACTGACCTTTGAACAAATACCTCTTCCAGGCAAACCCTGTTCTTTCCAGTGACATCCAAATAATTGTCTACTGGTACCAAATAAATACACACATGCACATCAGGCTTGCATCTAAGCAGAACTCATAAATCTACTCTGACTATTCCCACGGCACATTCCTTTAGCTCAAAATGCAGTTCCACTACCCCTTCCCCAGCCAAATATTCCTACCTTCCTTTTCATGTCAGCATTAGTACCTGGGCTGCTACAGGGCAGGCTGTGTCAGGGAATTGATATCCCTTAAAGCTAATCTGTGGCAAAAAAAGTCATTTTAAAACTGGATGAGCTCCCAGGCAGCTGCCACAACAGCCTGTGGTTACATCCAGGTGCAGAACTGCACTGTCAGGTCTTGTCAGTCACAAAAAGAAAACCACAGCCAGAAGGTATCTCCATCATTCAGAGAGAGATGAACAGGGAACGACAGTACAAAAAAATGTGCCCTCCTGAAAACAGAGACTAGGAGCTCTACTGTGACAGCACCCCTCAGGGACCCACCAGGAGCCCATTTCTCTTGGAAAAGGGCAAGATGCTCTAGGGGATCAGAAGAGTTAAAGGGGGGACCTTGTAAGCTCAGGGTCGGCAGCAAGACAGCCTGTGACAAATGCCACCAAGCCAGGTCAGACACTCTGTGTCTGATAGCAATTTCACCTAATTGCTAACGCTTCACCCAAAAAATGATCCCTCTCCAAAAGTGAGAGAAGTAGCCTAAGACAGAGGATACTGACAGATGATGGATGTTTAAACCAAGTATTATGAAGTGACTGGAAAACAGCTTTTGGGAGTGCGTGGAGGAAGGTGTACAGAGAGCAGTAAGGTCAGCAAGGCCTGATAACCAACAAGTGGATATGAAAAAGCACAAAAAAGCAGCACCTATCTGCAAGTGCAAAGCCAGCAAGAAAACTTGCCCAGTCAGAGACAGGGGCTACTTTCAAAGGACCCTGTCTTCAAAGCAACCAAGTACCTGAGAGGGACCTTGTGAGCTGAGGGACCAAGAGAAAATGAGCCCAGAGTGACACAGAGCTCCCAGCTCTTTGGAGAGAGGAGTAGCCAGCAAGGCATAGCACACACTGGCCTCCTCCACAGTCACAGATAATCCTAAAAAAGCGAGAGTGCTCTAATAAAAACTGGTCCCCATTTCAGGACAGGGGAAATTCACTTAGCCCTAGCTAAGGAGGGACTCTTCACATTGCAAACAAAGACCTGTAAAGAGCACAAGTTCCCACCAGCCCTGTAGATAAGTTGAACAACTCCAGACACAGGAAAGCCCTGTCTGCTAACACCATAAGTGAAATTCCTTTACCCCTGCTATTGTGCACAACCTGCTCCATGCGTAAGGACTGGCTTTCCAAAGGAAACATTTACAGAGGACAGTGCACATCAGTCACGTCCATTAGGAAAAAGAATAAATAGTGGGTTTGTACATTAAATGCTGGCTCATTCTTATCTACCATGCTTCAAAGTCAGTCCCAGGACAGACTAACATTTTTTCCAGCTCCTGTCTTCATTGCAGATCAAACACTTCACTATACAGTTACAGCCAGCAACTCAATACTCCCATTTTTCTAATTTTAACTGTCAGAAAACAGCGGGGTAAAGTTTCAGGGTCTCCTACTTGTGTTTATCTCAGCTTTTACAGGAACTATAGATCAGTTAGACCATTACAAGTTTGTGACACGTCTCTTGGCAAACTGGAATAGTTTTCTTATTTAAATTTGGGAAGAAAACGAGGAGGAGAAATGGTTTTCAGTGCAAGGCACCGTGTACAACTAATTTTACTGTTCAGCAGTTGTGATGTTGACTTTTTTACTGATACGGAAAGTCACTGACAAAATTTAACACCACTGGTTATGAGCTCTGTATACAATTATTTAAAAATCTCACCTTCTCATTTCCCCTCTTTACTGCAATTTTGGAAAAATCTTTACAAGTACTGACTGTACAAATATTTTACATAAAGTCAGCTGCAGGTGTATAGAGAAGAAAGAATGAGGGATTTCAGCTTTATGGTTTGTGGGCAACAGACCAAACCCCATGTGCAAATAAATGAAATAGCTCTCTCCCTACCAAAATGAAACAAAAATTGGATCCAACTATACTGACACCAGAGAGCTACATGCAGCCACCACACAATAAGATACAGCCAGCTCCACATCCACACCCGCTGCAGTAACCACAGCTTTCAATTAAATACACACAGGCTGTAAAAATCAAGCACAGTCATCCATTAAAATAACGACTGCCGTACTCCAAAAGCTGGAGGCACTCCGTGGCAGCTCATCCAGAAGCAGCTTTCCTGCAGAAGTCATTAGATTCACAAAGTAACAGCAACCATCGTTCTTGTGGCAGAGGAAATGAGTCACCAGGCAGGCACCGCTGAGGTTCAGAGAATTGTAATGGGGAGGAAAGAAGGCCAGCTCAGAGTTTCCCGAGCTCATCTTAGATGACAATCACAGCCCTGACCACTAATCTCCACCTTTGGTTTTGCTTTCACAGGGAGAAACTTGGTAGCTGCAGCCTGGGAAGCCTCCTCCTCTCATGCCAGCCTAACACTAACCTACACACCAACCCCTGTCCCAGGGTTGAGCTGCCCACAGCATCGCCAGCAACATGGAAACAGGATTACAGGGCTCAAACACCACTCAGACAACAGCAGCAGCAATGTGACATTTCACTAATTCCAATTTTTTCAAGAGTTCCAAATTCAATAGTCAGGCTCTTTAACAAAAAAAACATTTGGGCTACTTGGCATTTGAAGTCACCTTCCAGTTAACCACTCACCCAGACACCCAGGACATGACATCTAGGAATTCAGTCCTAAATATCTAAGCCAGCTGCTGTCCCCCCTGTACCTGTAGGCCAGCTGCAGTTCTACATGTGCCACGCCAAGATCACATCCACGCTTGCATTCGGCTGCATTTTGTTACCATCTGGAAGCAGTAGCCAATGTGTTAAAATAGCCATGAAAATGGCGGGGGGGCGAGAAATAAAACTGCTTCCTCAGTATTACATAAGGAGGTTTTAAATGTCAAAGGCTCCTAACAACCACTTGCCTTTCGGCCCCCACCCAGCAATGGGACAGGTAGTTGGCATTTCACAGCGTGTTTGTCAGACTTATCCATCTGCATCAGATCTGGCACTTGTCACAGAAGACATGGTCCCAGCTGGGCCATGTCCAACCACAGATCAATTCCAGTGGAGCTCCAGGGCCAACAGCAAAGCTCTCCCACTTCAAGCCCACCTGTGTGTTACGGAAAGTAACAACAGCAATAAGTAGCTGGAGGTTTTGCCATCTGGGCATGCCCCTGCTCCCCTTGGGCAGTGGCAGGTGTTGTGTTTCCCTTCTGTTCTACCACCAGGAAAAAGCACAGAATAACACTAATAATAACAACACTGCCTTGCACACTGCCAGCACACGGCACTACCAACACAGTCACAACAAGCTACAGCACAGATGAAGATTATATAATGCAAACACGTGACACATAACATGAACACGCCTCTGGGAAAGCTTTCAGCCTTTGCTTCCATGGGAAACTAAACTACTCTGCAAAAATAACTGCTATAAAGCTGTTATCTGGCATCCAGGTGAGCACTCTGAGGACTTTAATGGGACACCTCCAGGATTGCTCCCTGCCAATAGCAGAGCTGAGCTCCTCGAGGCCCCACTTTCTCCAGATACAGCCGATGATATCACTGACAGCACCAGTAGGTGAGGGAATGGCTCCTCACACAGCTCCAGGCACTGGTGAAATCATCAGCTGTTAAAGAGAAATGTAAATCCCCAAGAGGTTGGATTTCAGCCCTGGTAATTAAGGCAGGCTGCAACAGTTTAAAATAGAGGTGAAGTTTTTAAGTGTATGCATACTTTCACGCTTGTCTGCTAGTGTCAAATCAGCAAGAGCCAGGAACTGCCTTTTTGGTCATAGAAAGGTTAAATTTTAACTTAAAATACACAAAAGGCAATTGGCACAGAATTCTCACCCTCACCAGTCTGTATACACAGGTCTGACTGTGGAATGACACTGATCCTTCTTCCTGCTTGTAAGCTTTCCCCTCAGTCACTATCATCTTCTCCCTCGTCCCCCTGCCAGTCCAGCTCGCGCTCCCAGGGCTGTCTGACTGTCCCAGAGACCTTTCCCAAGCCCACGGTTTCCTTGGATGCAGACCTGCACATCCAGCTAAGGGGCACCTCAGGAGTGTGTGAAGACCAGAAGATGCTGTAGGACATGTGTTCCTTGGCTGTGAGGGTGACAGCACAGGGTGTGGGCACTCCTGCAGAGGGAGTATGGAAGGGTCTCTTCATCATTCCAACATTTCCAGAAAGACTCTGCAGTGAGTTTACAAACAAAAGAGTAACTGGGTCAAACCAGTCCTCCCAGATGGAAAGCATAGCCCAGGAGAAGAACAGATGTTTCATCCAGAGAGCTTGTTTGTTTGTTTTGGGTTTTTCAAATGATTCTATGAAGTTTTGGCCAGAGGTAAATCGAGACCTTGTGTTTCATGGTATCAAGCACAGTATTTTCCTCCACATAGCAGGGCACATTCACAAAAGAAAAAGTTCAGCAGACAGAATTGTGGGGTTTTTTTACTCTAAAGAATGTTAATTTCATAAATATTCTTTTTCTTACCTCACTACACCTACTTTATAGCATTTACTTGGGCTCTCTTGCGCTGAAGCTTATTTCAGAAGAATTCCAAGAACAACCAAAAAGAGAAATTGATTTCACACTTTTTATTTGGCTTCAAGAGGGTCTCTGAAGAAATCTTAAACTCCTAAAAAGACCCACTCAGCAAGACAGCAAACACAAGCAAATCAATGTCAGTGTCACTCCCAACAAAGGTCATCATAGCCCAAGATTTTGCAGATCGAGCTACGCACTGCCCTTTACAAAATGCTCATCATCATAGCATTTGAAGCTGAAAATCCCCAATAAAACCTGAAAACAGAAAAGAGAAAAGCATCCCATTTCCATCCACCAGACAAACAGGATGTTTTCTTTATCAAGACACACTTAATTCTCAGGCTCCCTGAAATAGGGCAGAAAAGACACATATCCATGTCACTGCAGCCACAAGTTCTAGCCCAAATGTAAGATCTCCTTCAAGGCACTAATTAAAGAAGATATGCAAACACTGTGCAAGAAGACAAAAGTTAAGAGTGGCAACTCCATTCTCATCACAAGGATCCAAACAGAACAAAAGGAAGTATGCCAGCACAACTGTAAAATCTGAAGGGGAACACTCTCTGAAGAACCTCTCATTTCATTCACAACATTCGTTTTGATAAAGAAGAAAAACACAAGAAAACAGCTGTTTGAAGGAAAAGCTTTTCATTGTTAAGTGCTCCTCCTGGCTCTTTTAAAAACCCAAGCCACCATAACATGATCGCTTTTCCCCGGATCTACCAGAAGGTACACATTGCGCAAGAAAGCCCAAGACTTTCAAAGACAAAGAAGCCAAACACTGTTTCTAGACCGTCATGCATGCAGCAGGCTCGCTTCCTGCTGGAATGAGGCTTGGAGCTTGTGATGGACACGATCCCAGATCAGTAAGACTACCACATACCACACACAACAAATAAGATTTTCCTTGTTTGCCTTACAAGACTAACGCCAAGATCGGCTCAGAGGCAGTGGCTGTGGGATCACCGCTGCTCCCATGAAGAGCCGGGTGCCGCACTCCGGGGCTGTGTTTGCACATCACCCTCTTGGGCGCCAGGAAGAAACGCAGAGCACATGGCAGCCCCTGGCAAGGGCCATCCCTCGGGCACTGCCACATCCCAGTTACCACCACCACCACGTTCCTCTGGGTCTCCATCCAAGCACGTGCCCGACAATCACGCCGAGCGTGGCTGCCCCGTGCCTCGCACCAGACTGGAGGAGTCTTCCGTGCTGCTGTCCCAAGGTGCTCCGGCATACTTCCACTCGGGTTTTACACCTACAGCGGTGCAGAGGTGTACTGCTGTGCTTGCGAGAAGCCTCCTGAGCAACAGCGAACCAACAGAGCAGAGATAACACGACACATTTCCTCGGAACTGTCCTAACTATGCATTTTGCGCAATCCAAAATATGGGGATTCTAATCAAAAAATAAACAACAAAAACATCGAAACTTGTGTCACTTCCTTCCTGAGCTTGGGGAGCGGGACGGAGCCGGGACAGTCTCGTCTTGAAGAAGAGACGGCCAGCGACTCCTGCGCGGTCGCCCAGGAGAAGCGGCAACGCCGAGGGCGCAGAGGGACCCCCGGCCGGGCTGGGGGAAGCGGCGACGGACGGAGGGGGTGCTGCGGGACCCCGGTTACCGGGAGCCGCCGCCAGGCTCGAAGGGGAGGGAGTCGAGACCCGCCGGCACACAGGGGACCCCCAGGCCTGCCCGAGGACACCTCGGCCCTCGGGGGAGCAGCCCCGGAGGGGCGGCAGTCAGGGCGAGGGGCGCGGGGAGCACCTGTTGGCCAAACCCACCCGGTGCCGACCCTGACGCCCGCCGGGACACCCCAGCCCACGGGGAGCCCGAAGAACCCCGCCACGGCCCCCGAAACGCGGCCGCCCACCACGGCGTCTCAGCCATCGCACCCCCGGCCTCCCGGCGCCGCCAGGAGCCGCCGCCCGCCCCCGCCGCTCCTCACCGTGCGGCTCAGCAGCGTGTCGGGGTCTGCGGGCTCGCACAGCTCGCTCAGCTTGCGATCCCAGTGCAGCAGCGGCGGCTGCTCCCCGCCGCTCTCGCACACCTCCATGGCGGCCACAGGCACCGGCACCGGCCCGTCGCTCTATCAGTCTGTCGGTC
>WAAE01020282.1:28365-56074 GCA_013400495.1 Nicator chloris | reverse complement strand
GGCCGGGCGGGTCACCCCCGCCAGCTGAGCGCCGCGCCCCCGCCCCGCCTCCGCCGCCCCGCCCGCCAATCGGGGGCGAGCAGCGCCGGGCGCGGGCCAATGGGTGCGCGGGACCTGAGCGACAGCGGCCGCGGAATGTGGGCGTGGCGCGCGTGGCCAATGGCGCGGCGGAGCGACGGGCGCGCCAGCCAATGGGACAGCGACAAGACTGCGGCCGGCGAGGACCGCCCCTCCCCGCCCGGCCCTCAGGGAGGGACCCGCGGCCGCCCCGGCCCTGCGCCCGGGATGGCGGGCCCGGGAGAGAGGGGACAGGGAGCGCTCGGGCCGGGGTACCTGTTCAGCGAAGACACAACAGAACGCACCGTGTGAACAGCAGAACTTCACAGCTCTGGGCAGCCGCACCGAGGACGGTGGTTCCTGCCTCACATCGGTTCCAGAGCGCTCATCAACGGGCAGTAAAAATAATCCAGGCAAAGGGAAATTATGGTATTTTAAGACTTGTGTTCCTGCCAAGCCAGGGCAACACTGACATTCCATTGTTCTTTAAAACTGAAAAGTTGCCAAAGATTTAGGATTCAAAAAGCTGGGCGTTCCTCAGTGCTTGTCTGCAGCTCCCGGAGCTCAGGCACGGCCGGGTGCTGTGGGGTCAGCTCAACACTAATTGACATTTCCAGGCTGCCTTGTGCAGGAAGCAGAACTGGACTTCCTGGCGTGTTCTCTCTCTCCTAGACCTCCCTTTAGATATCACCTCTTGTGGCAGCCACTTGCATCCACTCCCAGAACCAGCACCAGTCATCCAGTCCTGGCTCAGGAGAGCCCAGACCAGGCCTCCTCTGAGGAAAACAAAGCCGGAAGGATTTCCCAGCACTTAATAGGCACAACAGCAACAAAAAATGGTGATTTCACCGTTTTTGTTCCTTTAAAATTTTTTAAACTGCTGGAGTTTTGTTAGGAAAAAAATGTAAAGTGTAAGAAAAGTTACACTACCACAGATCTCCTGCAAAGATTAGTTAAGTTAGTCATTGGAAAGAAGTCAGTCTTATATTTGCCTTCAGCAGCACAGAAATCATCTAAAGCCAAACCTAAAACCAAATTACCAGTGCCTGAATTGCTACCTCCCACTTTGGCAAGCCCAGCCAGAGGTACAAACTTACTGTGTCCTGGCGCTGCCAGGCACTGTTATCAAAGCAATTCCATTGTACCAGTCCAGAGATGCAGATTGTGAAATTTGTAAAGGTCAGTTCCTCACCCAGGAGCCTCTGTGTTTTCATTAGATGTGTTCTTCCTTTCAAAGCTTTTGTGGCCTTGTGATAATCCCTTTAACAAAAGGCTCTCCATCACCCTGCTGGCTGAAATTCGCACCTTCTAAAATCACTGCTGTGACTAGATAATTTCTTGGGGCTGGGGCACTAAATGAATGTTTTGCCCATATTTCCCTTGTAAACCAACAAAATGAAAGCCACCTTCGAACAAGGTAGTCCTGGACTGGGTGAGTGCAGCTTCCTTTGCTGAGCGTGATGAGAACAAGGGGCTCCCAAGGACTGCTATTTGACCAAGAGTACTGGGCTGAACTTTCTCACCCTAACACATTTCTCAGGCAGAAATATTTAAGAAAGAGGTTGCACAGGCACATACTTCTGTCATGCCCCCTTGGGTAAAGCACTCTTACAAAATTAGGCACCCTGGGTAAACAGCACACTGCTTTTCCCAGTGGTTTCCACTCTGCTGCACCATATAAAGTTGTGTCCCTCTCCCCTCTGCAGTCCCCCAGGAGCTCTCTCTTTATCATTGGTACTGAGGCACAGCTGCTGCTGTTTGACTGAGAATTCATAAGCATGCTGGAAGACTTCTTTGGCCACTGAACTATTTTGACACACAAAACTATCAATTTCTGGGTCTGTAATATAAATATAAAACACAATATTGGTAACAGGGTATCCTGCACAGTTACTGACACATTATAAAAATTAGTGTTCAAGGCTACATGTAAGTTTTGAGCTTCAACATCTCTGAAACAAGTCGCCAAGACTTTGTAAGGAAATGTGAAAATTTTCTTTGCATGGTGGCAACCAACAGCATACACAGGACACTGACGTGTTTGTGCTGCAGCACCAGTTCTTGGGAAAGGAAATCTGAAATAGCAAGGTTCTGCTAGAGATCGGCAGCACATGCAAGACACCAAGAAGGAAGAGTCTGAAGTGGAGGAAACTAAGCCTTTCCAGAGAGTATTAATTATTTAGTGTGCTGATACAACACATGGGACAGCAGTCTAATGTGTCACATGTTGCTGCCCACAGGCTGACACTACACCAGAAATCAGGCACTGGGGAAAGCACCTTAAAACCAACAAGAACATGATACAGACACAGCTATCCTAACTTTATCCCATACTCCTTGGAGGATTTAAATGGTGGATTTCAATAGTTAACAGCCTGCTGAAAAATCAAGGCTGTTTCTCCATGCTTCATTACTTTTCTCTTAGAGCAGCTGTAATAGTATTTTTAAGTTCCAACTCATGTAATTCTAAGAATATTTTCGATTTCTTCTTTTGTATAAGACCCTTTCCTCACCCCACTCTTCTGAAGTGGGTTTGAACTCACTCTGCAGCACAGGGAGAGAGTACAAAAATTGACCAAAAATCTACAAGAACATAAAAGGGTGGGGAGTTATTTTCTGCACATACAGGGAAGAGAAGAGCTCAGCTTTTGTTTACTGAGAATTCTGTTCCTTTTCTGCAAGGAGCAGAAAGCCCACGCAGAAAACACACATAGAAAACCTACAGAGAAAAACCAAACCAGCTAAGAAAGAGGAGGCTGCTAAGGCAGAGCTCCAAACAAACACCACTTACTTAAAATAGCAAAGAACAAAGCAACCAACAATACAAAGACTGGCAAAGGAAAGGTGCTCTCTTTCTTCTTGCAGATCCGGGTTACAGAAACCACAACTCCTGCAACCACATCGCTACTCAGTTCTTGATCAGGTCAGCTACACAAAGGTTCATTAAATATTTACAGGTGACATTTTTCTGACTTGTGAAACCAGGATCAAGATAACCATCCATTTTCTACAGCTGCCCTGTTCAAATCAGTTTGAAAAACCAACCAGCAAGGAAAGAACAAAAAGCAACAGAGCCCACAGGACAAAAACTGCCAGGTTTCTGACCAGGTACCAAAAAAATTTACCCCTTGAAGGTAACAGAAAACAGCCACAGCTAGAGATTTCTTCAACAAATTCAGCACCTCCTAAAGAGTGCAGGACACATACTTCAGGTCTAAGAATGCACAGAATAAACCAGCAATTCCTAATCACAGTAGTTACTGGAGATTTTTGTGAAATGGCCAGGTATGGCAATAAGCTGAATTTTTTACGTGGGACTAAGCAACAAGCAGAAGAAAGAAATCTCACACACACTGACACATTTCCCACAAGAGGATGTCTCACGAGAAACCCTGTGAAAGTTATTTCTTTGTGTGTTGTGCAAAGACTTTACTGCACTACCCAGTATCTAGCAAAGCACTAACAAAGCAAATTTCTTGTGTAAATGAGATCTAAATCACACTGCTGTGCTGAGAAGCTCACCACTGCCAAGATAAACAGACACCAAGTCTTAGTTTGTACATTCAGCCACACTCAACTTGGCAAAAACGCTTCCACCACAGAAATTTCAGAGTTAAAAATAGAAAGTGAGCTTGAGAATAGTAAAGTTTTCTTCCCACAATCCTGGCATTTTATTCCTTTTCTGACATATGAAAAAAGCAGGAGATCCAGCCCTGAAGACAGCCTGTTGCTAAACACATAATTGGTACACTGACAGAAATACTGTCTGAAATTTCTGTCAGAAACACTGACAGAAATTGCTGTTGTACCCAGGGGCTTCTCTAAGCTCTGATTCAGCTGTCCTGCCTTTGCAATTCCTGCCCCTCTGCAAGGGCTGTCACCAGCTCCACAACCACTGCTGGTCTTGAAGTGAAGTGTGACCTGTGTTTGGGAACACAGACACAGTGCCCCCAACCCCCCAGAACACAGAGGATAATGAGAGGGCTATTTTGCTGAAGTGGGACTTGAATTCTTAAACATCTTCTCCTACTTCTTTTTCATGCCTCAATTTCCGTGGACAGAGAAATTTCTGCAGATTAATGAGAATTAAAGTTGAAAGCATTCTTTGCTGTGTGACACCGGCACAATGCCGTGGTGTCTTCCTCAAACCAGCCACAAAACCAAGCAGAGAGAATGCTTCCTACACCTTACAGCAGGCTGACAGAAATAACTGAGTGCAATGGACCTGCCTTGCAGACCAGAATAGCTCTGCCACAGAGCTGTTCAGAAACACTCCAAATACTTGGTGAACATGCTGACAATCTAAAAAAGAAGTCACCCATATTTATCTTTTTCAATTATCTCCATAAATATGTAAAATAAATTCCTTAAGGTCCTTCAATTCCTTAATTCACTTCTAAATATCCTGGTTGATGCAAGCAGTCAGGGTTTGCCTCATCAGGTTTACACAAGATGCTAACAGACAAGGAAAAGCAGAATGCCATTTTTCAGGGGACACTGTGGGAAAACACTCATTACTAGTTATAAACAAGGAATCACTGTATTTCACTCAGGTGATACCATTCCCATTCCATTTCCTCACAGAGAAAGTACCTATCCATTAAAAAACCAACCAGATGCTACAGGAATGCTGATTTCACACAGGATTTTCTCGTAACTGAAATGAATTAGTTACAGATTAACTTTGCCCCAGAGCAGCAGAGCAGACGTAAGAGATGAACACACAACAAGCCTTTGCCATTGGTTATTTTTGCTGTAACTAAGGCAATGCAGAATCATTTGAGAAGGCCTGCCCTACTGCCAAGCTGTGCTGAACATTCAGCACACTCCTTCCAGTGTGTGTTGTCTTTGTAGCAGGTCAATCTTTAAAAGTGTACTAGCTACTTTAAATAGAACTGGAAGGGCAAGAAAACTCAAAAGTTCTTGAACAAATATTTTTCCTTGCTGGCACCTAATCCTAATATCTTGTGTTACCTCTGCTGTCTCCAACTTGAGCTGGAGCAGAGATTAGCAGGAGCCATTCAGCAGTTGCAGACTTCTGGAGTTCTGGGCACTCCATTGTGGTGGTGAAGGGAATCCTTGCTGTCACATCTGCTCTGAGTCTGGAGTAGAAAGGCAGTGCTCAGGCTCCAAAACAGACACTGCCAGGAGCTCCACCACCACAGCAGAGTGAGAACAAGGTGACCACTGAATGAACAGAAGCTCAGCACATTTGCTCAAGGCCTCCTAGCAGAAAGCTCAAGACAAACCCCAGCTTTTGGCAAACAGGAAAAATTGTGTGGACCAAGCACAAACTGTACATGGATCAGTTTGTGAGTTTGTGTACAGTTGTGATCAGTACAACAGCCTCAGAGTAAACATGTAGTTAAAGGAATTAAAGTCAGGACTTTCTACTTAAAAGGACAATCTCCTGTGGATAACAACCCACTGACATAACTAAGGCTTTGCAATACATCTAACACACCAGTATGCCAGTGGCAGGGGCTCGGATACTTGTTAGAGCTTTAACATCAACCAGAAGTAGATGCTGAATTGAAAGAATTGAAGTTTGTTAGTACAGACAATGTTCACAGGGCATAAACAAAACCCCAGAATTCTACAGGGGAAACAGCTCAAAGACTATTAATTGTATTCTGCATTGGGGTCAGAGAGAGATGAGATACAAAAATCCCACCAGCTCTGCAGGCAGGGAATGGTCACTTCTAATATTTTTCTTTCCCTGTTCACATCACACTGTATTACAGTGGGAATTTCACCTTCTCTTCTTTGTGTACTAGAATCAAACACCTTTTAGTTGAGCAGCTTCTTACCAATAGTACAATAATTCTCACTAACGAAACGAGGTGAAACTAGCGCCACTCCCACACCACGAATCCTGGACCCGGAGTGTTTTTCACGCGATTCCCCATCGGCACAGCCAAGGCAGCCGCTCCTCCAGCTCCTCCTGATGGCAAACCACGGGCACAGCACCCTAACGAGGGACTGGATGGGAATGCTGATGTCATCCTACGCCAGATACCACAACAAACATGACCTAAGCAGGGGTGGGTGAAAGACAATACCAAGGCTCAGCAGAGGGGCAGATGCAAATGTACAAAAGGCCTTCTCTGGTCTGTGACAGAAATTTCCAGCTGGGCACAAGTCAACGCCAATGGTTCTGCTTTCAACTTACTGTCCAATTGGCTTAGTGACAGAAAAACAGGGAATGACACCTATAGAACAGAGGAGGGATGTCAACAGTGAGGGGATCAGGCTGGCAGGCCCCACAAGACAGGAGAGAGATTAACACAGCCAAGGTCTGAAAATGGCTGAAAATACAAAGAGTGACTCCCATTTATATATTCATCAGCTCAAGAATTTATACAGCTGCCTGGGGTACCTTTTCTTTTAAGACAAAAAGAAAGGAATCCAAAAGATCGTAACAGAGAGAAAGCACATAGGAAAACAAAACACACAGACGTACCCTCTAGGTAACAAATATTTATTTCTTAAAGAAACTACAGCAATATACGTGATTACAGAATTATGAAGCACTGAAAAAGCAAAAGAATGAAATGGCCTGGATCCAAGCACTAAGGACATCACACCTTGTCTTTCACTGAGCCGTCACTCAGAAAAATCACATTATCTGAAAAGAAATTTAAAAAAATCATCTTGAGCATTATTTTGCCTTGTTGCAAGCCTTCATACCATGAAGCCCAGGTATTTGTGTTAAAATAAGTTGCTAAGATGTGGATTTTCAAACAGAATAATAGTTCATAAAACAAAACAGTGTCCAATACAGGGTTCTTTCTCTACGTTCCTTGAAAGCAGATTATTCAAGGTGATCATATGTACTATGAAACAAGCGTGCTAATGCTGATGAAAAGCTGCTGAACAGTCAAAGATACTAGAAACGTTTTAAAATAATGGTTTCATTCTTTGACTACAATCTCTATATCAGTTACAGCTTATTTCCTTTTTCTTTTGTCATGTTCAGTTGGCATTACCATGTCAACAGCCTACAGGACTACAAAAAGCTCCTACCTTCAAGCCTAAGGAATTTCTGAAGCGTCTTGAAACTGGGCCTTTCGAACAGGAAACCATTAGGAGAACACTAATTAAAAAAGAGAATTGCTTCTCCCTTCCAGTAACTTATAGCACTGCTAGCTTTTAAGGAGGCTGCAGAAGCATCCAGGAATATGAGTGTTCTTTTTCCTTTTTTTCTTTCATTTTCCTCTGTCCTATTTTTTTAGGCATACTTGTTTAACAGAAATATTTGCTCTACTATCCAAATAATTCACCCCTCACTTAAAAGCAACACGGTAGCAGCTCTTTCCACAAAAAAAGATGTAGGATGCTCAGGCTATTTAAAGGCTCAAGGAAAATGATGAGCTTCCTAGTTTTCTTTGTCCTGTCAATCCAAGGCACAAGTCTACTCATCCATTCTGTGGGGTAAGCAAATGATACCAACAGTTTGCAATTGCATACTCTCATTTTCTGTGTGTTCACAAGCAGTGTCAGAGGAAATTTTCTGGTACACACTATCCATTCCCTCAAAACCCCTGAGTGTGGATACTGAAGATGAAGATAAACCAAGTTCCATTTCAGAGGTCCTCCACTCCCTTTCCATTTTAAAGGGGCAAGGGGCACCTTGGTGCTTTGCTCCTTACCTGCTATAATTGTCGTGGCCTGTCGCCTCACATTGTTCTTATCTGTGTATTCACCATAATCTATCTTCCCTTCAACAAAGATTCGAGAGCTGAAAAAAACTCAAGAATTTGATTTTGGTCAGAGAACTGTAGTGCTGTTTTCCACTCTAATCATAAAATGGTTTGTGTTAAAATGGGATCCTAAAGACCCTATGTTCCAAACCCCTGGCTGTGGGCAGGAATACCATCCCCTAGATCAGACTGCTCAAAGCCCCATCCAGCCTTACTTTGAACACTTCCAGGGTTTGGGCATCCACAGCTTCTCTGGGCAGCCTGTGCCAGGGCTTCACTACCTCGACAGTAAGGCTTACATCCACATATCCAACCTAAATTTCCCCTCTTTCCCTTTGAGCCCGTGACTCCTTATCACTACACTTCCTGATGAAAAGGCTGAATTCAGAATCTGATTCAAAGTACACAGGCTTTTGTATCAGTTGTTTGTAGCAGCTCTGCTAACTTGTTTTATGGCACCTGTATCTTACTACTGGTCACCATAATTCTTACAGTAATCCACTATTAAGTCATTAAATCCTCACCCACATTTGTTATTCACTTACCCCTTCCTCACATACTGATAGGTGACATCCCTGAGGCCCGGTCTAAAGACAGAGATCCTGTGCCACGTCGTCTTCTGACTGATATCACCTAAGGTACACAGAAGTAACAGAGCTGGATACCAAATCTTCTTTGTGATACAAGACTCAGAAATTAGTTTCAACACACCGGTATTTTCAAGTTATGAGAAGTGATTTGAAAACAGAAGTATACTAGCACTCCACCTCCCACTTCATTTGAGAACTAAATGTTCCACTCGTCTGTGTCCAAACAAACTCTTGTGCAGCACAGTTCAAACCAAGACATCGCCTCTTCTGTAAGACAGTGCTCATGCTATTAGTTGTTTTTCCCCTCAGACACTCCACACTGCATAGAATTTAGAGAATGAGACATCTGTAGATGCAAACTCATGACAGAATCAATGAGAAAATTCTTTGCTTTATTTTTCTCATCCTAAAATACAAGTAAGTACAGAATCTGCTATGCCTCTGACAAACTCCACCAGTGACAAACTGCCCAACCAACACACTCTCCTCCCCTTTTAAGTAAGGTCAACATCTCTCTTCAGTATATGCTGCTGGGGATCAGTAAGAGACACACAAATGTACCAGCATCTCTGCTGCCCTCAAAGGAACTTTTCTGCACCCCAGAGATTTGCAAGTGTGGTGCTGCTGGCCATGTAGCTGTGACCTGGGACACGTCGCTCATGCAGACTCACCTCCCTGGCCCACTTCACTATCTCCTGTCCGCCACATCTCATTGGTTGCAAGGGAAAATATGGTAACAGGATTTTTTCCTTCCACTTGCCTCATGATAGGGTCCTGTCCAACCCGACCAAGCAGCTGAACACGATTCATGGCTGAAACAAGAGAGAACAAACACACACACAGGTGAATTATGATACTTCTAAGCATGGCAGCCATCAGTCAGCAGCTTTTCTCAAGGGACAGGATCACGACTTTCTGTACCTCCTAAGCACTTTTTAAGCTCTTGTGACATTTGGCTTTTTTGGGCCCTACCAGATGGTTGATTGTGCCTGTACTGTCACTATCACTGTGAAATAACTGATTTAAAAAGCCGAAGGTTCTTTATTCTTGCTGTTCCAGCTCTTTCACAGACATATCCATGTATCACTTCAGACTAATCTGCATTTACTTATCTTGACTTTTATTTGTTTCATAAGGATAAAACACAACGCACAGCAGTACCTTTGAAACAAAGTTGCATTACTACAGTCCATCCTGTGAGAGGGTCAGTTTTCACACCCGTACCAGCCCTAGGCAGACACAGTCTATCCCTTCTCCACATTCAAGGACAACTGGAAGAGGTCAGGGAATTATCCCTTGTGCACAATGAGCATGTGAATTGAATAGTGAAGGCTGAAGTATCCCTGGAGCAAATCCTGCTGGGGCAGCAGCACACACAAGTGCCCCAGGAGACTGAGAAGCAAGCACACAAGACACTTGAAGGCAGGTGTTAGAAACCATGCCAACAGCAGAGCCAAACTACTGCCACAGATAAAGTACAACTACCTGCCCCACAGAGGTGGTAGTCCTTGTCTGGGCTTTTTTCTCTTCCCCCTAAAGTGCTGCTTCACCTGACAGAGACCAGGCAGGAAGCCACTCAAGAGCCTGTGTGCTTGAAACAACACATTCTTAGCTGCTACACTGAGGAGCTACCACTCCTCCCTGCTTCTCTCCTGCCCTGTTTCAGACAGTCTAAAACTGAGATAAACACAGTGAGGAACAACTGAATTTCATCTCAGGAGTTACTTACATCTTTCAAGTACCAGTGAGGTAACCGTATCAGAGTCATGTCTTACAAATTGGCGTAGCACCTGAAGGAACAGAAATGTGAGTTTCCCAGACACAAACTATGAACAGCACTCACAAGCCTTTACACCTCATTTCCTGAACACTGGCAGAGGTTCCGCCAGTATGTTCTTTTCCAGGTAACTAATGGGGGAACTGAGGAAAGAAATCTGTTCAGCCAAATGAAGCTACTAAGATTATTTAAAGAACATTTGGTTAAATCAAGGCTAAAGAGTTGCCTAGAAAGAGGTGTGGCCCGAGGGTATAACTCCAGCAATTATTTCTGGGACATGCAGTAACTACTGTTTTTCTGTAATACATAAATAGGAAGGGAGGAGGTTTGTAGGAGAGTGGGGGTTTAGTTGTTTGAGCTCTAGTCTTCGGAAACAAACAGGTCTGATAGTTCTGCTCCATTTCAGAGATTAACCAGGTGTGCCCAGAAAGTACATCCATCCACTGGAATGAGCAGTGGATGCATTGACACCCTTGTTCCCAAGGCAAATCCAAGACACAAAACTTAGTGGGAAAGTGGGAAACTCTTCATGCAAGTGGGAAAGCAGTAAAGGAACTGCCATTATTCCATCCTAGAGGAAAAGAGCAGGGGAAAACCAAAAAAAGCCCAGAAACACTTCTGCTAGAGGTCCATGTGCAGGAATTGGAAAAAAGACTCATTTCCCGTAACGCGTGGTTCCAGGCCCGTGAGAGCTCACACTCTTTCTCCCCCAAGAGCAAACCCAGCGGCAGCGCCGAGGCCCCGACCCAGCGGGCACGGCCGGGCGAGGGCTCCGGGGCGCTGTGTCCGCCCCTCCCCTTCCCGGGACGGCGGCCGAGCGCTGTTCCGTGTCCGCAGAGTCGCTGCCAGCCTCGCGGCGGGGCAGAGGGGCTGGAGCTGCTGCTCCCCTCGCCGCCCTCGCCCGCGTTCCGCCGCGGCCGCAGCCCCAGCGCCCCCCGGGCCGCCCCAGCCCCGCACGGCCCCTACCTGCCACGCCGGCCGCCGCCACATGCTGCCGCCGAGCCTGCGGAGGGAAAAGCAGGGCTGAAGCAGCGTCCAGGGAACCCCGGCCCGGCCCCGCTACCCGGCCCCGCTACCCGACCCCGCGCCCTCCGCACCGCTCCCGCCGCCGCGCTGCGCCCGCGGACGGCCGGAAGAGGAAAGGGACGGGCGGGAGGTTCCGGGCGGAAGCGGCCCCGGCCCCGCCGAACGGGCAGGGACGGGCAGCGCCTGCACCGCGCACCCGCCCGCGCCCCTCGCCCACGGGGGACCCAGAGCCCGCGGAGGGAAAACAACCCAACAAAATTCCATCACTCCATCATCGGTTAAAAAAAAGATAAAACCTTTATTCGCACGAAACCATAGGAGCTAACAGTTAAGAGCCAGCATGTGCAACATCATAAAACAAACCAGTAAAACCTGGACATAACCGAGTTACCAAGCTCTCCCTCATAGCAGTGCAGCGCTATGTCCAACCAACACGAACAAGCGACAAGGACTCCCAAAGTTACATTTAGAGGGGAAAAGGTTTATGAGATTTCAAATACTAAATACATACCACCATTAACATAGGCAACTCCAAAAAGCTGAAAAAGCCCTTTCTAATTGCCCTCATCTTTGCTGAAAGGCTGCAGTTCACAAGCAGCCAGCTGCACCACGTGCGAGATACTGGAGGGGAAATGGGTACAGACAGATCCAGGTACCAACACACTGCAGTTGTTTCCCCCAAATGAACAAGGAGTCCTCCCCGATTGACAGAAAACAAGTCGGGCATCAGGGACTAACTAGTCTGTTAGAGCACACTCAGTTACAAGAGTTTTGTTGCTGAAATTCGAAAGAATGTTTTTCTTCAACTCCCACTCCTTAACTCGAAGTATTTCCTATTACTCTGTCCCCCCTCAGTGAAACACCGCTCCAGCTGCATCCCGAGCCCCCCAGGACTGCTGTGTAACCAGCCTGGCTCCTGATGTGTAGCTAAAGCTGGCTGCCACAGTCTCTGCCTTCTTGCTTCTAGAAGGGGCCAGCTGTGGATGCTGTGTCCCTGTACAGCCATTATCACCCCTCTAAAGATAGTCAGCCCAAGTGTTAAGACCACAAAATCACCAATAACAGGGCCCAATTCAAGAAAGAGGGATGTGAGTAGAGCAAACGTCATCCTTTCATCACAGCAGAG
Organism: Nicator chloris; assembly: GCA_013400495.1. Lineage (NCBI taxonomy): Eukaryota > Metazoa > Chordata > Aves > Passeriformes > Pycnonotidae > Nicator > Nicator chloris. The sequence continues at coordinate 43,795 of WAAE01020282.1, read as the reverse complement.
TTACACTGAGTCTATAGCAAGGCCAGTTACACAAGAAATTAGACAGGTAAAAGACTGAGGACAACCTTAAATCACATGATCCAACACTTGTAAGTCAGTCATTCTTTTCTCAGCCAACATCTCATCAAAGCTAACAGGGGAACAAAAAACAACCAATAAAAAGAAAATGACAGGGAGACAATATGGGGTATTGGTCTGTGCAGACCCTCTGCTTTCACAGGGCCATCCAGCAGTCTTTGGACAACACAGAAATTCAGTAACCCAGAGTAAAGCTAAACGAGCGACAGCTCTTCCCTCCCACCAGACGCTTGCTCTTCTGCTTAGAAGAGGTTTCAGACTCTTGTAACTTGGCACTTCCTAAGGCTTGGTCCTTCATGAGGGTCTGGGCAAGGCGAGCTGCTTTAAGTTCCCTGCAGGGGGGAGATGGAAGGAAGAAGAAAGGAAGAAAACCACGTCATGCATGAATCCCCATCAGCTACAGAAGCAAACTGTGAACAATCTTGCACAAGAGGGTTACTGTAATACACCAGCACTGCTGGAAGGGGGCAACTTCTCAGCCCAGAGGGTAACATGAAGATTACTGTAGCTGTCTCTAGAGTGTCTGCTTGAAAAGGGATGAGCTCTGCAGAATTACCAGAAGAAAACTATGTATCCAGTCAGCAACACACTGGCACCAGAATGAGGAACCCTTAGCTCAGGTTTTCTCCCATTGTTTCAGATATCTGATAATGGTTTAACTTGGATCAATGTCATCTCATACAGCACAAACACCTAAATAAAGGCATATGCCTCTTTTCCATTTCCTTTCTTCCCTGGTACTTGCTGTTCTTCCAGAGCATTCACTCTTCTGTCTACACAGAAAATCTACTCCTCAGCTGAGTACACTTAGAGGGGTTTTGGGCCAGTTCTTAGATCCCAGCACCTCAAACACTACTGCCAACAGCAAGGGAAAAAAGGATATCTGCCACCATCTGATATTTCTCTTCCTTCTGTGCTCAGCCCACTATCTCAGCACCTTATGAATTCCTCATCTGCCCACTGGCTGCAGGTTGTATCAGCATTTTGCATCACCAGTGGTTGCAGGAAGTGCACAAGTTCACTGTTGTAACTCAGCCAGCTCCTCCAAAGCACAACTGTTGCCTAGGCACTGCAAGCCCCTGTTTTACGTCCCCATCATCCCTCCAGCTCCAGGCACAGGAGCTGATCAGGGATTTCTGCACGTGCATTCTCCCAGCACTACCACCCTCCATTCAAAGCTGGTGACCAGCACTGTTGTGGCCATGCCTTCTCCCCTTCATGTCCAAGCCACTCCTACCTTTCCAGCATGGCAGTCTTGCATTTCTCTACATTTAGCTGCTCCTGGAGCTGCACAGCTTTTCCACATGAAGGACGGAGAACAGGGTGCTTGGTGAGAGCTGTGGCAGAAGGTCTTTGCACTGGATCAGGATGGATCATGAGCTAGAAGGCAAAGGAGTTCAGAGTTTAGCACTCCTATCACATGCCATCTGCAAAAGCCACCATCCTGCCAAGACTACTTTCTCACCTTAAGGAGCTCAAGAAAGCGGTGGGGAAGCTTCTGGGGCACGGGTGGGATGTTGCCTTTGCGGATGTGGTGCCACAGGGCCCCGTTGTGAGGCAGTGGTGCTGCCCCGGCTGCCAGAGCCACCGTGAGTGCCAGGGCAAAGATGTCTGCCTTGGGCAAGTAGCAGTATTGCTGCAGAGAGAAGGGAAAGGTGTTAGAAAGGAACACCTTGCTACACTAAGCAAAGGTGAGTTGGGCTACGAGCTCAAAAAGAAACAGCCAAGCAAGTGTGTGTATATGGCCATAAGGACCTTGCAGGCCACGTTGGGGCCAACTGCAGTAACTCCAGAGGATGGCCTAACGTGTGTACCTCCAGCCTTCACCACAAGGCAGTGAGCTACCCATGCCCAACTCTAACTGAAGACTGCCTCTGATACACTGGCCTAACAGTTCCTAAATCCACTTGCAGCACAGATACTGTCACCTAAATACCTGAACTGAATAACACATCCAACCTGGTTGTTCAATACTGCTTCCCTTTTCATTTGTTGGCCAGAGTGACAAAACTGCAGTCAGTTTAAGAGGGGTGTTGTGCCTCCCACCTCTCACCACTACTTGTTCAGTGTTTGTTTTACAAGGTATCTGTCTGGGTAAATATATTGCTCGATAATCACATCCAGTAGTTTAATCTCAGCTGGATATGGAAATCAAATGTCTTCAACCTGATAAAGGTTTTGTCTCACTGATCCCTCAAGAGGAGTAGTTGGAATAATCCAATGATAGCTACTTATGAAATATTTACATGAAGTCAGTATTTACATGATACGACCTACACCACTATTCTTCATGACAAAGTGCTAATTTCACAGATTTCAGAGCCAGACCAGACAGAAGAAAGAAGAGATAAGGTGAGGAACAAGTTAGACTAATGGCTGCTCTGCAGTTGATCTCTTCCCCACTTATTCTCCCACCCTTTTCTCCCCACTGCCCTGCTCTGGCAGTTGTACCTCTTGCAAAATCTCATTGGCCAAAAACCTTCTGTCTCCTTCCTCCACCTGAGGGTTTGTTATTGATGTCACATGTCCAAGATCACCTGAGACAAAGCACAAGCAACTGAAATGCAATGAAGCAAACTGAAGTCATTCTACAATAAAAGCCTGCTTTTTGTAGGCACCAACAGAGAAATACTGAGTAAGAGAACAAGCCTGCTCTTAACTCAGGAATCCGCACTTGGAAACAAGCACATGAATTTTCTGTGACTTGTCTTCTTAAGAGGAATTAATTCTGGTGAGTAATTGGGGCGTTCATGACTGTCCTATCAGTTTTGTATGCAAGTCTCTTCAGCTGCAGGACACTGCAGTCTCAGGCAGTAATGGGCAGCCTTAATCTTAGACCAGCTGTAAAGTAAGCTAAAACCTACCAATCTTATACACCACACCAGGAGAGGATTCATCTTCACTGTCACTCTCCTCCTGCCCAGCAGGGCCTGAAACTGCCAGCTTGTGACAGATGAAGATATTACCTGCAAGACAGAGAAGTTTAGCACTAAGGTGCTATCAGTAGTCAGGCTGCAGCAGCCTGACAACTTTGTAAAAATCCCAACTGTCAAAGCAGTTCAGCTTTGCAGCCAGAGAAACCATGCACATGCTTCCCACCCAGTACTCAGCTTTCTGTCCAGCTCACATTCAGCCACAGCTAGCAAAAGACAGTTGTATCTTGTGCATAAAATACCTCAGTGAAATCAACTTTTCCCTCCCTCTGCCCTCTAAGCTAGAAGCATAAATTCAGCAGGAAAAAGGAGCTCCATTGTAAGAATATTAACTATGTGACGGGGAGAGGGGGAGCATTGCCCTGGAGGTGACCATCCTGAGCTGCAGAGGAAACCTTGTTACTGTTTTTGCAGGAACTTAATCCCTCAAGGTATGTACACACACAAAAACCAAGTGTTGCACAAGCCAGCAGTAAATAAGGAAGTCCCCATCTTCCCTGGCAGCCCTACTTGCTCCACCAGTATGCAGGTGATTCCCACAAGCCAGGATTACAAAGGTCATGAGACAGGAGAAAAACACTGCCAACTATCAGAGAAGGTTCAATTTTAGAGCAGCAACAGTGGCACAAATGAAAATAAAAATTAAAAAAAAAAATAAAAAAAAAAAAAAAACAAAACAAAAAAAAAACAAAAAACACAAGACAAGGGCAAGGTCCTCTTCTCTTTGAAGCACTACAATCAGTCCACTCAGAAGGATCCCTCAGGCCCTGCCCCTGAGGGATCACTAGGAAAACCCTCCACAGAGGAGGAGGGCATTACACTTACTGGGTTTGATATCCAGGTGCACAAGGCCAGAGTTGTGGATGTATTTTAGTCCCATGGAGACTTGCAGCAGTATTTCCTTTAGCTCTCCTTCTGGGAAATACTGCCCAAGCTTTGCATTTTCCAGCAGCACATCTTGGAGACTCCCACCTAGGGGAAAATAGTCAGTCTGAGACCTGACAGAGGTTTTATGGAACAGCATGTTTGAAATAGCTTAGCTGCCCAGAACACTTGGAGGCTGGCTGATGACAAACCCCAACCACACCAGCTCTGTGTGCTCTAGGGAGCAAACTTGGACATCAGCATTTGGCTTCAGCCTTTCCACTGCCCTGGAATGCTCAGCCTCCTGCTGGATGAGGATGAACAACTGCAGTTCTACCTCCACCCTAGAGCTCTACGTCCTGCCAGGAGGGCTGACCTGTTAATGATGCTGGTGCTGCTGCAAGTGAACAACAAAAATTGGTTCTGCTGTGCTTAAATGCAGAAAGCGGGTATAGCAATGGTGGAAAAAGGAAATTAAGTTCCCATTTGCAGATTTTTGACTAAAAAGCATTAACATTCAACACAGTTTCACAGGTCTCCATTGAGACACACTGGATATTTCAGAGCTAGAATATATCCTTGCCTCTGTCTCCATCAGCTTACTTTTCACCACCTCCCTTTTAGTCTCAGATGTTCAGACACCAGAACACAAGCAATACATCAATCCTGCAGCAATGAGCACAACATTTCATGGCTGCCTCCACCAGATTTGAAAACAATACTCCAAACAGCTGTCACCACTTTCCATTGCGCTCCATGGATATAGGTGCAGTCAAAAGATGAACATTACATATTTGTCCTCAGCAACTCTGGTAGCTAAAGGTATCTTTTCCAATTTCTCTTAAGCAGTGGTATTGCCAAGGGCAAACTCCTACTTGAATTTATCACCCTGCCTGCAGCACCCCATTTATACTTTGCCTCATCATTTGCTCCATTCCTCCACAGCTGTCAATCCCTTTCTTCTAGTCAGGATGCAAGGTGCCTTCATCTCAACCAGTCACTACCCACCTCCATTAAGAGGAGGTTCTTGCCAAGAACCATGGCCCTTAAGTCAGCAGCTCTTGAGTCACACATACCAGGTGTTACCTGGACAGTCCCAGCACAACACTAAGCATCAGAACGGGGAATGCTTTTCCAGGCCAGCCGAAACAGAGAAACAGTTTTCAAATCCCAGAAATATGAGGGTATTCACTGCTTCTAAAACACTAGCACCACTCAGAGCTTCATCTAAATATTATGTGCCCTTACTGGATTCTCCACAGAAATGCAGCCCCAGGGCAGTTTGTAAGCCAAAGCATCCCACATTTAAGGACAAAAGAAGGCAACTTTGCCCATGCTGAGATGTCAGCCTTGAGCACTGTCCAGCTCCTACCATTGCAGTGTTCGTTCTGGATAATCATGTGATCGTCCTCTGCCCAGGCCGAGTAGTAGCGCACGACGTGGGGGTGGTGCCCCAGGACAGCATGAGCATAAACCTCACGCAGTGCCAGCTGCCTAGGGAAGCACACACAGAAAAAACAGAGGTGACAGGCTGCCAGAGGCTGCTTGGCACCAGGAGAGGAACCCTGGTTTGCAGCCTGAAAGTCTTGAACCCCTCTGTTCCCCCTTTCTCTCAGGTTTTGACAGACAGAATGGCTCTCATAGCTGCTGAAGCAAAATCTGCCCTTGCTCAAATGCCCTGAGCAGCTGTTAAAGAAAATAATTGCTGAGCAAGTCTTTTGTTAAAGAGGCAAAGGCAGCAGCAGCTTCAAAGACCTTGCTTTAGCATACAGGACACCACAAGCTGTTCAATACAGGTAAGAGTAGCACTGGCCATACAGCAAGGCAGGGACAGCTGTACGTCTGTCAAATAAACTTCTTGACAGTTATTGCAAAGAAACTGTCTGGACAGACCCAAGGTATGAGGTATGCCATCCTCTCGCTTTGCAGTGCCTGTGACTTCTTCCTTCCCTAGACATTTATATCCAATAGTTGTATAGTGGTATCTTCTCCCACCTGTTACTTGGAAATGCAACAGCCGCCAAGTTTTGCTCATGCCACCCATCAGATACCTTTAGATCCACACTCCCTCCTTCCCATTACACCTCCCAAGAACATGCCCATCATTTTCACTGGCAGTTTGCAGCAAGCACACTCACTCATCTGAGGATCCTGCCAGAGGCCTTTTGGAGCGTTTGATGGCATAAACACATCCATCAAGGCGTTTGATGCACTTGTAGACAGAGCCAAATTCCCCCACACCAATTTTCTCTAGCTCCAGGAACTCCTTCTTGTAGCGGGAAACCATATTGCTTGCCTTCAGAGTATATCTCTGCAAAGTCACAAAAACAGCAAAGACAAATAGGATTTGAAAGACTTCACAGCTGTCATTGTTTTAGAGGTGTGTAACGCTGTCACTGAGCACCCACATTGCTCCCTCTCCCATTCTGGATGTTCGTCCAGGCAGATGTGCAGGTGTGTGGCCAGTTCTTGAAATGTCAGTTTCAATTCTTGAAATTACCTTTCACTTGTTGTGTTTTTTTCTGACCACTTAAAGGCCACCTTCCCTGGTTTGGCCAAGTTGCAAGGCTTTGGGTTGGTTTCATAAAATCAGGACTTGTTAGCCACAGAGGTTGAAATTGTAGTTAAGGAGAAATTTAGTCTAGTTGGCTGTATATGCCTAAGCCTCCTTGAGTTACTGCCATCACATCCCTTCTCTTGAGAACCCAGACCAGTTCTAGACCTACAGCTGATGGAGTTGGTCAGGGATGAACAGTGAGCAACAACAGTGTACTGGCCTAAAGACAAGACTTGAGAAGAACTTAGATCTATTGCCTATTTTGAGCTCAGGAGAGGAGCTTGGTGTGTTGGCTTCCTGTGACCCCAGCTGTGCAAGAGCCGCTTTATCCTGGCAGCTGAGGTTGCCTGCAGCCAAGGCTATTCTGCATCAGTTCAGGCTCTCCAGGTTTGAAGCACCAGCTGTTGACTAATGGCAGATTAGCTGCTCTCAGTGTATTTGTTTGTATTCCCACTGATACCTCACCTGGAGACACTTTTCCACAAAGGGTTGAAAGCTGGCAGAACTGTTGGAACATAATTATTGCTACAATAATGGCCATTGGGGTCTACGAACTGCTGTCACTGCTGGTAGAGTGATGCCTACTGGCAGGGAAAATAACTAAAGATAAGCACTGGAGCATGAAGTAAACAACAAGAGTGGACTAAGTGATTTTTCTCCATCCTCCTGCATCCCTTACAGTGACAGCAGTTCATGTTGCGCAGTGGTTTCCACAGAAACCGCTGCTGTGATCGTTTTAGTTTATGGTACATGAGCTTACAGAGGAGGAGGTAAGAGTTGGTCCTCATAGCCAGTAAAATGTGGCTCACATGAACCAGCAGCCCTTCCCAACAGGTTGCATTTCATAAGGCAGCTGTATTTTACACCATCTTAAAAAGCTTGGCAGTGAAAATACATCCTAGTATACAATTTTATACCTGTATTACATACTCAATCTCATTATCACTCAAGCAGAATAACAGTTCAGTAATTCACAAGTTACTTGAGGCTTTCTTCTAAGTAAAACAATAATTGTGGCAGCCCTGGATGTTGCGTGGTAGCAGATCTGCTCTGCAGGTGTAGTTTTTCCTTGGAGACCATTTGCCTGCAGTCCCAGTCTCCTCGGCTAGAGGGTACCGTTATCCTTCCATAAGCCCGGCTATTGCACGGTTACAAAGAACAACGCCATCTTTTCCAAGTTTGTCATCTCAGACAAATGTTAACAAAACATTCAGCGTAGACCTTCTCTGCCATACGTTTTCATCCTCTGGCATGGTGCCATGGTTTATACGCCAATAACAGAATAAATTCCATCAAACACCAAGCTTTTACAAACATCCACTCTGTGGGAGGAAAATTTACAGAAACTCACCTTTGTAGGTAGCTCCTGTTTAATCTGGCTTCCTGGATGAGGATCATTCCTATAACAGAAGATTAGGAAAGTCTGCTGTATCATTTTAATGCAGCAATCCAACTGGATTTAAGATTAAAGCATCTTTCAAATGAACCTCCAAATCTTGCTTCACAGCCTAATCATGTATTTTATAGAGTAGATAAACAAGTTTTTAGTTGAGGTCTTAAAGACTGCAGTCCCAGGTTAGGAATACTTGGTTTCCATTTAGAAGGCCTCCACAAAGCAGGAGGCTCTGTCAGTACTGCCTGCAAGATGGAGAGGCATTGTCCAGAGGCATCATTCTCCTGGCCTCCTTATTACTGGTGAAGGTGCAGCCATAGCACTAACGAGAGCTGTTGATCCCCCACTTACCTTTCTGAACAAAGGCAATGATTGGTTTTTATTTATATTTCTGTTACCTTTATATGTCTGCTAACATTTACTCTACACCAATGAGTACTGCAGAAGTAGGTGATTCATTGTTAGCAAATAAGTCCAGACACTGAACATCTCCATTACTTATCTCCTTCCAACAGGCTGATTCAGTCTGCTGCTTAAGAGGAGCTCACTTACAGCTCTCCTCTGGCCTTCCGTTTCCCATTAGGATGAAAGAGCATTTGTTGATAGGACTCTGGTGTGAAAGGATTAATGTTGACAAGAGAAGCTTGGGAAGAGTCGTCAGAGTCAGCACGAGGAGTAAGTCTGAGATGTCGGAAGCCTTTGGATGGGACCTTTGTTGCAGATGAAGGAAAAGCTGTCTTCGATAACAGGCTCTGTATTGAAAGGCAAATAAACCAGTACTTTTTTTTGTTGCTGTTATTTCAGAATAAAATTCTTGTTTTACTATAAATTAAGGAGAATTCAGCTCCCTTCCTTGGAATAGCTGACTCATCAAACCCCTGTGCCCCTAGTTTAGTCCCCACAGTTTTCATTTTCCACAAAGCATTTCATTCTTTGTTAAGCCCTTTCATATTCTATTCCCTGCTCACTTGGGTGAGGCTGCAGAGCCATTTTGGTAAGCACAGTCCTCAAGAGGAGCCAGCTGCTCCCCTTTCCCTCCTACAGAGAGGTAGAAATTGCATCATATGTTGCATTAACATGGAAGATCTAGTTCTGCCAGGCATGGACTGTTGCCTCGGTTTGGTCAGGACAGGTTTGTCAGGAGATGAACTAGAACACCACCCGAGTTTCCCAGCACTAAGCAGCATTAGGATAGGAGAAGTTGCTAGAAATATTTTTTATATGGCTACTAGCAAAGCAAAAAGAACTCATTTCTCCTCATGAATAAAATCCAGAGTTTCAGAAATTTAAGTTCGGAAAGACCCTCTGGATCTTCTATAGTTCACCTTGCTACAGAACACAGGCCATTGTGTTTCACTCACTAGCCCAGAACCTTGGGCCATGGGAAGCATAGACACCACTCTTGAGCTGAAGACAAAAATCTACTCACTCTGATTTGACTCCTTCAGTAACCATGAGCTTTTAAAAATATGTTTGGTTTTGACTTGTTTCAGCTTCTAAAGAAAGGTACAAGGTCTAAAGGATTATTTAATACTGTGCTTTCTTCTAGTTAAAAGCCTTTTAAGAACACAGAAGTCTCCCTGTTGAAGATCAAGGTAGTCTTATATCTTTCCAATCCCACAGTGGTCTCACTATCATGATCCTGGAGCCACATCTCCACTCACATCTGGTGGCACTGTCTGCAGTTTTAGATAGGGCTCTGCTTTCTCATCCTTTCTATCACTTTCAAATATTCCAAGGCCAATGCTCCTAGCTTTGTCTGCAAGCAGATTTAGGCCCTTTGGAGCCCATCTTTTGCAGCATGCTTGGAAAACAAGACCTTTATCCTGGGAGAGAAAGGAAAAGACGTTGCTGATTTCATGCAATTGCTGCCTATGGGCTACAACATGACAAACCACAAACAGCATGTTTTGAATCATCCAGCCAACAGGTTATCTACACAATGCACACCCTGAAAGCAGCCTTCACTACCTGCAGCCCATCTGGTCTGAAAAGATTTTTATAGACCTGTATCGTGGTTTAACCCCAGCCAGCAACCAAGCCCTCTGCTTGTGAGTTCTTTGCTCACAACAGTGCCTTTCTCAGTGGGATGGGGAGCAGAAACGGAAAAACAGGTAAAACCTGTGAGTTGAGAAAAGAACAACTTAATGATTAAAATAAAGTAATTATTATTGGTATGAACAGAGACAAGAAAAAGGTAAGTAAAACCCAAGACAGACAAGCAATTCACAATTGCTTACCACCTGCTGACTGATGTCCAGCCCATGCCTGGGCCCTAATCAGCCCCTCCTGGCTAATTTCCTTCTGTTTATATCTTGAGCATGACATTCCATGGTATGAACTTTCTTCTGGTTTGTTCCTGGCAGCTGTCCTGGCTATGGAGCAACACAGCTGCTGGTGCTTCTGCTCACTCGCAGAACGTAGGAAACTGAAAAGTCCTTGACTTCAGGTAAACACTACCAGCAACAACCATGTTTTAGCAACACTGTCCTTAAGCCCAAAATCACAGTGCAGTACCAGTTACTAGGAGAAAATTAACTCCATCCAAAGCAGTGACAACTTCTCACCTATGTTAAGGTGAGATTTTGGGAGAATTCTTATAAAGAGTCACTGCAGAAAATTTTTGGAGTGATGTCCTCTAGACTGCTTTCCCCCTAGAAAGTGGCAGGCCATTCCTCAGTAAATATTGCCACACAGTCAATCATATAAGGCCAGAAGATCATCCTTCTCCCCACATAATCAGGTTTTTGGAGGAGGACAGAAGTCAAATCATAGCTCAGAAGCATTAAAGGACTGATCTTCTGTGTACCACTTAAGCAAAGGAGCAAACAATCTATCAGTAGAGAAGGAATATTGAGAGAAGACAAACAGCTACGCTTCACTGCAGGTCTGGACTGCTTGGAGCCACGCACACACCAGAAACTGTCTAGAAACAAAGAACCAGGTGCCAAGTCTCCACATGTGCTTACTCAAGACAAAAAGCAGTTCTATTATACTCTCTCCAAGAAATTACACATAAAACAGGGGCTGGGCTCATTCTCCCAAGAAACTGGTTCAGTAGCTAAGTTGCATTTTAGGACAGTGACACAGGTGAACACAAGCTAACCTCCCTCCACAAGCACACACCTCCATGGGAGATTTGCTATCCTGAGAACAAAGCCCTGCTTTCCTCAGATTCACTGAGGAATTGTTTCACACATAAAGAAAAACTGTGACACCAGACAACAAGCTGGTTGGAGCTGATCAGACTTGCCAGGCAAAGTACACATCCCAGCAATAACATTTCCAATTTTCAAGACAAAACCCACTTGCATCCAAAAATGGCTAAACAGAGCAGCAAGTGCAGCTGCCCATCTCTAAGCTCCCCCCAAACAATGAGCTTATTGAAGGGAGATGCATTTATCTCCTACAGAGATGCTACAGACCTACCATTACCTTAGGCGTGTGTGGGGTGTCACAGAGCTGCAACTTTTTCCAGGTGATGTGCAGTGGTGTCTCAGGTTTACTCCAGCTCTTGCTCACAGATGGGGAAGACTTCAGGGTGGGACTCATCCAGGCTTTTGTCCTGCTCAGGAAAATCTCACTAAGCTTTCTCTGAGGCGTTGCTGGCAGAGGACTGCTCTCTTGCCATTTCTGGAACTCTGAGCTTCTGGGGGGACTCAAGCTCAGGGAGTCCTCCTCATTTACACTTCTGTCTTCACTCTCTTCACCACAACTAGAAAAGTCCAGTCGCTGAATGAATTCATTGCTGTTGTCCCAGTCATCCATGTTACCACATGAAACAGAACAGGTAGAGCTGATACTGGCCTGTTTTGTTAGAGGGATAGAGGGAGAGAAAGACAGCATTATTCACAGACAAACTATCTTCTTCCTTCCTTCACCAAGTTCTGCTGACCACACACCTCAATCCCACATACAGAGAAACCTCAGTCATTCATCAATGTAATTAGACAGCACCGGTTAATGAAGAGCCCCCCAGAATTACCAGGTACAAAGCCATTCAGCTACTGCCCATATAACAAAAGATTTTGCTTTTTGTCTTATTGGCATAAGTCAGATACAATTCAGAAGCCACTGCCTTTCCCAGTAAGTTTCCAAAAGAACTCTTCCATCCACTACTCTCATTACACAAGGAAACACATCCTAAAGAATAACACACACAGCCTCCACTCACTCTTTTCTACACTAAATTTCTCAACCAGAGGGGGGGGAAAAATTCTTCTGTGCTACATACAGCTGTAAAAGCAGAGGGTGCTCCAAGGAGTCACCAGATACCCCACAGACAGCCTCTCTCTTGCCCTGGACCATTTATAACCACCCCACACCTGAGCCAATGCTAATGGGAAACATCTGGAGCTTGGCAGCACCTGCCCACAGTTGCCTGTTGGATGAGGAATTCTCTCTGGATGTGGATTTGCAGGGAGCCAGCACGCCCTCTCAGTGTGAGTCATCTCCCTGCTCCTGCAAGCTTGCTTGCCCCTTCTCCAGCTTCCTGGGGCCTGTAAGAGGAGTGATGTTTGCTGACAGCCTGTCTGCTCCATAATCCCATCAGAGATCCAGTCTTTGTGGGCTTTACCTCTATAAGTTATTTGTCTTGTGGTGATGGGGCCCTGTGTTTCCTTCTTTAAGTCTGAATTTCGCTCCCTGCATTTAAATATGTGTTAGTTTGGGGAAGCTTTACAGCTTGAATGGAGAGGTCATTAGCTTAATTTTTAATGTATAGATTTCTGAATGTATAATTTATAAGACTTCAGGAGAGAGTTAGGAGCCGTACATAGGTCTCGGTACATCTTCCCAGTTGAGGTTTCAAAGGAGAGGATGGAGGATCTGTGTCGGTGAAGGCAGCACCAGAGGTGGGGTCACTGCTACCTGGGAGCAGGTCAATATCTCCCTCCCCTCATTGCACCTCTTTCTAAAATACAGGAATCTTCTGAGCCTTTGGGAACCTGTGTTTCAAAGTGGGACTAGAGCAAGTTTTAACTGATTGGGAACAAGGTTACAGCAGCCTTTTTTCTTAGTCTTGAGGAGAGCTGCTAAAAGGATGTGCTGAGGTTGGAAGTGGCTGCAGCCCATAGGAGATGGGTGTTTGGCAGAAGCAGGACCTGCTTCCCTTTGCACACATCAAGGGCAATTGCCACCAGAACACACAGGGCCACATTGGTCTGAGGTCTCTGTGCTCTCCTAACCTGTTCCTTAAATGACATGTGTGGCCATAGGAGTCTCTGAAATTGCTTGTAAACAGTGTGATGAACAATTCATTTGATACAGAAATGAATTGTATCTAATTCACCAAAACAGCCTCAGGAGGATATGCCAGGAGCCCAATACTGGTTGCATCTGGCCCAGAGGTTGCAATATTTCTTGCAGGCACCAAGCTGTTGCTCCCATGCAGCCTCTCTTAGCCTGAAATGCAGCTGCTGCATCTCCCTGTGCATTATTCTGAGCGAGGACCAAAAGCCTGGCAATGCCAGCAGTGGCTGCTTTCTGCTATGACAAGCTGTGTCTGCAGCTTCTGGCCAGCTGAGATCCAGGACCACTTTATTACTGCTGTGATCTGACTGCATTCATCAGATGTTCAGTACCTGAAGCATTAGATTGAAATATATTAATTCTGAAGAAATAATGGTTTTAGTCCCCATGACTACATGTTTTTAAAAACCCAGCACGGAAATTCCTTCAGACCAGTTTTCGATCCCACCTTAAACAATTTTTAAACTTTTTTTTTGCCCCTCAGGATTTAGAGGCAGTATCCGTTTTTCTAAGGAGGGATGTGGCATGTAAAGAAAACTTGGACCTTCTGTGTAAAGAAGGCCCAGCTTGTTCATCTTGCAGTTTAAAAATAAAAGCTACCACACTTTCATTTACATTTTTCCTGTTCAAAGACCTGATGACAATTTCCTGAGCCCTCAGCTGGAGGAAAAAGGTGTTCATTTTCTTTTGAAGTAGAGTTTTTATTTCTAAAAGGGTAATATTATCTTCCAGCCTAAATATTTTGAATTTTGGTGAAATAATAAAACAGTAGAAAATGTGGCCTTTTTTTTCTGCATATATCCAAGAGTGTGCCCTCAGCAGGCCAGGATTGCTGGCCAAAGCCATATCAGTTGCTCTGGTACCACCAGGTCACTTATCTCATGGGTTTTTTCAGCAAAGCTGGGAGCTCAGAGCGCGATGACGTTTGACACATCTCAGAGCCAGCACTGGCAGCCCCTGCTCCTTGTCACTGATTGCTCTTCCCACTGCATCCCCTCCGTCATGCTGGGCCAATACTGCTGTGACTGCACTGCTGAGGGGACCAGGAACAGCTCTGCACCCACAAATAGCTCATGTGGGTCATGAAGGAATTCTTATTTGGGATTTGTTTCCTGCCTGGATTGCTGGGGGACAGACACTTGACATTTGTAGCGGAATTACTGTGGAGATGAAGATAGAAATGAGCTGTCACTTCAGCATCACCAACATGCAAAAATATATTCATCCAAATGAAGATTGGCACTGTCTATACAGTTAAAGCAAAGCATGTGGCCAAGTATTTGCAGAATCTGGCTTTTCTTTACACAGTAACAAAATATTGTGCAGGGTTTGTTTTTTCTTTCCTTTGCCAGTCACCTTCTATGAAAAACTCCATCTGCTAAAAACCACCTACTCTGGTCTATAGCTCTGCAAAGTAAACTTGTGCATGGGCTTTGTGAAACAAAATGCCCACTCAGTGTTGGAGTTGTCTGAAATGAAGCTCACAGCAAATGGATGCTAATGTTACCAAAAAAAAAAAAAAAAACCAGAAAAAACCCCAACCTCACTGCTGAGGAAACTGGATGATGGGTTTCTTAATGGGGTATTGAACACTCAGAACTGCTTAACAGGAAAAAAGTTAGACAATTAAGGCTTTTATGACAATATCTTCTTTTTAATTGTGGCCTGCTTAATTGGGTAATTCAATTAATCAGAAAGACCCAGGGAACCAAATTACCCTAATGACACTTAATGACAATGGTGGTGGCAGAAGGAGGACGGTAATTACAAAAGGTTGGCTGCCTGTGGATGCCTTGGTCATGCCTGTGTCTCCATCTTTCAATTCCAAGCTGATTCTGCTTGTTCCGCCCAAAACTGTTTCACAACCTTCTATAGCATATATGTACGTGTATATATATTTAGGTATATACGTATACACATACATACATATATATACACACACATACCAGTATATACTGCATCAGTACATATACGTACATACATATACACAAGTATCCCCGACTCTTTCAGATTTGTGGCTCGCAGCTTTCACCACAGCCATTTGGGGCGGCGGGCGGTGTGCGAGCCTGCCCCGTTGCCAGCTCTGAGGCAGCTCTGCCCAATTCCCATGGCTTTCCCAGCAGGATGGCTTTAACGGGGCTGAGGGAAGCAGCTGCTTGGCATTGGGGTCACAGCCTGAGGGGGACAGAAGGCGGGCAGCTGGCTTTGCACCCGTGAGAAGGTGAAGCACGGGCAGGCGGACTGTCCCCAGCCCCCCGTGCTCCTCCAGGAGCCGGCAGCGAAGCGCCCCCAGCCGGAATCTGCGGCCGCTCCCCGGCGCGGCCGCCCCGCCCCGCCCCGCCCCGCCCGCGGCCC
>WAAE01020282.1:0-28359 GCA_013400495.1 Nicator chloris | reverse complement strand
GGCGGCAGCGGCGGGCGGCGGCTCGGCGGCGGCTGGAGCGCGGCTCCGTGGGACGGCGAGGGGCCGGTGGAGGCGGCGGGGCCGCCGCGGGCCGAGGCGGAGGAGGACCAGATCGTGGCCGTCTTCGTGGTCACCTTCGACCCCCGCACGGGTGAGCGGCGCCGGGGCCGGGCGAGCTGGGGTGCGGGGGCCGGGCCTGGGGCTCTCGGTGCCGCTGGAGTAAGATGGATGCGGCTGGGACTGGCGTCCCTTGGGGACCGCTGCCCCCAGCAGCCCGCCTTCCAGGGACCGCTCCTCCCGCCGCGCTGGGGCAGCGTCGCCGGACCCAGTGCTGAGCGGCCGGCGGGAGCCGGGCTGCCCTCTGCCCCCACGGGGACCGCGGCTCCACCGCACGGCTGCCAGTGTCGGGACCGGGAGCGTGGGCATTTGCCGAAAACGGAGCACAAGGGGGATTGCTTTTGGTCTCCATCCCTCCGAGAAGAACTTCTGGCGGGAGGAAGGCGCCGCGTCTGGTGCCACTCCGAGGAGAGGGATGGGTGTATCTCTTTCCCACGGCAGGTCACGGCACAGGGAGTTTGTGGACAACGCTGGGGCATCCCCTGTGCCCCGCACAGATTTAGGCCGAGCCTCTGCCCAGCGCTGCCTGGAGGGCACCAACCTGTAAGCAGCATCTTGAGAGCATCCTTCTGTCTCCGTGGAGTGGCGCAGACCTGCCCGCAGCTATCGATGATGGATGGCGTTTGTGGCAGGCGTAAATCCGGCAGGCTCGCAGGGCATGATTACCAGCAGCAGCAGTAGCTCAGCTGTCTATTTCTTGGTGACCAATGTGTTTAGAGGGTGGCCTCTGGTGGGATCTCTGGGACTCAGTGCTTTGAAGGAGTGCTGCGATCCAGGAGGGCAGAGGGAAAGGGAATGTATTTTCCACTTCTCACTGCCACATCCATCTCTCTCAGTTGTTAGACTGTGGTGTTGTATCGCTACTGACAGAGGTTATTAATTTCAAACCTATAAATAAGCATTTCAGAAATGTCTTTAACTTTGTTTTCCAATCCTGCTGCTCCCACAGTATCCATGAAACAGGATGTTAGGATACAGATATGAAGTTAGCACCCACCTTGCATCTGTGAACACAGGTACTACTGTGCAGAGGGGTCTGATGTCCTGAGACACACTGTTGGGTCTTTTGGCTGCCACGTTGCCAGACCTAGGGTTTATAGGCAACAGACAAAGATTCAGGAGCCCTTTGCATCGAGATGTGAGACCAAGCTTCTCTTTCTTCTCTAGACAGGCACATCCTTAGAAAATCCATAGCAGAAGTTAACTAGAGACAGGAAAGAGGTCTGTAAAGCACAGTGAGGTTGGTTCTTCAGTGGGTGGGGAAAGTAACTGACATCATACTCACAAGAAGGCCTTGGTAGTGAAGACTGAATGCCAGTCTTGAACTGAAAATCCTAAGGAAGTAGTGAACAGGATGTAGCCCCTAGTGTGATGTGCTGTCAGCAATGCCCACTGTCAGACAGCATGGCTGCTGTGTCCCAAAACACCCAAGGGTTTTGAGAAGTTGCCCTTTCATACTGAACCAGAGACAAGTGTCTTGAGTCTAGAGGTCCGAGGCTCTTCACTGATAAAAATCTGAAATGAGATTGGATGTCATCTTTCCAGGAGATGGAAAATGGAGGTGTTTCTCCTAAGTATCCAAAATATGAAGGAGTCTGGATGACTGCAGTAACAGCAGGTTGTCTTTCAATTCGACAGCATATGCCTTCTATGAAATTGTGAGATTTTCTTGAGAGCTGGCACAAAGCTGAGCTTTCTCAGGAGTTTTTCTGAACCAGCTGTTGCTTTGAATGAAGACCAGGGAAAGTTGGGCAACAGCTCTTCTCAAATCTGATGTGCAGTTAATGCTGAGTGTCATCAGCCTTGGAGTAGTCTGTCAAGTCCAGGAAGATTCAGCCTCCTGCTGCTACCCAGCATGGAGGATAGGACTGTGAGCAATACACCAGCAAATGTCAGCTTTACAGCTGGGGAGCAGAGTCCCCCTACGGAGGGTGTAGACTCAGAAAAAGATCGTGAAGCTGCAGTGGTATGAACTTGCTGGGGTCAAAAAGAAAATATGGGAATTACTGGTCAACCACATCACATAGCGTGAAGGACTTCTCTAATGTTTGTAAGGGTATCTGTTCTTGTGTATGACTTAACGGAAATCATCCACTTAAGTGTCTGAGCTGGAAACCTGCTTGATCCTGCCCAGAAAAAGCACAGCAAGCTACCTCTGGCAGCTTCCTGAGGCACAGGAACAGCTGAATTTCTGGTGGTGGCTGTGCAGGTGGTTATACCAGGTAGTGTCTGCTCAACTACAGGCAAGTAGAGTAGGCAAGAGGTGTTTTACTGTAGAAAGATGAAGTGGTGACTATGCTAATAAAGAATGTAACAGCTTCCCTCCTAAATTTAGAAGGGCTTGAGGAAGACAAGCTCAGTGTATAGTAGTTGCATGTGATGAGTTTCCAAAGGTAGGTTATGGGGTTGCCAGGTCACTGTTACAGTTCCGGTGTCCCTGTGACTGTCAGTGCTCATGTGAGTGACTGACGTAAGAGCCAGAGGCAGCTTCTGAATCGGTGCTGTCCTCACCTGCAGCATCGTGAACCTTGTAGCACTTGAGAAGGAGCTCTCTTCACTGCTGCTGTGAGGCAGCTGATAACAGTCACCTTTGTGGAGGTGTCACACAGTCTGTTAGCTGAAAAGGTCTGTAAGTAATGGAGAGAGACAATGAGGGAAGAGAGGGAAGTAATGAGTTTTGCACCAGTACACATGAAATACTCTGTTTTTCTGTCCCACATTTCTTCCATGCAGGAAATGAAGTGAGTGTGATGTTAAGGTTACACTTTATGCTTCTCCTGTCCTGTCACAACATGGTAGCATTGCACAGCTGGGGACCCTAAAGTCCTTGGGAGACAATGAGGGGGGTCAGGTGATGACCCCCAAACTCTGGTGCCAATATCTTCTTTGTGAGGATGTGAAAATCCAATGGAAAGAAAATACAAGGGAAAGAGGAAGAACATCCTTAACTTTGCACACTAGAAAATGAGTGCTGGCTCACACCTGACCTGAAGGTGGGAGATAGCTTCCAGGACATCAGATCTGCAGATCTGACTCTCAACAAAATCACTAGCTTGCTTTCTAATGCCGGGTGACTCTCACTTGGAAAATTTCCTGTACACACGAGAGCTGCTTTCTCCATGGGGAAGGGCAATGCTTCCTGTTTTTCTACAACATTGCTCCCTCCTCCCTCCTCTGGTTTCTCGGGCAGGCTGGCAGTCATATCGCATCTGGGTGAAGTCTCTCCTTTGTTTGCTCTGCTGTTTCGCCAGACCAACTTTCCTATTTTTTAATCTCTATGTTTGTTCTCCGACTGCCACGTAGCTCGTGTGTTCATAGGACGAGGTGGCATAAGGAACAGCCAGGAGCACAGGTGCAGGTTG
Organism: Nicator chloris; assembly: GCA_013400495.1. NCBI lineage: Eukaryota > Metazoa > Chordata > Aves > Passeriformes > Pycnonotidae > Nicator > Nicator chloris. The sequence continues at coordinate 24,880 of WAAE01020282.1, read as the reverse complement.
CTCCTGACAGATCCCAGAAAAAAAAATAGCTATGTGATAGGTGAGCTGGTTTTGAAGTCACATGCAGGGTAAAGATCTGTTTCAAGGCATCTTTTCCTTATTGCTGCTACAGAACAGGCATTGTTTGATCCGTGTCCACCTCAACACCTCTCCAGTGGACACCTGACAGTGACTAAACTGAGCCAAGCCAATCTTCCTTTGCTCTTGATGGCACTCTTGCCTATCGATCTATTAATCTACAGGTAATGACCAATAAGGGATGCTCCTTGGGGCAAGGCTTAAAAGCACATCTGGCCTTAACCACAGTTTTGTGGTTATGAGGCAATAGTCTCAAGAGTTGACTTCCTCACACTTTGAAGGAAGGGTCTTGTGCCTTTAAAAAGCAAACCAAACAGGCACACACAAACCCCGAACAACAAAAGCCACCATCTATATATAATCTGCAAGCCCTCCAGGGGAGCGCGCGGGCTGCTATGATGTCACCGGCTCTCTCTGCCAGCCTTTCACACGCCTCAGAGGCCAAGGCGCTGCACAGCAGAGCTCTGTGGTTTCGTGTGTGACTGCACAGGGCTGTGCTTGGGGTCACAAGGCTGCTGCTGCTCCCCGGCCAGCCCGGCTCTGCGGGAGAGGTCTGCTTGTGCACTGCAAGTGGGCACTTGGATGCACAACTTCTCCTGTTGCCGTGCCTAACGCTGTTGGTTTTTTTGAAGTCCTTGCCAGGCAGGGCTGGGGGAGGTCTACTGAATACAACATCTATGTGAGAAGAAAAATAGCCTATTTGAATGTCAGTAGCTAAGCCCTATTCCTATGCAGGCATATACTTGCGCAGTATGAGTAATGAGACAAAAGACAGGCTTCAGAAATGAGGCCTCAGATTTAAATATCTCCAAGAGTCTTGGCTGAGTGTAAGGCCCTTCCAAATGTACACTGTCCATGCAAGCACAGCTGGAATGCTCACCCCAAAGGGCAGGGAAAGGAGTGAAGCAGTAGGAAGCACCTTTGTGCTGCATCTGCCATTCCATTATGGTGAAGAATTTTGGTTTGTTTGCCTTGTTTTTAAAACTAAGCCACATGACTTCAAATGCTGTGGGCAGACTGACGGAGAACAGAAACTCGGTGGGTAAATCTGGAGCACATCTCCGTGCAGTGGGGAATGTCCAGGTGAGCAGGTTGGGTTCTGACGTGCTGGCATGGGAAAGCATGAGAAGTCACCCCTTTTTTGGTCCATGGTAAACTTGCTGGACTTCATTTGCTTTAGGGACATCTTGTGACTTCTCTGATATCATCTGTTCCAGGATCAGGCTCCTCAGGTGGCCTTTTCCCCTGAACAACTGCGTGCTTTCTGGCTGGGTTGGCAGGTGACAGATGTTTGCTGATCTTGATCTAGCTTGTAATTTATGTACTTTTTTGTTGGTTATCCTAGCATACACAAACACATTGCAGTACTTGGATCACCTCAGCCTCCATATAAAGTTTCAGCTGACAACTCCTATCCTAAAGAAAATAGGAGAGATTTCAGGGAAGCTTTGATGACTTGGATGATGGCTTAGGGTTTCTGTTTGACCAGGCCTGCCAAGCACAGGCAAACAACAGTATTGGTGGTAGTGTGAGCTATTCCAGAAACTCATCCTAAAGAGCAACAGTCTGTCCTTTGGTTCTTTCTGTATGGGATGGATACTTGTGTAGACCAAAGCTTATCTGCCATCAGGTAAAATCTTAGCTGCAGTGTGATTAAGCTTATCAAGGATAAACCCACAAAATATCACTAGCTTCAGAAGTGGCCCCAAATGTCCTGCAGTGTCTGTGTGTTGTGCTACAACAAGTAGCATTTGTAAGAGATGTGTGGCGTGTATGTCACCTTACTGTCTGTGACAATCTAGGAGTTCAGGAGTTGTGTTGGGGCACTAGGTATCCCAGGGTTAGAAAAGCAACAACTTGTTGTTGATGATGCATTTTAGAAATGAGTTCTGTATTCAAGCTTACCCAAATTAATTTGCTTCTCTGCAGGAAACATGGTGGAATGGTGTTTACCCCAAGATATAGATTTGGAAGGTGTGGAATTCAAATCCATGGCAAGCGGGTCCCACAAAATCCAGTCAGATTTCATGTGAGTACATCTGAGCTATATTACTTCTTCCTTTATTAGTTTTGCATCTACACCACCAGCTCTTAATTCAGATCATGCAAATACCATCAGGGAAGCTAGGGTCCTGCAGAAACCTGCTTGCTAAACTGTTTCTACCTGAGCCAAAGATACTTTTCAGACACTTTCAGTATCATATTAAGTACCAGCTAGCTGCAGGGATCTGCTCTGTGACTGCTTTGCCTGTGGAGGCCAACTAGTTCAGGCCAGCTTCTCACTGGTGTGCAAATTTTAATGTGTACTGGGCAAATGATCTGCACTGCCACTATGAGACTGTCCGCTGAGGCTGAAGGGCAAGGAATGGCAGAACTGAAATGAGAAGGATTTTGCAGGAACAGGACTTAGAAAAATGTTCTTAACTCTGCCAGGGCTTTTGGTTCCTTTAGATGTTGTTATAAACAGGTCTCGCTCACTTTCTTCTTTCCTAGCTCCTTCAGTGGAAACACATAAGAGAGGAATTTTCTGCATTCTGCTAACCCAATGTTGCAATGCAGCAATGTTTTGCAATGAACTGCAGTGTCACAATTCCTTTTGGTCAGGAATAACAGTTACTTTCTTAAAGGCGTGTGAACTGAACCCTTGCAGTCTGATAATCAGAGTGTGCTTCAACATGATGGCACCCAAAGCATGGCCAGGTAGCTGTACTGTACTCAGAACTGCATTCACTGCAGGCTTCTTCCTTGGAGGAAGGGTTCTGCACTGAATCATGCATTCTATTGGTCTTCCTTCCAAGTTATTTATTTATTTGCATTCCTTAGCAGCCTGTGATGTGACTGGTAGGGGCTTTAGTGGGAACTCCTGGGAACTCTTGCCTTAAATATTTTGTCTTGCTACTGAGAAGACTGGGGCACCCAAGGCCTGTCCTCAGCCCTTCAGCTAGCAGGGTGAGATTTCAGGGAGTTCCTTACAGAAGAAAATATGATTCCAAATCAGTAATTTTAGCACTCAGTTACCTTTCTTTCTTCTTATTTCCTCTTTTTAATGTTAACCCTTGTGTCAAACCTTTGTCTCCAGTTATTTCCGGAAAGGGCTCTGTTTTGGCCTGGCCTGCTTTGCCAACATGCCTGTGGAGAGTGAGTTAGAGCGTGGTGCCCGCATGAAGTCCGTGGGCATCCTCTCCCCGTCCTACACGCTGCTGTATAGGTACATGCACTTCCTGGAGAACCAGGTCAGGTAAGTTCCCTTGGGAATAAGCCTGGCCATTCCACACCTAGGACAGGTAATGTTCCTTCTATGGAGAGCAGTTTTAGGCAAGTGAGAATTCAGTGACAATGCTCTGCCGTGATTTCCTTGACTAGCTGTTTCTCTAGAAAGGATTATGTGTTCACAGTGTGAAGGAGACAAGGAACTGATTAGCAGCAGTCTGTTCCTTCCTAACAGCCTAGTCAAATGCTACCCAAACCCTAGTTATTGTAGGCAGACATAAGTGTCACAGGGAGAGTTGAGAGAACAAGAAGTTCCCCTTTTTGCCTTCTGAAAAACATTTTACTAGGGGCTTACAAAAGGCTTCTAATTGTGTAATGGTGATCCTGGCCAAGTGTGTGCTTCAGTTGTGTTGAGTGCATCTAGCAGTGAAAACGGTGATGGTAGCAAAGAAAACTGTTCCTACCTGAGTGTATTTAAAACAGGATCAGTACTATGCACACCCCAGCTCGCTGCATGTGTCAGTCCTGTGCGTGTTCTCTGGCTCCACTGAGAGCTGGTAGTCCTGATGTTTCTTCAGCCCTCCTGGATGAATCTGTAGAACCGAGGCACCCAGGACCCCGTTTAGCTGGGAGAGCAGATGTTTGCTGGGGGCAAGGCACTATACAAATAATCTGGAAACACTACAGATGTCCCCTTTTTTTCCCTTTCTTTTCCAGACACCAGTTGGAGATGCCAGGGCACTACTCCCATCTAGAGGCATTCTATGATGACAAGAAAGGAGTTCTCCCTGATAGCAAGGGCACCCCCAGCTCCCAGCAACCTGTCCACTGGCTGCCTTCCATCCACAGATACATGTACCCAGAGATGAAGGTGAGGCAGGTGCCTGAGGCCTGCAGGAATGGGCAGAAGGCTGCTGCTCCTTGCTGGTGCCTCATACTCCTTTATGTAAGCAGTCACTCCCGCGCTTTGTAGGCTGCTTTAGATAAGATTTTGTTACTTGGACCGTTGCAAGCTGTGTGCTGGTCTTGCTCCCACATTTAGACTTAGCATCTGTGCATGTGTCCCTGTTTCACCTCTGAGCTGTTTTCTTCCCTTTCGCTCCACCTGCAGATCACACACCCTGCTGGCTGTATGTCTCAGTTCATCAAATTCTTCGGTGAGCAGATCCTTGTCCTCTGGAAGTTTGCCCTGCTGCGCAAGCGCATACTGATATTTTCACCACCCCCAGTTGGAGTTGTCTGCTATAGAGGTATGTTTCCAGGGACACTGCAGAGCTCTGATCTAGTAGGCTGAAGCATTGCAGAAATGCCTGCGAGTACTGAGGGGGCAGACGTCATGCAGGTCTTCAAAATCCATTGCGACCATGCCTCGTGAAGGTTCCGCTCAGTCTGCATTTACACGTTTCCCACCAAATGCTTTTCTTCAGGCCTCGTAAGGACACATCTGGCACTGTCAAACTCAGTTCCTGTCAGCACAGGACAGTAAGAGCACTGACTGAATTTGTGGATTTGAGAATGTGCGATTCCTTTGGGAGAACTGATTATTTCCTATGCAAAACAGGATTTCATCACTTGAGAAGCTCTGGTGTTCAGGGGCATTTCAGAGCTCTGACCATGGTTTGCATAGAGGCCTGTGGGAGAACTGGGCAAGTGGGGTTCAGAGTGCCCTTGAAGGAAACCAAAAGCATCTCAGGATGTACTTCTTTTGTCCACAGTGTATTGCTGCTGTTGCCTTGCAAATGTTTCTCTGCCTGGTCTTGGAGGAACTGTCCCAGAGTCCAAACCATTTTTCTATGTGAATGTGGCAGACATAGAAATGCTGGAGACAGAAGTATCATACGTGGCCTGTGAGTACGATGGATTAGGTGTGATGTTTTTAGCTTCAGGCTGCAAAACATCGTGAGACACCAGACTGTGGAATGGAACTGATGAGAAATAGCTTGTGCATGGAATGACTAACTATGCAAGCAGGAGAGAACAGTTGGTCTGCTGGGAAAGCAACATGCTGCTCTGAAAATCTTCTCTGATTTTGGCAGGTACAACAGAAAAGATCTTTGAGCAGAAACGGGATCTCTATGATGTCTATGTGGACAACCAGAATGTGAAGACACATCACGAACATCTGCAACCACTCCTGAAAATTAACAATGCTGACAAGGAGAAGTACCGACGGCTCAATGACCAAAGGTAATCACAGACATCTGGGTGGTCCTGATAGGAGATGTGGAATAAAGAGGACACTGCTCCTTTGTATTTTCCTTCTTGTAGTATTTTCAAAATATCCCACTGGTTCAGCTCATCTCTTGGTGATTCTGGTTGTCTCATAAAGCTTGTAGGTTCACAGTAGGTATGTGCGATTAACCTGTGTCCCTTCTCTCAGGCAGATGTTAATGTATTCTCAAGAAGTGGGTGAGGATTGCAGCTCCTGTGAAGAGGACCTTTTCATCTTGTGAGTGGCTACCTCTAATACTTCGTTGTCACTGCTAGTTTTAGTGAGCCTCTTGCACTGATTTTGTGTTGCACTGTTTGGCATATTATGAAACAGCATATTTGATGTAATTCCACAGTCAGCTTTCTTCCTCTGGGGTTCCAAAAACTGGCTTTTCCTCTTCAGATCATCTCCCTTTCATTTTGAGAAGCCAAAATGTAGTATCCACTGGGGTTGCTGGGAGGGAGAAGTGAATTTTAAAAGCACAATTAGAGATGTAAGAATGCCCTTGCAAACTTAAGCACTATAGGATTTTCCTTGCCAGAACATTTGGCTCCTAGAAAGGATGATGTTCATGGGAAGCAGGTACTCTACCATGCTAGAGGTTGGTACAGTGTGGAGATAAGACCTGCATGTGAAGGACTGGCCCGCTGATGTGGCTGACTTCATACCTGGCAAACAGAGGAACCAGAACTGGGTGTAGAGTGGCAGGTACAGAATTAGATGAAAACTACATGTCTACCACCTCTGAGGCCCTTCACTAGTGTGAATAGTTGCTATTCACACTCTGCAGCAGGTGAAAAGTAATGGGATGAAACTGTGTCAAGGGCTGCTGGGGCAGAGCTCTGATTGTTGAGCTTCACAGGTGTAGCCAGAGCTCTTTCTCAATAGCTTTGCATGTTTCAAGGAAAGCAACAGGTAAGAAGTAGCTCTCACTGGCGTGTTCTGCACCAGTAATGGAGAATTTATTTACCCACTGGTTTATTAGATGGGTGACAACACTCGTTTCTCCTTTACATTACATGAGCTGTAGGTGTGATGTACCTGCTTGGTGACCACAGAACACACTTTAGCTGATAATGTGGCTTCTTCAGAGGGAAATGCCCCCTACAGATGGGAGCACCACTGTCAATTAAAAGTTACTGCTTTATCTTTGTTTATTCTGGGTCACCCGTAGAGTGAATGGAAAAGTACTACAGTGTCACCTAACAAGGTGGGATCTCTGGCTACAGGGGGTTAAATGCAGTTCTGGGGCTCTGCTGCCTGTATGGTAAATACACTGTCTTGGTGGAGGTCCAATGCAGTTGCTTTCACTGACTTTACCCTATAGGTTTTTCATGGAGCAGAACAACCGCATATTCCAGACGCTGATGGAGGTGTCAGCCAGCCAGGACAAGACTCTGACAGCTGACCATGCACGAGGCATGGGCCTGGATCCCCAAGGGGATCGAAGTTTCCTTATGGACCTCCTGGAAGTGTATGGCATTGATGTTATGCTAGTCATTGACAACCCCTGCTGCACTTAAACCAAGGGCAAGAGAGATGGGGAGCAAAGAACACTTTTTAAAGACTACCAGACATTGCTTAGGAGGATCACTGGAACTCACCACAGCCACAGTTATTAAATAACTTTATATGGAGAGTATTTATAATTTTAAAACAAAATGTGATTTTATTTTCTCACACAACTTCCCAGTGAGTACCTGGTCTAGGGTTCCTTGTGGTTTTGTCTCCCCTTTCCCTGCCATTTGTGGTTTTTTTTTTTTTTTTTTTTGTTCTGTCTAGCTAGGACCAGTGGCACCTTTGCACCAAACCTCACTGTTGCCAGTGATAACTAGGTTTTGGCCTAGCCTGGATCCCTGAGGGCTGAAGACTTCAGGAAAGCACTTTGTTTGATGACAACCAATGTGAAATGCTATAGCTGAGCTTTCAGACTTGGCTGGAAAATCCTCCCATCAACTCCCCCTTCCACCTGGGGACTGAAGAGGCTTCAGCACAAGCTGTTAATGGCACAGTCTCATAAATAGCTCCTACCAAGTTTATTGGTGGGGACAGTTAAACCAATGATAAGAACCAGGACTCCTTTTAACACTCCTCACCAACTTCAAGGTGGAGTAAAGCCACCCTTCCTTATAAATGGCAGAAGCAAGTTTGGGATCGGGGATGCTACAGGATCATACGACTTTGCTTACTGGAGCAGCACGGTTTCACTTCCAGCATCAGAGGTGGTCTAAACTGGCAGAGACTGCACCTACCTATCTCATAGCTGGAGAGGAGCACCCTCTCTCCTCAGTCCATCCCACCACCTCCTTTGGTTTTTAGTTGCATCACACCTGCTGCTTTGGTTTCAAGTCTTCAAACCAGCAAGATGGTCTCCCATTTAACAGGGACCAACACCACTGAGCCACTTTGCAGGCACTTTGTTCACCAGCCTCAGCTTGCGTGGTGCTGGGCTGGATGGGGTAGAATAAGTATGCTTTTATTAATGTCACTAGCCCTTCCTTTGTAGCTGATGGGACTTGTAGTTCCTTTGCTTTAACACTGTCTGCTAATCCTTCTTTTGTGGAGCCTTCAGCACTGCCTGCTGCTATCCCTGGCTTTCCGTGTGAGACAGAGAACAGACCTTTCAGGTGGAACTGAAGTTTGCAGGAGTTTCCCTTGGAGTTTGGTATTCCTAACTGGCACAGATGCTAGGAGCAATGTTTAAAAGCAAGTCTGTCTTTTTACCTGCGCAGAGCTGTAGAACCAGATGACACAGATGTTTTCTTATGCTGTGGAAAGAATAGGATTCAGTTTCTGAAGGACTAGCCATTACCTCCAGGAAGGTTATCCTAGTAAAAGGTAATCCCTTTGCCATGCAAAATCCAAGAATGGTACTGTGGATTCTAGGTGTGACATACTTCTTTGCCCCAAATCCTTCAGCCAGTAGCAATATCAGCTTTAAGCTGACTGTTCTTCCTGAACTGTGGCTATAGCTGATTAGTTGCTGCTTCTACTGTTACAGATTTCAGCACCCTTGGAGGCTTTCTGTGTGTTGTAGGAATGCAAACTGTAGCTGATGTATGCATTTGTTCTAGCATTTTATAGGACGAGACAGAGCCTGAACCACCAAGATTTCACCCACTCTAAAGCAGGCAAGCACCTTTTTGAAACAGGTGAAGCAAATGTTCTCCAAGCATACCCTCTTTGGACTGTCTCCCTCTAGAAAAGAGGAGGCAATTGTTCCTCCAATTTGCCTGTCTGAGCAGTCATGCCCCTGGCTGCTTTTTCAAGGCTTTGGATGTTTTTGTACAGAAGAAAATATGCTATTGTTCATACTGTCAATTGTTCACAACTGTAATATCATCATCCTTAGAAGGTTGAGGAAAAAATGTAGAAAGAGGTAAAAACAGCCGAGTGTCATTTAATGGAAAGACCAGTCTCTTTTCCTTAAGAAATTGCTTTGCTTTTAAATTGACACCTGAAGTATAAAACAGAACTGAAACTAGTCTCTAGCAATTTCTCTTCTCACTTTCTTAAGGTTTGCTACATGGTTTAGCTGTGGTCAGTTGTTAATGACTGTCTATTCTCTTTGGCAGTAGTTCTTCTGCTAAACTAAACAGAAACAAACCTTTGATTTAATATTGAAATTTTACAGTCACTGCAGTCAGAGGCTTTCTAACACCCTGCATTAGAGCACTGTTATTTACAAGCTGTTAGAACATCAGGTCCAGTAGACAGCACTGCCAGAGCCCATTGAGAAGAAGCTCCTGAAATTCCTATTTGACATCTATTAAACCTTTGCTTTCCAGAAATTAGGTCCTCAGTTGTTAGCAGGAATATGGGTGCAGAAGCATCAAAGCAAGCAGATTACTGTAGTAGCATCCACGTGCTACATCCAGTTGGATGGCTGCAGCCTATTTTGTTCTTCCTCGTAGTTTTGTTCTTCCTTGAAATTTTGCTTCTCTACCAAGTCTCTCTTGGCAGGCAACTGCTACAAAAGTCAGGAAGTTGTCTGACAGAAAAGAGAACAAGAAGACTTTTCTCTCCTAACCCTTCCTTATTTGATGGGCTGCAAAATTGCTTTTACCTGCACTCATTTTCTAAAAGATTTGCTTTTATTTTTGTCACATGTGGAAAGTTCTTGAGAAAGGAGTAATGGGTACATAACAGAAACAAATTGTTACAGCTTGGGACATGAAGGACTGTTCGGTGGAACCAGTTTAATTGAGTCTTATCTTTCCAGGAGGTTAACATAATTCAAGGTAAAACAGTTATGTGCAGATAGTCAAAAATCCCCTCCTAGGCACTCAATTGGTGCTTTGTTGCATACTAGCAGTTGAGAGATATCTACTGAGTGTGTTCTGAATCAAAAGAGGGAGGAAAGTGTGGCATAAGATAGGATATTGCTGATTTCTCTTCTGCCTTTGCAGTACTTTGCCTTTACAGTGGTCCCTTCAGTTTCTTGGGTGTAATGCCTCTGGTCAGTTGCTGTGATCAAAGCTGAGGTTTGCATGGTGGTTACAGTAACCAGGTCTATGCTGTGCCCATGTGTGTTCTCCAAAACTCAGGTCACTGGATAGCCAGTGCAGGTTCTCAGCTGGTACATGCTTGACTTTAACCAGAACAAGAGCTTCCTAACTGCATCTTAACTCAAGCTGCACAAGAAATGTGTAATCAAGCAATGAATTATTACTACTTGTACTATCTGCATTGAAGGGTAAAGCTTGAGAGACAAAAAAGCTAGGTTTTTCAATCTGAACAAGCAACACCACGCCAGACATTTAAATCATCCAAAAGTCTTCTCACTGCAAGGTTAGGCCAAGCTGCATAGAGCTAAGTACAATAAAGAACTATAATGGATACTAGGAGGAAGGCACTTTATGGAATCAGAATTCAGATTTGTCTTAGTGACATGCTACTACCTTCTTTTCTAGCATACATGAGGTACTTACTGCAGTGTATCTTGCAGCCAATGGTCATGACTGGCACAGGAGCTGAGCTTGCCTCTCCACCATCCTTTGGGCAGTAGAAAGTTCCATCACCTTTTCCAGAGCAAGTAGCTCCCTGTACAGGTTATTCAGTAAAGCAGGGTTATGGTGATACCCCATTTTCACACCTGTCAAAGTTAATAAGCAAAAGACTGGGAGTAGCTGTGACCCTCCTGGCCACAGACTGTGCAAGGGACAGGCATGCTTTGCTCTGGGAGGTGGAAAGACGGGCTCCTGGAATAGCAGGGCAAGAGCACTCTATCCTAAAGCAAAATTCTAGGTACAAACCATGCACACTAACCCAAACTCTCATCCTAGCCATTACTTCTAAGTTAGTTGCTGTCTTCTTCCTACATTCCCAAAAACAGTGGTGTAGTGATTATAGGAAAAGACAACATAAATGTCTTTTACAAGGCACTGGAATGTATTGACTTAACAGTGTGATCTGTCTAAAACAGAGGGTACTAAATGCCTGTGAACCAGGATTTTAGATCTTGGTTAATGCAACATGCCATTCAAATGGGAATGTTTAAATGTGGTCAAAATAAACAGGTGCCTTGAGCTGGTCCATCATTAGATTGTTATCCTTTTTATTTTTTATGTTACAGTATTTTAAGCTCTTCTAGAATGGACTGTAAGTTAAAGCCAGGATAAGTGTTTTCATGAGTGGGACCTAGGATTCTATTGCTCCTTCCTATCTTGGAGTTTGTACAAAGAAAGTTTTTTGTGTTGCTGTCAGACAGAAACATGAGAACTGAGTCCTTTCCTCAACACTGTAGATAGTGGGTTCAGCCCCTGCCTATTTTATGTAGTGTCTATCTCACACCTCCCCCTCTGTTGCAATTCAGAAGTCCAGAATTACCCTATACTGGAAGAACTCTGAATTGCAGAGGAAGGAGAAAAATTACTTGAATAGTATTTGTACAAGCTACTCAACTTATGCTGATAGGAATATTGGAATACCAGCCTGTGTCTCAGATGATCCTTGGTACTTTAACATCACAATAGCATCAGCAATACCGATTCTGAAGGGATCTCTTGGTTACCCTCAAGCAAGGAATCACATTGCAATGGGAGCTATGGAAGAAAATTAGTGATTTTCCCTGTAATATGGTACAGATGAACAAGGAGCCAGTTCTCACCATCTCACCCCTTGCTACAACCTAGGCTGGTTGTAATTCTAGCAGCTCTGATGTTTGCATCTTGCAGATGTGTGGTTGCTCCCATAGGCCTGTGGCTTTGTAGAGAAACTGCTTACTAAAAACATGGGTATTTTTTAATACAATTAAAGCTTACCTTTTTGAAATGGCTGCTGCCTTGTCTTTCCTGCCACTGGAGAAAAAACACATGGCTGATTTTATTACAGAAATATCAACCTGAGGAAAAACTCCAGTGGTGAGAACTGCCCTTGACTCTGAATGAACCAGGGGCTGCAGCACAATGTCCCAGGTGTCTCTGTGGCAAGCAAAAAGAGTAAAGCACAACCATCTTCCTTGGAGAGTGACCCAGGGCTCCACTGGGCACTCTTCATTACTGCAAGCCAAAAGACAGACAGCACAAACCAGGTCCTATCACCAGCACAACTATGAAAAGGAACTAAGAGCCTTCTACCCCCTTCAGTCTCAGTTAAGAATTATAGAACAGCTAGGGCTGGAAGGCACTTTAAAGATCACCTAATTTCGGTAATTTGTCTCTCCACAGTGTAGTCCGGGTAAGAACAACATTCTATTTGGTTTTAGCATCATGCAGAAAGCCAACTCTGCTTCCCCTTCAGAGGCATTTTTCCTTTAAGATGTCTCCAGCAGAGGATGCTGTTGGAGCACAGGCTGACAGGATTCAGTCCTTGACAGAGCTGCTAGAAGCCAACTCACTTATGTCCTTATTTTGATAACAGCAGAGAGTCAACAAATGAACTTAGACTAGACCACAGCATAACACATTGACTATAGACAATCACATCAGAAAAATAAGGGTAATTTTCTTTCTTCCAGTAAGCAAGGCAGAATCATGTGAATTTCTAAGTTAGAATAAGGGCAACAGATAAGCTTGCCTAAGTCAGTAATACTTCCTTTCAGCAATTAAAGCAAAGCTTATAAACAAAAGCTCATAAAAGGAACAAAAGTAATTAGGGTACTGAGGCTCAAGGGGATGGAGATTGCATATGGAGTGGTGAGCACTGTTTACATTACAGAAGAGCAATCAGATACAATAAATAATAAACGTTATTTGGATGTCCTTACTGGCGTTATACTACTGCAGGAATAAAAGGAATACTTACAAAAAAATAGACTCACTCAGCTTGTTTAAGAGCCTCCAAGTGTACTTCATGCTGCTTTGGGTCAGTGATGTTTTCCAATTTGCTACTGTGCAATATACCTAAATTGATCAAAGGAATACATTTCTACTATATAATTACTGGAACTTTGTGCTATTGAATCTGGCAAGATGAAAAAAATTAAATATCCAGATACATTTTTAAACTTGCATCACCAATCTCCAGTTTATTTTGTGACAGAGTAGATAACCAACCATCTGTTTTAATGTGGTAACTCCAATGTTTCACAGAATTCCTTAGCATTACTCCCCCCCAATTTTTTTTCCAGGATCCCAGGTTTTGCAAGATCTTTACATGGGTAAAGTAAACCTAAACTCTTAGAACACAAGGACAAGTACACTTAAATTTTGCTTTAATATACAATTGCATTACAGCAGTAGCATCTGGCACACAGCACTCAGCCTGTAGTGCTGTAAATGGAACAATGATGACTTCTTTGAGGAGGGGGAAAAAAAGATGCCATCAAGTTAACACTCATTTTTCAGATATTTCATTTGCATTTTTAACCCCTTTGACACCAGTCGAATCATACACTTCCAATGGAAGTACCTCACACATAAAAACAGCCAAAAGGCTTATTAGTCTAGTGGGGTTAATCAAGTTAGTTAGGTCTCATGTGCCTTGAAGAGACCCTGGTAAGACTGGTGAACAGTGGCTCCTCTGCCATGAATTCTCATTGTACTGCTGCCTGCAGCATCTGCTCTCTCATTCTGGGATCACAGAAGAACCGGAGTTTGCGGGGTAAGAGCTTCACCTCCACAGGCATAGCTTCATACTCCTCATTATCAATGTCAAAGGATCCCTCCGTGCCCTGTGTGCAGGTAACAGTTAAACATCAAACGTTATTTCAGCAAGGCTGTAATGCTGATTTTACTAATAAAATACAGTTCTATAGTTAGCTCACTCTCAACCAAGATGACCCCCTGCCTCTGCCTTCCAGCCCATTTGCTCTCCACAACACAGGGAGACCTATCCCTCATTGCACAGAATATATTAAGAATCTGGTGCATAAGATGTTACCTCACTTAGTTACTAATTAGTGATAATTAAACTCTAGGAAGCTTTAATGACCCACATTGTTTATACTGAAGGATTCTTTGCTATTGGAACTACAATAATGTGCACTTAGATCTTGGTGTGCCAGTGGTGACATAAACTAATCTGCAGAAATGCCTCTTAAGTAGCTTCTATTAAATCCATGTTACAAACCCCTTTTGGCATTGTTTTACTATATTGATCTGAAACATGAGATGCAAAGTAATTTACTGGCCAGGAATTACTCAGCAGTAGAATTTTCTCAAGTGTTTAATGCCAGTAAAGTCACCATGTGATTAAAACCATTCATCAAAATGGCAGGCTGACTTTACCTAAAAACAACTTCAGTGACTGCTTTGCATGCCCTTGACTCACAGGAGGGCTGTGCTACATGGCTACTCAAACCAGCTCCAAGGGAACTCGGACAGCACAGCAGCACAGACTAGAGGAACTGGTACAAGTTCTGGCAGCCAGAGGTACAGCAAAGCAGTCCACCTCCATCAACGTAAGCTGGTGAGACTCATCTGGGCTGCCACCAGCTCCTTCACTGGAGCTGGGCCATGGAGTCAAACAGCACTGCTCTGTACCATGCACTCATGTTCTGAATATCTTAGCAGCAGCTGCAGTATGAACAGCTCATTTTATACCACAACCCTTACTTATGGCCCAGCTGTACTTAGCCCAGCACTGCCGAGTATTCTTTCAGAATCACAAATCTGCCACGATCTGAATTCAGTGGAAGTATTAAGATGCTGGTTAATCAAGACACCATAATTCACGATTTTTACTTGGAAGCAACAGACTTTTTTGCCTTTCAACACATTCTTTCTCCCTTAAAATGGAATTCTTTTGCTAAATGATAGATCACTTGAAGATAGAAATTATCTATGAGATTGATTTCATGTCCTTGTAAAAACAAGAAACTGTCCTCCCAGGGCTGCAATAACAGCTCAGAGGCAGGAAAAGACGAATCTAAATTACACAGACAGGCACTGCTTTGCCTTATTTCTCAGCTTCACAGTTTCAAAGTTTTGAGGCACTTCCTTATACTGATCTCAGCTCCCCTGCCCTGTCTTACCCTCCTTTGTCTCTAATATTTATCTTCTTCCCTACAGCACAATGCCTTCTAGGGCAAAATGTACACATATTCAATGCTAAGGAGAAGAAGATCCGCATGTCACAGCATCACAGAATGGGTATGTTGGAATCAATAGTGGATCACTTGGTCCAACCTCCCTGTTCAAGCAGGGTCATCCCAAAGCACACTGCAAAGGATTGTGTCCAGATGATTCTTAAGTACCTCCAATGAGGGAGACTCCACAACATCTCTGTGCAGTCTGTTCCACTGCCTGGTTACCCGCACAGCAAAGAAGTTCTTCCTCGTGTTCAGGTGGAACTTCCCATTCGTATGCAATACACTAAATTAAGAGACCCTTTAACCACCATGACTATCTTCATAAAAGATCTGCCACTATTTCCTGGCAGAACAGAACTCCCCCTTCAGGTTTACAGACCACTTGGGGAACTGCAGTATGTCTGTCGTGGCAAGGGACTCATTGGCTGCACTGTGGAACTGAGTGTCTCACTTGCAGTGTAATCAATCTCCCAGATTTAGAGCAGGAATTTCTTAAAGTGCAGCATCAACAGGTACAAGAAATAAAGTGAAAGAGTTTTTCAGCGCTCTCAGCTTCTCACCTCTGGAAGTTGCAAGATGCATCTGCTGGCTTGGATGTGCTGACTCCCTTCAAGGCACACATATGGATCATGCATCTTTTGACTTCTGTCCAAACCAAAAGAGAGGTAAGGTAAAGACATGCTTCTCTCAGAAACAGCCTTCTTCAGGGATGACATTTTGTTGTGGTAAATCACTATGCATTTGGTAAATGTAGAGGTTATATATATATATATACACAAATATTTGTGGGTTTAACTGTCAGAAAGTAGAAGAGTCCTTCCCTCTTCTGCTGCTGTCAATGCATATCAGAATGCACCAACAGCCTCCAACCAGCTTCTGCTCTGAGGCTCACTGACTATATCTGAACATACAGCAGAGTTTTGTGCTGTTCACTTCCATGCTGAACTGTGCACTTCCTGCAGTGACTACCATCTCCTGATATCTCATGCACCTAAATGTACCAGCAACCTAAACAACCTAAGCCAAAAAAAGAGAATTATAGTTACATTGAACCATTAAATTACTTCCTAAAAACACACAAACCCCCCACATTTTTCATATCAACACCAATCAGGATGACATTTCTTATCAGCTGCTTCTGTTATCACTCATGAAGAAACCCCCATCATTTTATCCATTCCAAATAACATATCCAGTTTTGACAGTTTCTCTCTTCTGGTGCTTGCGAGATTCTTATTTATGTACTGTACTTAGGTAAGTGCTGCTTCCTTTCCTACTTCTGCTGCTGTCAAAAGGGAGCACATGGAATGCAGTTTTCTGTCTTGGAAAGCTGGTGTTGCAAGTGCCACGTGGTCTTTTTGAAGGCTTAGGCTGCTGTCCTGGCACTGGCTCAGCTGTTAGAGAACAGCGAGTTGGGATTCCTGTTGCCCCAAGTGCTGCTGCAGAGTGAGCACAAGCTCTGGGCTGTGCTGACCTTCCTCTGGCCTCCTGACTGACCACATCATAACCTTTTGATTGACCACTGGCAAAGGGTACCCAGCATCCCATGCAGCAACCTCTCAGTTTGGGCCCTTTTCCAGACAGATAGCAACATACAAATAGCAAAGAGAACAGCACAGAATTACAGTGTTAATACACCAC
Organism: Nicator chloris; assembly: GCA_013400495.1. Lineage (NCBI taxonomy): Eukaryota > Metazoa > Chordata > Aves > Passeriformes > Pycnonotidae > Nicator > Nicator chloris. The sequence goes on along the minus strand of WAAE01020282.1, from coordinate 8,267 downwards.
AACCCTCAAGCATGGCAGAATTATAATACAGATTTATTTCTCTGACAGGCAATGACTGCTATCCCCAGATTTCCGTCTCTAGACTGATATGAAAGAAGGGTGTATTTAAATATTGCCCAGGAAAAGAACTCACAAAAGCATGTCAGAATCTCCCTGTACACCAAGTCTTCTACGCCCCGAGGAAGGCAGTGCCTCTAAAGTCACAAAAAATCCCAGAGAAGGAACATGAGAAGAGAGGGTTGAAACAGGAGATGAAAATCAAAGACAAAGGAAGAAAAGCTAAGGAAAGGGCAGGGAAGGACGGCAGCAATATTAACTGTGGAAAGTTTGGTTTTAATCAAGTATGTATACACTAAAAGATTGATGAGTGACTGTGAGGGAATTAAACATCCTCCAGCAATATAAATTATAAATCATTGATGGCATGCAATACTGTCATACAGTTTATACAGTGCTGTACAAACAAGCAGCAAGATTACCCACTTAAAGTTTAACCTGCTTGGAGTTTATCATACGAGGTCCTAGCTACTAGATACATACAAGGCATACTCTCGTGAGTGAGCAGATTTTTTTTGGTCAATGAAGGCACACAAAGCTCTACAGAGATGTAATGTGGGGTCAAGGTAAACTCAAGAGCCAAGACATGGAATTAAAGATCAATCAAAGGAGAGCACTGGTAGAAGCAAATAAGACACAACTCCACTTGCAGTGATTGCCCCTCTAGTGGTCCAGCATAAAAAAATTGTAATTAATTTCCCTTAGACTTTTCTCCTCACTCAAGACTAGACAGCAATGTGAAATAGGAACAAGACCAGAAGTCTAACAGCAAGTTTCCATTGATTGTTGCATCCCACTTTATGCTGAACCACAAAAATACAGGCAGAGAGAGAACCACAACACCTACTGCACATAACACAAAACCAGAACTTTGTTTTCATATCCAGAAGCTGCCAATGTTAAATGATGCAGAGTAAGACCTCAAACAGAAAATCCCAGTTTTCTGCACTGTAGATGATAACTGTACCCATGCCCTGGAGTGACAGCTCCCCATACTCTCATATGAAGAATCCAAAGTGGCTACCAGGAGGTGGATAACTGATGCCACACCTTCCATGCCTGCTCTCCTTCCCTGCAGCACTTCTTAGTAAGCACTCCATTGTAAACAACTCTTCTTCCCCCACCTTATCTAAATATCAGCTCTGTGGCTGCTGTGGATGCTCTTGTTCACACAAATCTGATCCACAGCCACAGGGCACTTTTATACACCTGGGATGACCTCCTCCTTCCTTGGAAATCCAACAGTAGCTGCCCTCCAGCACACTGATGCACCCCCACACCTCCCCAAACACACACACTGCCTGAGCCTCCATGGTAGTTTCCTGCTGGATGTGTGGTTTTCTCTGTGTGACCCATCAGTTCTCATCAGCTCATGTCAGTGCCCTCTCCAATATAAAAACCCCTTGATAGCTGCATTGATAAGGTATTTCCCCTAAAAACCTTTTTCAACCCCCCAAATTCTGGTATTTAAACTATGCAGTAAAAAAGAAGGAAAAAGAAAGAGCTGTTTCACACATTTCCAAAGGCAAACCCTGTGGGTGCTAGGCAATGGGGGGCCTCTGATAATGGGCTTAACTCAAATCCAGCTGGCAAAGGCACAGTGGGAACTCTGAACACCCTTATTCTGCCTTGAAAAAACAGGGCACCTTTTTCTGCTGTGACTCCTCTCTGTACAACTAGCCATCCCCTCCCACTGCTCCCCCACATTCCTCTTTGTCTTTTTTGTTACCTACAGGCTTTTTGGCGCTATTTAATCAAAAGAGTTTGTTTCTCTGAACTTCACTTGAACAGCTCAAAGCTTTCAGTACTGCCTCTAATTAGCTCTCAACAGCAGGGCAATGGTAATGCTCCTCAGAGGCTTTTTCTGCACCACACTGTAACTGCAGTCAGAAAATATGCCACACTACTGCAGGAAGCATGTCCAGTCAACACAGGAGGTATTATTTACAGTGGGAATACATTTGAATATGCCTCCCTCAAGTCACACAAGCTCATCTACATTTTTCTGCTAGCAAAGTGTTCGAGAACCCAGAATAGCACCTCCTTTATCTCTCTCCCTTATGAGATCAGATTCCTCTTGCTTCTAATAGGAAAACTGCCTCCTCCTTTTCCTCTGTAGCCTTCAAAGCAAAGAAATCAGTCCCAAGCAACCACATGCTAATGCAATTTAAAAGCAGCTGCAGGTGGTAACATGACTGACAGTGTATGCATAGGTCAGAAGATTCTGTTCCCACTGAGCCTCCTGGGATGCTCACATACTGGGCCTGAGTTGCCATCAGCATCATAAACAAGTATCTTGCAGGAATTATTAGGGTGATGACAAGCAGGTAAAACTGCAATGAAATCCTCCCATTGATTTCACTAGAGGGAGCTTGAAGACTGAGAAAACAGCAAATTAAAAGGTAATGTGGAGAGGAGCTCCCTTGGATTTAGCAGGAAAATCTGTTGCTGGTAAAACCTGCACTGAGGATGCAATGTATTCATGAGTGGGACTGTAAGGAGCTGGAAAAGGCAGCTCTGATTTGTGTCTTGTGAGAGCAGGAGGAATAAGCACACTACAGAACAACACCACAAGCACAGAGGAAGCAGTAACATTCACCTTCTCCACATGCTGCTTCTTCATACCTGCAGCTTTCTTATTCCACATAAAAGCAGGACCAATCCATTTGCTTAAAGTGTCTGTTTAAGTTCACAACTTCCAAAGTTCTTCCAGCTCAGACCTAATTTCTCACCAGAGTTATTGAGGCAAGGAAGCTCTTTTCTTAGACGAGGGCCTGTCTAATCACAGCTCAAGAATTCCCAGGTACCACTAAACATACCAGCTCTGTGACCACCTCTCAATCCACTGAGCAGCTAGGGCAAAAAGATTCTGAGGTAAGTCTGCACAGCTGCCTATAAAACTCAGTAATGACAGTAATACCCAAGCAGAACTGACTTACAGCATGGGGGAAAGACAAAAGGTATGGCAAACTCAGAAGCTAGGAAGAACTCCAGGTTCTGAAAACCGACACTCCAGGTTCTGGAGTTCTGCCTTGTTTACAGAAACAGAAGATGAGTAATTTTAAATTTTAAAGAACCAAAGTATTAGTTCCTGTGAACAAGTACTGATTGGTGTGCTTTGCAGTCCTCTGCTTCTGAATTTTGCAGCACAGCATGAGAGAAAACCAGCACACTTTTCAGAGATTCTGTCCCCTTTTTGCAGCCTTCCCATACTCACCCTCTCTGAACAAACTGCCCTTTGCTGACACTCTCTGCTTCAATGCAAATGTCCATGAAGTCCTCAGTGCGCTGTGCAAAAAGGGATTCAGAAATCAAGCAGTTAACATTTGAAAATGCCACACCCATGATACTGCAATATGTTCACACAATGGCCAGTCCTTTGTCCCACAAAAGGAGGCAGAAGATGCATTTCTGCATTTCATGCTTTATTCAAATCTCAACCTGAGATTTGAATTAGGAGTTACGAACAGTATTTTCCCATTAATGAATATTCAATACCACAAGAAGCAAAAGAATGAGTCACACATTTGGCTTCTTGTTACATTTAAAGACAATAGCAGATCTCTTAGCTTTACTTATTTAATTTCTATTCAATGCGTCTTTCATGAATTTAAGCAATAGTACAATGATACAACATTTGGCCACCAAACACCACAGCAAGAGAATTTGAAACAATACAAACTGGAAATCAAAGTGTCCTTGGTAACAATCCTTTAAACTCCTTACTTAGCTTCTTTCCTGCTTACAGCCTGCCCTTAAACTGAGTATACAGTACAGCTTCTTCCAGAAAAGCAACTTTGATTAAGATGCAACTTATCTTTTTATTTATTTTAATATTTCTGTCCTGGCAAAAGCCCTAGTGCAGATGCAATCAAAATGACAGAAGTAAAAATAAATGCATCTATTAGTGTAACTTGGTTTATTCCTTCTCTGTTCTGCAGAGGCACTGCCTGAGCAGCACATGTATGGCTTTATCAGCTTCTCTTCAGTGGGGCAGCCTCTGCATGAATCTGAGGTGAGAGACAGAGACAGGAGTGGCTGGCAGCAGTCACCAGATATGGCCTGATGTCAATTCCAGAGAGCTGCTGTTCAGCTTTCAGGGCTACAGGGACAATGGTTTCAAGAGAGGGACTTTAATTCAGTAAGGGATCTACACTTGTAGAAAAAGAGATGCAGTATCAAGATACTTCCAACTCTAGAAACGGCAAAGTACAACTGGTCTAACATGAACTTGTCCATTTTTCTAGGCTATGCAAGAGACCTGAGAACCCTGGATCACTTCCTTCTTTTCAAAACCAGTATCAAAGTGCAACTTGGAGGCCTAAGGGAGACAAAACAAACAAAACAACAGAAAGAGCATATGGGCTAGTTTGTGGCAATCAGATACTTTTTCTGTTCTCAGTAGGTCTATTTTTACTTTACACCACTGGCTCCAATCCAGTTCAACAACCAAAATTTTTGTGTTCAAGTGCCACCTAGAAACCACTAAAAAACCCCACCCAAATACTAGACTCTGTCTAGCTTCTACAGTTACTAGGACACTGACAGTCCAAATCATAAACCACGATGGAGAAGAAACTAAAGTTCATGTGGTATATTCTCAGGAGAAATCAGGAGAACATTTAAAAAACTGTATTGCCCTGTTTGAGTTTTTTTGGGCTGATCTTGCAAGGTATCATATCAATATAACTCACATTTTCATGTTCTTAAAGACCTGGAATTCTAAGGAAGTAATATGTTGTAGTAAGTTCAACACCTCCTGTTAACCAGGCTATAGTGGGAAGGGTTTCCTGCAGCCTTGAGGAGGAAATGAAGGGAAGCTCACAAGTATAGGATCACTGTGTTAGCATTTTCCTGTAAAATTAAAGACTGACATCTATCCAAACAGCTTTCACAGCAGTAAAATTGCACCAAAACACAGGCATAAGCCAAAGACTGATTCTAAAATAGTGAATGAACAGCATGTACATGCTGAGAAGGTTATGACAGGAACAGTTCCTTTGGTGCCTTGCTTCTATTCTTTCAACCACCTGCACTTTCTTTCCTTCAAATCAGTGTAGACCCTGTCCTTCCCCTAGTACCAATTATTTTTAACTCCAACTCTGCAAGTCTAAAAAAGGGAGAAAAATCAAAAATTCCAGCCAGACACTCAAACTCAGCTTCCCTCTAGCAATAGTTGATAAAAGAGAATCACTCTCACATAGGTGAAGAGGGAAAGGAATGCTTCTTGGTGCTTTGTTTAGTCATGGGCAATCCTAAAACTTCTGCTTGGCTACTGAAACCTTGTACAAATTCTTTCTGATCCTACTGCATCCCAGTTTTACATCAGTCTCCAGTGCTTTTACGCTGGCTCTGAAACTTGCCCATTCCTCGATTCAATCATGGACCTTTTCTTGAATCAGGTAGTAAATGTTATTTATATAGACACAAGAATGGGAGTTTAGCAAGACAGGAAAACTCTGTGGGCAGGCAGCATTTGGAATCCAATTATGTTATGGTCTTACTGTGAGGTCAAGCTGCCTGTTCTGAGTTGCAATGGAAAGCTCAATGGTGGACAGCTTCAGTTCTTCCCACTCCTCTGGGGCTACCTCCTGGGGGAATTCTGCATATCAGGAAGAGAAGGTATCAATCATTAAGGAGTTTAATTACACAGATTATTATGAAGCAGATGCCAGACACAAAACCAGTCTAAGCCATTTTGGCCACTAGTTTGTTTCTCCAAAATGTCAAAATCTTAAAAAATTAAAAGGGAGCTTGGGAGTACTGAAGAAAAGAAAAAACACCATCAGCATTTACACAGTAGCAGAAAAGACTGTCAAGCACAGTACATCACAGCCCTGTGAGTCCTTATGTCCAGGGATTAACGGATCTCCTGGGCTGGTGACAGGAACATTTAGAAAACTCAGGAAATGCTAGTACCAAAAAACTGGGAATCCAACGTGGAGGAGGCTGTGGTAACACATTTTCTACAGGAAGCAGCAGCTCCACAGTTCAGTTCTCATATCCAAGTCACTTGGTTCATGCTCCTGGATGAATCACCTCTGCTAGCCAAGGAGGAACAGGGTCTTTGTACCAGACTATTGACTCTCCTTCCTCTTGTGCCTGCCACGTGCTGTGCCCAGACAACAGCCCAACCCAAGAGAGGCTCAGAGAACACAAAGTTTATGGTACAGAAAGAATTTAAGATACTATGAGAAATTTAGGGCTTCTGCATGGCCCAAATTTTACCATTCTATTTAAACTAACATTTGTTGCTCTCTGTCAGCAATTCTCCCCACCCTGGAAAACAAGGGCTGCTCCTCTCTTCCCAGCTCACTAAGAAGCCATTCTGCTGGAAGAAGATTTCAAGAAACTCACCCAGAAATGTCAAGTATCCTCTAAGGATGCCTCCACTGCAATGGCAACTGTGAGTCCAGGGAATGCCCTGGGTTCTTTACAAATGAGTATTTGTTTATGAGACCACAAACACTGGCAGGACTACTCTGTTCCATTTCGGACAGATACCACTATAACTGTCTTGACAAAAATCACAGTTTAAATAAATAAAAAAAGGAAACAAATAAAAAAAATAAAAGTAGTTAGAAAGGGAGCAGTAAAGTAGACATGCCCTCCACACAACACAACCCTGGATCTGTTAGAGGAGCAGAGCCTGCATGGGAGTTTATGGCAGACCACACCCCAGCCCACCTTTTGGAGATGACCAGAACGATCGAAGTCGTCTGTAAAGCCTCACATACAATGGAGGTCTGGATGGTTTCTCCTCTGACTCTTCTGGAGGTCTCTCAGTTGGACCCAGGTACATGAGAGCAGCTTGACGTTTCTGAGGCCACTCCTTGGATTTACATGGAAAGAAAAGACAGAAGATAAAAGGGCTTTTTGTTTAGGGCATTACCTGTTTATTCTGTTTAGTCCTGTAGCCTATTTATTTTGTACTCACACGTAGCCCTGCACAGCTACTCAGACCCACCCCCCCCCACTGCCACAGCCTACTTTATGGCCCTCCAGTCTCCAGGTTCATTGGTGAGATGACATTTCTGAAGTTTCAAAAACATTACCCAGAGTTCCCAAATCCACGAATCTAATCCTTCCCTGCACAGAAGTGAGGGCGTTTTCCCCTCTATGAACAGAGGGTGAAGGGATGTTTCCTTTGCTGATGATGTGTGGCAGGGTGACACAGCTGCTTCTGGCTAGAGGGAACAACCCCAACCAGCCATGTCAACAGTAATGTCTGAAAGCACAGTTGGTTTCTGCATGTCACAAAGGCAACCTCAAAGAGCAACTGCTCAGCAGGATCCAGTGCAAACAGACAACGACTACAGTGCTGTGTGCAGCCAAGGGGCACTAAAACCTGACAGGCCTTTGATCTCCAGCAACTCAAACAATCAAGACCTGACCTGACAGTCAGGTGCTTATAAACAGCAACACAACAGCTCTTAAGGCAAGTCACCTGAGCTTTATAAAGCATCTTAAAAATAAAAAAAAAAAAAAAAAAAGAAAAGTACTAACACATTATTCTTGGTGATATTTCAGATTCCAGTATCAGGGCTACAGAAGAACCTTAGCTTTTGAAATAACTCCAGATGCTGACAAAGTTTATTTCCTGTCATTGTTTTGAAAATAATTTCCAAAATGCTCCAAACATAAGACTTAGAGAGGGAATCATTTAATTGGTTTTCAAATCTATATACTAAAACAACACAGCCAAGAACCCACGTGAACTCAGTATAATTATTCTTCTATGTACAAAACTTCAGAAGTAGTTTTGGATCATATAGCACAGGTTGTTAAACTAATTCATCTCAGAAAGGAAAGCAATTGCAAGGAAAGATTCCACTCTCATACTTACATAATAAGCAGGACAAACAGAGGTTGCATCAGTAGGGCAGTACACAAACTATAAACATTAATGATTAAATGGAAAAGCAGAAATGCTGTGATAATTTAAGCCTGTGTATTTTAGAAGAGATGATAACACTTATAATAATGCCCCTACCAATACCAGAGGTGGTATTTCCCATTTCATTTTTTTTCAGCTACAGGTCATCCTGTTTCAAAAAGACACTCACAGTAAAACCAGAAAATATGAAGTGTGGAGCAGCAAACACAAGCCAGGAAGAGATTAAACTCAACAGACTGGAGCCACTCCTTGCAGAAATTAACAAAATGATAACGTAAGAGACACATAAAGCAATGAATACCACAATTAGGTG
>WAAE01020281.1:240719-263858 GCA_013400495.1 Nicator chloris | reverse complement strand
GCCGGGCGGGGAGGGGCGGCGGGCTCGGCCGGGCCTCCCGGGGTGGGGAGCGGGGGTTCCGCCGGGCCCTCGCTCCGGGCCGCCGGGCGGGCATCGGCAGCGCCGCGGGGCAGTGCTGGGTCTGCAAGGGTTGGGTTAAAACGGTAAAAATCGGGTTACGGGAAACGCGGTGCCCTGCGCTTTTACTAAACTTGGCCAGACAGAGCCGGCGGGGATCAGCGGGTCGGGCTGCGCTCAGGGGGCTCTTTCAGCCTCCAGGAGAAGTTGGCTCCTCTTGAGACGGGAATTGTTGTGCTCCAGCTTAAGTGGAGAAATTTTTGGTGTTAAGTGCAGCTTGGGAGTCCATCAAAATGGATTTTCCTTTATGGTGCCCCCCCGAGTTCTCATTTGCCATTCCTAGCGCAGACAGCAACGTGTAAAAACAAGCAAAGGAGTTGGAAGAACTCTTTTCAAGAGGAGAACGTTGTTATGAGGAGTTGCCATGACTGAATTTGGTTGATTAATTCAAATTAATTTGGATTTGGACTGTATGTTCTGTGTAAAGAACTGCTTATGGAAAGCGTCTTGTGTTTCCTAATTCCTAAAGAAGGGTGCTAGAATTAAAGTTTTAATTGCTCTAAACCAGAATTTACTCATATTTGCATATTGGCAAGGGAATTCCTGCTGTTCTAAGTCTGGAGTTTCATGGCTTCGTGGGCTACAACTTTAATGTTTCTGCCCTACAACCAAGTTCAGTTTTCGAAGACTTTCCTTCATTTAGTCTATATGCATAATTAGCTTCTATACTTTAAATTCAAAAAGCATTGCAAATGTTATTCTACAGCCACTTCAATATCTCTTTACTCTGTTTTGATTTTGTAAATGCAACAAATTCATGCAAATCCATCACTAGATTTCCCTGCTACAAAGAGAGGAATAGTGTCGTCCACTGTTTAGAGCAGCAGAGTGGTTCATAAACTTAAAATGGTTTAGAAGTAGGAAGTTGGATTTCCATGGAAGTGTTTTCCGATGGCAGTTGGACCTGTGTTTGTAAACATGTGAGTGCAGGATGAAAAAATACAATTTCACGGACTGCTCCACCATAGCATTGTGTGTGTCATGGCACAGCTGCAGGCACATCCCTTTGTAATGGGAAAAACATAAATTCCTTCAGCAACTGTGATCAAATCATTTTATTAATAATGGATAATGGGCTGTATATCGTGCTCTGCTTTTCTTTAATCTGGTGTTTCACACCCCACCTGCAGGACACGTGGGGTGGTTGATGTCAGAGTTTGCAGGAACTCCAGTGGTTCAGCCGGGGCTCACCTGGAGCGGTTCTGAGCCCTGCGCAGCTGGGACAGTTCTTGAGGTTTATTTCCCTCCAGACACTCCTTGGCAGGGTTGAAAAGAGGGATCTTTTCCCCTGGGCCGGGCTGTGGCTGTGCAGGGGTGAGCGGTGCCGGGTTGGGGCTGTGCGGGCCCTGCTCCCTGCAGCCTTCCCTCGATCCGCTGGGTTTTCCTGCTTGTGTCACTTCCTTCCCTTGGCTCACACGCACCCAGTGACACCCGGGGGGAGGGAGCGGGGCTGAGCCTGCAGGTTAGGATCGCCCCAGATCCCAGTCTTTCACTTGGGAGTGACAAGAGGCACCCTGAGTATGTCCCACGAGGATAAGCCTCGTAGAGCTCTCTGATTTTTCCTCTCACTCTACAAACCAGGTCATTCGTGATTTCCTAAAGCTTGCGCACAGCAGCGTTTTGGTACCGCTAAAACAGCTGACAGCAAAAGACTCAAAATGAAACTCTTTGCAAGACTTTTTTGAGACCTTTAACACAGGCACAATTTGTCTAAAATTTCCTCATTGCCCCTGGGTCTGCCAATCACTCTCCCAAACCAGCTTTGCTGTTGTGGTGGTAGATAACAAATACAGAGATTTATCACTTCTTTTGCTTTTAAACCAATATAGCATCATGTGTCCCACTATGACACCATATAAAACATGATCCTGGGTTAGAGGGCTTCCCTGACTTGCTGTTTTTATCCATGTGCAGATACTTTTGCTCTTCTGACTTCCTAGGATTTTTTTTTCAATACTGTTTCCATTTCTCACTTGTTCAGACCTGTGTAACAAACCACAGTTTGGTTGAAGTAAATGCTTTGTGGAGAGGAATAACTTTCTCTGCAAGCAGCAGTTCACTTTTATCGAAGTTATAAAAATCCTTGAGTGTAGTTTTTAAAACATGAAAAGCATTTCCTGGACAACATCTTTCCCGCACAAAGCAGAACTGTGTTTCCCAGACCTACTGGAGACCAGGCAAAACAGGGTCTCTCAGTGCTCCAAAAATTGCTTCCTTTTCATTTGTAGCAGCTTCTGCATTGTGCGAGTAACGTAAGGCTGCTGCCCGTGCTTCTCCAGGTCAGTCTGTGCAAATCCTCTCTTTGGATGGAAACAAAGAAGTGTTCGTGCTTCTCAGCATTAAATCCATCGCAGTGCTGTCCTCATCAGATAGATTTTTTCCCTACACAAGCTCAGATCAGTATTTGACTTAATTTTATACTTTTAAGAGATAAGTACTGTCATGTCTTACCTCATCAACATAGGGATGAATTACAGGATGTGTGGTTTAGTAGTAGGGAGCCAGTAGCTCAGTGTAAGACTACTAAAAAATATCTGGTAAGATTCAAACTCACCTGAAGTTGTTCCATCCCCTTTGTAAGAACATTAACTGTTCCAGTTTTATGAAGATAGACAATATTTCAGTGTTAGAATGACTGCAGTGAGTGATAGTGCCCTGCAAGGTCTGTAACTGGGGTTTATAGAATATCCTGAGGTGGAAGGGCCCCACAGGGATCGTGGGGTCCCACTCCTGGTCCTGCTTGGGACACCCAGCAGTCCCACCCCGTGCTGGAGATGTTGAGCTCTGGTGTTTGCCAGATGCTGCCCTTCACAGTTGGTGTTGTAAATTCACAAGTTGCCTCAGCTAATAAATAAATTCTCTTCCTAGCCAAGCTGCAGTCTGTGGTAAGGGACACAGAGTTGGCTGGATGTGTCCTTGTGTCACCAGTGAGTGACTGCTGACTGCACACAGCCTGGAACCCGGGATCAGACACCTGCAGCCAACCATTGCAACCACTGATCTTTGTTTTCCAGTGATGGTGCTGTTCAGGGGAGAATTCTTATTCCCAGACATATTCTTTGATGGACTTGATTTCTTGTCATGAGCCCTCCGTTATAAACTGCTTTCATAGCTCCTTTGCTTCTTGCCCAAAGGAACTCTGCCAAGACAAGCTCCTCTTCATCCTCCTGGTATCTGGCCAAACCCAAACTGCACTGTAGTGGAAAACTTGTAACACTTCCTTGAGTGTTTTGGGTGGTAGGAACCTCAGGGATGTTCCAGGCCGTAGGTTGTAGTATTTTGTTGTGCATGGTTTCAGCCTTTGTCTGCCAGGTGACTCCAAGGGTGTTCTTAAAACCATCAAAATGAAAGAATACTAGTAAATTGGAGACACTCCAGTAAAGGTAAAAGGTTAAATGTTCAACTGTAAAGTTGGAAACGTAAAAAAAAAAAAGTGCCATTGCCTACCTGGAACTTTAGCTTCATTCACAGCTGTTTCTTCACATTTTCGTCCCACAAGGGGTTACTCAGTGCTGAGATAGATCCCAGCAATTATTTCCTTTGGCCGATGTGCTTCTCAAAAAGCAGCCTCTTGCTTTGGTTGTGTTACTTACACCCTTTGCTTCTTTCACATGCAGTTGGAATGTCAAGGAGTGCTCTCCCTTCTCCACTGCCACAATGTGGTTATTGTCTCACTTGGCTTGTCTTGGACAGCAGAGATTTGATGGGTTTTGATTTGGATTTTTTTTTATATTCTCTGCTCTGCGTTCCATTTTTAAGATTTTTTTCTGTAATTAACACCTTCTAGAGATGCATTGGGAGATTTCTTTTCATTCCCTTTCATGATCTGGTCTAGGCTTGGTGTTTCTGGGTTTTAGTATAGCATTCTGAAGTCCACCGTGGACGTGTCTCAGATGTTGGGTGCTCTCAGGACTGAGTTAGGATTCACCTTCCAGTACCTGAAGAGAGCCTGCAAGAAAGATGGAGAGAGGCTTTACAGAGACCTGCATGGGCAGGACAAGGGGGAATGGCTGCCCACTGCCAGAGGGCAGGGATAGGTGGGATATTGGAAGACGTTCCTGTGGCTGCCCCTGGATCCCTGGAAGGGTCCAAGTCCAGGCTGGACAGGGGTTGGAGCACCCTGGGATAGTGGAAGGTGTCCCTGCCCAGGCACTGAAGGACCTTTGAGGTCCCTTCCAACCCAAACCATTTTGGGGTCCTGTGAAAGCTAAAACAGACCTGGGCAGAAACTATTTGTTTTAGTAAAGATAATCCTAGTGTGACTTCTGTTCTGATGGGACTTCTTCAGAGGTTTCCTCCTTACAAAGAGGTGTATTTTTCCTGCTGTGTGTTTAACTTTCAGCAGGATTCACTCCCTGCTTGCTTTACAAGCCGTATGTGTCCCACATCTGTCATCTCTAAGCATTGCGAAAATCTGGTTTGTTATTCAGACACTGATTAATTATGATCCAGTCTTCTGCATAAAACATAAGCTAACTGCTTTGGAGAGGCTCATGAACAAATGCACGACATGAGATTGCAGAAACAAATAGTCCCACAGAGTGCCTTTTACAGAGGAGTACAGATGTGAGTCAGTCCATCATTTGATGTTCAGCAGCTGTTCCCAGGACAACTCTTCCAAATGCAAGTGATTACCCATCAAACCAGTGCCATGAATCAGGGACAAGTGTGCAGCCATGGTGGATTCTTAAAATTAGTTTCAGTTATTTACAAATCGGCTTCAAAAATGCTCATTTCAATTCAAAGTCCTGAAAGTGACATAGTGAGGGAAGAAAGGAGGAACTGTGCATATCAGGCACTGCACACCTGACATGCCATCATGTTGAGTAGGGCTGTGATAACCTCATCTGGCTCACATCACTTCCAAAAGTCCCAATTATAAAAAAAAAAAGCTTTACATTCAAAACTAGGATTCAGGTCCTCCCAGACTCTTTTAGAAAGGGCAAATTCTCCTGGGCATGTCCAGAGCTGATCAAATCATTGCTTCAAATTCCATGCCTAAGTAATGCCTTAGTATCAGGAAGGATTTCACTGAATGTATTATTTGCCAAGGAAACAACACTTTATCTCTAAAACCTTTTTGAGTCTTGATATGTGAGACAGCAGCCAGGCAATCCAGAGGGCAGGAGTGTGCCAGGAGCAGAGTGACAGCATGAGGTGCTGCTTTGTTGGCTGTGGCACAGTGCCTGGGAGTCAAGTACCCAGTGCAGTCCCATTTTGGACAAAACTTCACTTGACATCTTCCTGTACCTTTTGAAATATCAAGGAATTTAGGGCTGTTATCCTTGCTCAAGTAAAGGATTCATTTCCACAGCTTTTAGACCTTCATCTACCATCCATCAGGGCCCAGCTACTGTGCATTTCTCTCCCTTTACATCTTTGTTTTTTTCTCTAAACACAAAGTTCTGCTAAATATCATTTCCCAAAACTAACAGGCAGTGGGAGAGAATACTTTAAATTGGCTGCATCAGGAATCTTCAGAAAGTAATTCTTAGTCAGTGGATCATACAAGAAAAAAAATCAATGTGTGTTTTTATATCACTGCAAGGCAAGAAGCCTTGAACCTGCTGCATTGTACTTTGCCAGCAGACATTGTTCTTAGTGCTGGACAACTTGAACCTGTTCAGCAGATCTTGAAATCTCATAAAATGGGTTGAATTTTATTCCATCAGCTTGTTCTGAGGGAAGAGAGGAACGTGTTGGGGCAATCAGTGCAAGTGGATTTGTGTTCACAGATACTCCAAGATGAATCTTTGTCCAGATTTTCATTTCTTTTTCTACTGGCTGTGGTTTGTTCCACTAGCAAGCAAGAATTCAGAGTTAACAGGATACAAAATGGGGAAGAACAGACTTTGACCATGTTTTCCTTGGCAGGGGGACATCAGTTTGCCCTTCCTAAATGACCAGTGATGGTCTAGCAAATCTGTCCAGGTTTGTTGTGGAGCCTTTTGAACAGAGTTAGGGGCTGGGGATATTCATTCTCATCTGTACTCTGGCCAGATCCTTCTATGACATTGGACAAGTGACTTAACATTTACTGCTCAGTTTATTATGTCATGATATTCAGTGAAGTTGGGCTTTTTTATGACTAAATTAAATCAATTGATTTAAATGCAAAGATCCTGAAAAGGACTGTTGTTCTGTGAGCCAGCAGAAAACCAGTGCAGAAGTGTCAGAGGTGCAGAAATGTCACGGTTGGTGCTCACCCAGACAACTTACTCCTGAAATTCTTGTGCATCACAGATGAGCAAGAGGCCTTGAAGTCCATCATGAAGGACCTGGTGGCACTGCAGATGGGCAGGCGTCACCGCCTGCCTGGCTATGACACCATGAAGAGTAAAGACACTGCTCACCCCAACAAACAGGTAATGGGCCACTTCGTGCCAGCCTGAGCTGGTGACCTGGGGGCAGGAGGGACACAGCACCTGCTGCCTTGGCTCTGTCCTGTGCTGCCAACAGCCAAAGCATCAGATGTGAATTAGCTGCTCCATCCTGCTCAGGCTGGGGCAAATACGGCAGCTTTTGTATTTGTTATATTTTTATATGAGATTAATGAATATCATTGTATAAACTGTAGATATTAGATATTGTATATGCTATATATTTATGTAGTTTAATAGAATATTTAATATATATTACATTATATTTGTATACATTTGATAATTGTCAACATTTTCATATACTGCATTCTCCCCATATGTATTTTTTATGGGGTTTGGTCTGCCCAGCTAAAAAGTTTAGCAAGTGGCTGTCTGATTTCACAGTCATATTTCTGTTTTTTAAAGTTATTTTATTCTTTTTTAAAGAAGAAACACAATGCCAGCAGTTCCCCCCTCGTGGGCAGCCCTGCAATAATGAACCAGTGTGCCTCTGCAGTGGAAGAAAAAAAAATTCCGGTGAGAAAACTGGTTCATTTCCATATTAGCAGTTATAAATTAGGAGTCTTCAAGTTGTGTGCAGTGACTTTATGGAATTCCTTCAAGCAGCTGGGAGGTGGGCAAAGCTTTTCTACCCTGACTCTGTCCTGGTATAGCAGTGTGTGCACATTTATTGTAGGGTCAGGACAAGGGGGAAAGGCCTTAAGCTGAAGGAGGGCAGGGTTAGATGGGAGATTGGGAAGGAATTCCTGGCTGGCAGGGTGGACAGGCCCTGGCACAGGGTGCCCAGAGCAGCTGTGGCTGCCCCTGGATCCCTGGCAGTGCCCAAGGCCAGGTTGGACATTGGGGCTGGAGCAGCCTGGGACCGTGGGAGGTGTCCCTGCCACGGCGGGGCTGGCTCTGGGTGGGGTTTAGGTCCCTCCCAGCCCAAACCAGTGTGTGACTCCCAAGGTAATGAGTGGTGGAGTCAATGCTCTGAAGTCTTGTGTTCATTCCACATTTCTCTAGACTTTTTCGTGGAGAAAATGATGATATTGATGTTCTGGTAAGAAGGAAGGACAGAATAATGCAGCTTTGTCTGGACATGTGGAATGTCATTTAAATGAAATGCTTCAAAGCAAAAGCAACAATTTCAGTCACAAACTGTTTGTCCATTACTGTCGTTCAAAATTAAATCAAGTTACTGGCAGCAAGACTGACATGAGCAGGAGAAGTTTCCTATGTCAGTAAAATAACTCTTTTCAGTTTTATTCCTGTTACAGGTTTAAGCTTTTTGGAGCAGGCTTTGAAGTTCATGTCTCTCTTCCTTATGCTTTGCCTGCTCATAATCTACTTGTTCAGCTGGGTCTGGGATTTCCTTGAATGTGTTGGACAAATCCATAGATGGAGTAGTACAAAATCCTTTCCAAATCACTTTGAAACAGCAATTCCAGAGATGCCTGAAATCAAAATCTGTAATTGTGATTTATGATACCACGTCACAGAACTGGAACACTGAAGTGCTAAACTTGGATTTGCCTTTTTAATCATCTCTGAGGACAGTTTATGTGAATTGCTTTAAGAAGTGATGGGTTCACTGCTCTCAAGGGAAATTGAAAGCACTGGATGCTTAGCTCCTCTTGGTTTTCTCTGGAATAGGAACACCAAGATCACTCTGAACACCTTTTCTTAGATCTTTGATAAGTAGACATATTTGGGCAGTGTCAGGTCCATTTGGAAAAATCAAGCAATAAATGCCAAATTCCATCCCCTTTTTCCTTTACTCCAAATTAGAGGTTTCAAAGCAAGCATTGGAGTTGAGAAAATGGTTGGAGTTTGCTTGGGTACCAGCAGCTTAAAGAGAGGTTTCCAAAGAGCCCTGGGGATCCTTTAGTGTTGTCTAATTTCAGCTGGTGAGAGCTGTCACTTGGCTGCTGCAGGGCCTCAATCACATCCTGAGGTCAGAAATTGAACCTGAAAAATGGTGTGAATTCCATTTCATCCAAACTGCCCTGTTTAGTTCCTTTAGACCGGGCTACTTAATGTAGAGTAAGGTTCAAACCAGAGCCTTCCTTTCTTGAAAATCCTGATATAAAGCAGTCATTCCTTCATGCAATATGTCTAAGAACAACTTTTGGATCAGGAGTTGGCTGGTAGACCTCTTTTATAGGATTTATTCCTGTGCTGTTTGCTGCATTGTTCCTTTACTGCTCAATTCAAATGGGTTCCCTGGAATTTGTTTCATTTTGGAGTCATTCTAGGCTAAGTTCTTCCTCTTCCCACATCTAAAAAAACTCCCTCTAAGTTCTGTGTGAGTGCCCCACCTGCAGCTGGTGGTTGCTGGGATGGGGGTGGTCATTTCCCTGGTCCATGCTGTCCCTCCAGCACTGCTGCAGGAATTCCCTGTGCTCCCAGGGACTCCGTGGGTCCTTTGGAACTGCATTCTTCACCACTGGGCCTGCCAGAAACTTCCTCCAGCTAAAGAGCATTTCCTGGCCATGTTTTTTTGAAGTTCCTAGATGTATGATTGCCTATTGTCTGAGGCTTTCACAGATGGCTTAATCTATTCCAATCACATAAATTGTGCTGCAGAAATGATGGAGTCTTATCAGAGCAGATTTTTCCCTTCTATTTTTATCTTTCTCACCTAAATTGGGATTTGAACTTCAACGTCCAGAGTTGAAAGTTCAGCTTGTTGGCTCTTCCATGCCACACAGCATCTTCTGAGTTTCCAGTGGCTGCACAGGGTGCACAGTCAGTGCTTTCAACTGTCCAGATGGTGGTGATGACCCCTTTGCTGAAACCTTAGAACTTTAAAAGGTGGCACAGAATCAGCCTGTTTGGAACTCTGAGGTTCAGAGGCTGCATTTGTGCAAAGGCAGAGATTTAGTCCATGTCTTAAGAATAAAGAATAATATATAGAAATAAAAATTAAAAAATAGGAGTAGGAATGAACAATGTAGCACATTCCCTCTCTTTTTTTTTTTTGCCATACATGCTTTGAGCAAGCTTACAGAAAATTAACTTCAGATTAATAAGCAGTTAGGACTGAATTTTAGATTTTTCCCATGCAGTGTTAAAGGTAGACTATTTTTTTTACGTTTATTTGGATGTCCTCTGTTGAAGTGTCAGTTTACAAAAATTACAACTTAGTTTTCACCCCTTTCCCTCCTTCAGCAGTTTCTCCATTCCTCACGTGCTGTGTTCGTGTATCAGCCACTTGTTTCCACAGTCTGCTTCAGCTTCCATGGAGAAAGTTAAAGTTCTAAAACCCTGATACGGTGCCTTTGTGTGCTGCTGTGTGTGCCAGAGTTTGATTGTGAGCTCACCTTCTGTTCTTTCCCCTGCAGAATGACGTCAGGATCAAGTTTGAATATAATGGGGAGAGACGGTAAGTTGGCCTCCACTGCTTTGATTCTGTGCTTATGAGAGTAATTAACTCATCAGTAATTTAGCTTCAATATTTTGTTGGCTTTGCTTTCCTTTTTCCTGAATGGAAGTCACGCAGTGAAGGCAATAGCAAACAGTCACACACAGCTTGGTTATTTTTAGAGATCAGTGTGTCATAAAACACTGATTTATTTCCATAATATTTATTTGTGAGTGAACTGCAGCATTTTTAAAAGCTGTTCAGCCTGAAAGTCTTATTTCAGATATGTTCCCATTTTGTTTCATTTAACTGAAGCCAAATGAGGCTGATAAATCAGTGTCATCCTTTTCTAGTTTCTCACTTCCTGATGCCCTGTCATTATCACTGCCCTCCTGTGACTGAGCAATGGATACAACAAGGGAAGATTTTTTTTCATTGGTTTAAAAGCTGCTTTGTTATTTCCTCTGATATTTGGTTTTGAGAGACATTTTTTTACAAGAAAAAAAGCAAATAACTGAAGTAGCAGTTTCATTTTTTACAGCATTATTTGCAATTAATAAAATAGCTGAAATATTTCAAAGTAGGTCCCAAAAAGCCTCTTATTTGCCATCAAATTGAGAGGAACTCTTGAAACATGGCTGGTGGCTCTGTGAACACTCAGGAGGGCTCCAGGCTTGTCTGTGGTCTCTGGGCCTGCTCTCACTGAGGGAAAATGTGATCTTGATGCTGGGTTATAGTGTCCATGTTTTGGAAGATATTAGTTGGGCTGTAAGCATGAATGTATGTGCCACCTTCACAGCCATCTTGTGGGAATCCTGTGGTTTCTCCCAGGCTGGGCAGTACTTCCCACATGAAGTAGTTCATGATTTCATGATAAAATGCAAATTTGATGTCAGTGGTACAGGAGGAGAAGTTGTCTGTAGTGATCCTCACAGCCTGTTCAAGCAGAGGTCATTGGCCGAGTTGCTGAAGGTCCTCCTTTGTCAGATTTTGGGATTTCTGTTAGGAAAGCAGAAGTATTCTTTGTTGGCAAAGCAGGCTGTGGAGAATTTCTACTCTTCCTCAAAACTTGAACTGTTTCTTTCACTGAAATCCTACATTGTGAATCCTCTGAGTGACTTTTTGTGTTGTGGGAGAAATTTTACAGGTAATCATCGCTGGGATTTGCTTCCTCCTTTGTCAGCCAGGTCTGCTCAGCACTCTCCTGTGTCAGAGGCTTTGTGGGGACAGCAACAGAGCCACAGTGGGACATGTCACAATTCCTTGTCACTCTGTGTCAGGACAGGGGAATCCGGCAACAAAATCCTGTCACTGCAGGCTTCTCATGTTGCCTGTCTGCTGGGTGCATTTCAGGGTTTTCTCCTGGTTTTTTTTCTAAAATGAAAAGGTTGATTGTGTGTCAGTCTAATTATGCAGTTGTGCTTGCCTGAATTCCCTGCTGCCAGCACAGTGCAGTTCCAGACAGGGAGCTGCACCAGAATGTCAGCGTGTGTGCTTAGTTTCACGGGAGCTGCCAGATCTAACCACAAGTATTTAAGGTGGTCAGGCAGGAATGGGCTCCCTAAACCCTGCAGGCCAGGATTTTGTGTTAGAGGAGCGCACAGAGTTTTTAAACTAATAAAATTTGTGGCACCTGAGAACAGCTCTGCTTTTGAAAGCGTTGAGTGTAGAATGGGAGCCTTTATAAGGGACTGGGAGCCACACTGGGCTTGTGTGGTGCCAGAGCACTGTGATTTCATGGGTGGGTTTCTTTGGCATATGTAGAAGATGTTATTGTGGGCTGCTTTTTAACAAGGACAATTCTTTCCAAATAGCTGAATGTTGTAGCTCTGGTAGCAAGATAACCCTTCATGGGAAGGGGCTGAGGAAGCCAACTAGCACAGGGGTTATTTAAAACAAAAGCTGCATCTCATGAAGGGATACCCAGGGCTGATGAAGATGTGTGGATGGATGATTGGGAAACTCACTCTTCATTGGGAAACTTCTCTCCAAAGCACAGGTTCATCACAGAGTCATAGAATCCCAGGATGGTTTGTGTTGGACCTCAGAGAGCCAGTGCCAGCCTGCCATGGCAGGGACACCTCCACTGTCCCAGGCTGCTCCCAGCCCCGTCCAGCCTGGCCTGGGACACTGCCAAGGATCCTGGGGTAGCCACAGCTTCTATCTGGGGCCCCTACAGAAAGCCTCTTTCCCTCCCTTTCCCCACAAACTCATGTGAGATAATTCAGTCTCTCACTGAGTTGCCTCTGTGAGCAAGAACAGGTCTGGAGTTTCCATGGTCCACTCAGTAACTTGGAAATGCAAACAGTCCCTGGATCATGGGTAGTATGCTGATGTAGCAAAAGAAACAGGAGGAAGATAGATACAAAAAACCTGAAAGTTCTTTGGTTGGAACAGATTTTTTTCTCTAAAAGTTAACTGGCAAAAATTGGAAAGAACACAAATCTTCCAAATGAGGACAAAAAGTATAACCAGACATTATAACAGTTCATGTGTGAAGAGGATTTTGGATTGTTTAGCCTGGAGAAGAGGAGGCTCAGGGGAGACCTTGTTGTATCCTGTTCTTTCTGCCTGGTGACAAGTTTGTTAATTGGTGCTCACAGTCCAGCTCTTTGTGGCAGCATCTCATCTGTGCCAGAGCAGGTGGTATTCTGTAAGCCAAGGTGCACAGGGCATTTGTGTCCTGTTACCTGAAAGACGTTTATTCAGAAAAGGATACTTTTCTCCCAGGGACAAAGGGATTCTGTTTGAAATCTCCAGCTGAATATTGCATTTTACAAACTGTATGAAAGGGGGCCAGAGGTCAATAATTTCTTATTGAAATAATACATACAAATTTAAATTTGAAAGGTTCACTACTTGCTTGAGGATGAAAGGAGAGCATTCAAGTGTGGTTTCAGTGGCTCAGCCATGTGATTTGATTGCATTTGCAAGGATATCTGTGAACTGAGTCAGTGATTGTGCTTCCCCCAGGATTATCCCGTTTGTCCGTCCCGTGCGCTACGAAGACGTGCAGCAGAAAGTGAAAACAGCCTTTGGGCAGCCCCTGGACCTCCACTACATGAACAACGAGGTACTGAGCTCTCCGTGCTCTCTGCATGACTCTTCCTTCCCCCATCACAAATTCTGTACCCAGAAATTTAATTCTCAGGTCTTCCTTTAATGCAAACCATTGTTGAATCCCTGACCCAAAGGCAGATGTGCTGATCCTGATAAAGCAGCTCACTAAGTGTGTGTTGTACAAACATCAGCATCTTGTTCCCTTGTTCTGGTGTTAGGACACTCTCTTTCTACCTGAAACCCAATTTTCACTTGATCATTACTTCATTACTAAGTGTTCCGAGACCATTTTCTCAGCAGAGAGTCAAGGGCTGACAAGTCTCTGTTCTTTGCCAACAGCAAATCCAGATAGCAATCCATACTTTTGTGGGTGATGCTTTAGAGGAATTCGCATTAGGGTCAGCCATTTCTCTGACATGGGAGGAAAACCTCTTAAAAAGGACAGTAAGACACTAGTGGAATGAAAATGTGTGGAATAACTGAGCAATCCTGTTTTATGGTCTGGTATTTTTCTAATGTTTGTTTAAATACCTATTGTAGAAGTAGACTTATTTTTTCTGTCTTTTCTAGTGATTTTTTTTCCTGCTCTTTATTTTGCAGCTCTCTATTCCTTTGAAAAACCAAGATGACCTGGATAAAGCTGTAGATCTCCTAGACCGGAGCTCAAATGTGAAAAGCCTGAGGATACTGTTGCTGTCCCAGGACAGAAACCATGTAGGTAACAACTTCTGGGGCTACAGCAAGATCAAGGGCTTTACCCTTAAGACTCTAAAGCACGATGGCAGCATTAACTGAGTGTGACAGGGATTATAAAATCACTCTTCCCAGGCACAAATGCGTGTGTTTGTCCTCTTTGCATTGCCTCAGCTATAGGTATCTTCTTGTGTTGGGTTTTTTCCCTGACCTCAGCAGCTGTTTGGGGACTAAAACATTGCAGCTTTTTAAGCTGTCATGTGAAGGCCATTTTATATCAAATATCCAGTGGCTGTAGGCAGAAAACACTTGACGAATTTGGTTTGCAGAGAAGTTTTATTAGCTTTGATCAATATAACAGTGTTGAAAATGTATGGAATTATTTTGCCTTTAGATTGCAGGTTGTACTTGAAGAAAAGCCTTTAGCACTTCTTTGCCTGGGTGAGAAGCCTGGAGAAGCTTCCAGTGATTTTTCAGCTCTGTAGCCCTAAGGCACTGAGTCCAGCCTGACTGTGGAAACTGAGTTGCCTTTGCTATGGTGGTGTATTCAGACCTAAGATGAATTGGGCTGTCTCTTGGTTCACTCTCCTCTACCACAGATGGCTGTGGCAGTGACTGTCAGTGGAGTTTGCTTTTCTCAGTAGACAAGATCATAATATGAGAAATAAATCTTTAAGTCAAACTCCCAAAAATGCCCATTTTGGACAATGAATGAAGTGCGAGCCAAAGGAGGCAAAAAGAGTCTGAGTTTTCCTTTATTCCTGATCTGTGACTGGAAAACACAGTTCATTCTACCAATATGTCTATTTTTTTTTCTTCAGAATTAAGGTCATGCAGCTTTTCAAACCAAAGACCTCAGTAGCTTAGATATTTGATTTGCAAATTACCACATTCTCCCGAAGAGTGTGACACAGAAAGCTGCTCTCTTGGTAGTAGCTTGTCAGTCTGGAATGTTCATCCCTATTCAAGTTCTGCAGGCTGGGAGCTCAGCTCTTGAAATAATCACACCTTAATTCTTGGAACTGTCATGATAACTTAAATGTCCTTCTCGCTATTTTTTCATTTGATAATCCATGGTAATGGAGATACAGCGAACTTCAGGGGTGTTAACAGAAGACTGGGAAGGTGTAGGAGGGGATGATGCTGTTCCTTGCCCTGTGCCCTTTCCCTGAGCAATTGTTGCAGCCTGTTCTGTAGACAATACTTGGCAAGAAGGTCTTTGGTCTGACCTGGTGGAGTCAGGAAACATCCTGTAAAAGGTGGCCTCGACTTTTGGTACAGCACAGTCAGGCAATCCTCTTCCCCAGGCCTCTGTTCATGTCAGTGCCTGCAGGCTGCAGCCAGATGTCAAATGATACCATCTAACTTTGCATAACCAGTAAACACTTGGTAAATCTCACCCTGCACCAGCCAGTAGCCACTGCTGATGTCCTTTCATTAGCTGTGTTTTCCTCTTTTATTCAAAGCAGCAACAAACAGCAAAGCCTTCAGTAAGTGCCACTGTTTCCCCCCTCTCCTCCAGCTTCCTCTGCTGCTCCGAGTTGCCTGACAGGAGAGCCCTCTGTGGGATGAAGCCCACAAGGCTGAAGGAGGTTTCTTGGCTGCATGATCTCATCCCACTGAGGGAATGGGGAGCATTCTTTTTCCTGAAGTACAGGATGCAGATTTTGTTTTGGTTGTGCTCTTTTCTTCTTCTGGGGATGGAAAGGTGGCTTTGGCACAAATATGGACAGAAAGCAGACTTTACAGCAGCAGCTGGGTCCCTTGTAGCAGGAGCCTGTGTCTGTGAGCAGCACTCGGATTCATTTTCTTATGCCTCTTTCTGCAAACTCCTTTCTTTTCTCAGTCAGTTCACCCCTGTTGCCAGTCTTTTCTTTACGTTTAGAAACCAGTGGGGAGAACTGGTGAAGCTGGAACACCTGTAGTACCAAAGCCAGCCTGTCCATCAGCAGGGTGACCTCTGCACCCTTTACCCAGCTCTCATGAACCTGCCTGTGGTGGAGTTTGTGACTTAATCAGGCTCTCCCCTTACTCCCTCCAAGTGTATGTGCTCATTAAATGAGCAACCATTCCATTTTTTATTGAGTTAAAGTATTTGAATTGTCACAGCTCATTTGCCTGTCATGTTCAAATAATTTTCCAAAGTCAGGATTTATTTCCTTGAAGTGTCTTTGGTTATGTTCTTCTCAAATAAGATAAATTCTGTAATTCAAGAGGAAGGGAATATTACACCTTCTTGTAAAACTAAGTGTGTTGGGTCAAGGTTAAAGTTGGAAGTGTCTGTAGGTGTTGAGCCCTGCTTTAACACAGGATCTCACTGGCTTGGGGGAGGTTTTACATGTCTCATTCCTCTGCCTGCTTTGAGTGAGATGAGGGTTCTGTGGAAAAATTATCTTGAATTAGAGAATATCTATGTAAGTTCAAGGAAGGATGAATAAATTCATCTTGGCATCTCCAGACTGTTGGTGCTATTAAACTCTCCAGAATTTATTTTTGCTTAATCTGAATTATGAATTCACTTTTTAAAGGCTGTGGGGAGTTAGGTTGCTTCTGAAACAATGCAAGATTCAGAATTTATCCCTGCTGGCCAAGGTGGCTGATGGCAATTGTAGGTGCTTCTGTGTTCTGGTCTCAGGAGCCTCTGTCACAGGTACCTGGTAGTGTCAGACACTGAGCCCTGCACATCATGCACTTGAGTTGAGCTTGTTGTAGTTCTCTGACTCCTGTTTTACACCATCATTGTAAACCTGGCTCTTTTGCTGCCTTTTTGTTTGTGTTTTCTGAGTAATAAGATTTCAGGCTCTGTAACTGTTGCTCAGCACTTTCTTGGTACTAAGCATAATATTTTTGAAACTGTGGCCAGACTGCCTGAGCTCCTTCATCTCACTTTATTTTGTTTTGTTCTTTTCATTTTACTCAACAGACCAGTTCTTCACCCCATTCTGGACTGCCCAAGCAAGTCAGGATCAAAACTTCCCAGTCTGTGGGGGATGTGAGCACACCCTACCAGCAGCCAGAACCCAGAAGTAGGCATCTGTCTGTCAGTGAGTACTTTTGCCACTTCTTCTACTTGTTTTTGTTTGTTGAAATGTATCTTTTGGACACTGGTGTTTATGGTACAGCATTTAGGAGAGCCATGAGAAATTGAAAGGTTATTTTGGGACAAGGCAGTTCATTTTCAAAAGCTCTTAATATGTTTACAATAGCATGTTTCAAAGCTCCTTGCTAAGTTGTGGAGCAGCTGAGGAGCTGCTAAAGGGGATGTCCTAAAGCCAGAGCCATTGTGGTTAGAAATTTGGAAAGCTGACGTGAGTCTATTAAGCTTTTTATTTAGATTGGCAATTTCAGTTCATGAAACCTAGATTTGATTTGTTTTATGTCGGGCTTTGGAATCTGTCCTGACTCCTGTAATCAAGCATTTTACTAGGAATTACTCTTGCATAGCCAGCTAGTGTCCTACATTCTGAGTTGCCTAAACTTTCACTCTTGCAATTATCCAAGGTGAGTAGAGCACAAGACAAAATCAGAGGTACACAAAAGATAATGAAAAAAATCAGAGTAATATGTGCCTTTGTCTCATTTCTTTGGGTTTCTGTTCGCTCAGTGAACTCCTGTTGAGGGGAAAGGTTCCTGTAAGACTTCTGTAATTTTTATGACTTCCATCTCTGGCAGATTTGTCTGATTTCTCCCAGCTTCTGTGATACAACCTTCTGCATGACCGTGCAGCACAGTTCAGATCTGTTCTTGAACAATGCTCAAAGATGTTAACCTTTACATGAAAAACTAAAACATGTAAAACACCTTCAAGGATTTATGGGCCCCAAAAACCTCCCAGAAGTCTGTGGTTTAGGATTTGACTCCTTGGTGTGAAGCTCAGTGAGCAGTGAAAGTGCAGGAGGAAGGTGAGAGTGTGAATGCCAGAGCCTGAAATGCTTTTCTGTGTGAACTATTTCTGCTTCAGAAATGAGAGAAGGTGAATTTTGCTGGGAACAGAAGCAGAGGATGACTCTGTTAGTTACAGCAGCTATTTTGGGGCTTGTCAGGGCTAACACCTGAGGACAGGTGATGCAAGTCACAAAGGGCAGTACCAGGAGCTGGGAATGTCAGAGTTGTTTTTCTGCAAGTTTTTCATTGTGGCAAAGGAGTGCTTCAGTTTCATAAACTCTGTAAACTTGAGGCAAAGTTATTAAATGATTTTAGATCAGTATTTGCAGTGCAAAGTATCAAATAATAAATCAGCTTAAACCACAACAGTCTTCATACTGGGGGGTTGAAACCAGAGCTGGATCCACACTGTTCTGACCAAAGGTAACTGGGAGAATGAGCTCAGAGGGAAGGACTTGTGAACAAGAGCAGTAGTTCTCAGTCTGGGACGTGTCTAACAAACCTGCTTGTATCCTGTGCAGAGTTTGCTGATCCCCTTCTGTACAGTTTGCTTTCATGAGGCAGCAAACAAACAAAGAAGTACTGAAAGCTTGTGAAGTACGTGGCTGAAACGGGGACAAAAAGACTTTCCCATCCTTCCTAGTTTGAAGTTAATATGCATAACAAGAGCACCATTCCTGGGTCCTGAGAAGGGGTATCCATGCACATTTCTTCCATAACAGACAAACTGAATGCCAAAATTATTTTATTTAAAATATATCTCTATGTATATATTTCTCTTTAGTGACATTCTGAGGTATCCAGATAATGATGCCAAACCAACAGACTGTAGTGACTGTCATGAGTAAACTGTCCAGTAATAAGGGGCCCCTTCTATATCCCAGTTACACACCCTTGCCTCTTATCCCAGCTTAGGGATGCTTTCTGCATACCTTGTCATTCACCAGTCAAGAAACCATTGGTTTTATTTTCTGAGCATGTCAGAGTACCAGACTGTTACATTATGAAGAGGTCCAGGAGAGTTGCAGTTCTGTCAGAGGTCTGCTGATAATTTGGCCATAGCTCAGTCTTGCATCAATTTCTTCTTCCTTCTCTTTTCCTGTCTTTGGTTTGCAAAGGAATGTGCCCTATTTCCTGGTGTTCCAGGCACAGAGACTCTCCAACTCGTACCATGGCATGCAGTTAAAGTCCAAAAGCTAAAGCTTTTTGCAAGCAGGAGAGGGACCTGTGTGGTTCCTGAGCTCCAAACGGCCTTGAGCCTGTTGTCACCAGCTCAGAGCTTTGGAAGTAAAGATAACTTTTATTTAAAAGAGAAAAAAAAAAAAGTTGCTAAGCATTCTGGCAGGGCTTGTGTTTTTTCCCCTCACTTCCTTTGATATGCATGGATTTAGTGCCGACTTCCTTTTCCTGCCCGGGACGGGGCCTTTCCCCGGAGCGCTGGGCCGGTGCCAGCGGCCCTGGGCTCGCTGTGCCCGTGGCATCTGGCAGAGCAGTGAAAGTGCTCCCGGGGCTATCCCACCCCTCCAAACGGCTCCACAGGGCACAGGAGCCCTGGGAGCTGCCTGGGAAATCAGGTGGTAGCTCTCAGCAATAGATTGTGGGCTTGACAATCTTGGGTTTCATGATCTTGGAGGTCTTCTCCATCCTGAATGAGCCTATGATGTTATTAATCCCTTTTTTTTCATGTAGTTCACCCCCCTTGCACTCTAAACCATGCCAGCATTGTTCATTTTCCTTCTGCAGTCCCCAAAAGATGTGTGCTCTGCTTTGCAGCCCCCTCAAAGGTGTGTGCTCTGCTTTTCAGTTCACTTCTCCCAGCTCTTCGCCTTCGCTCTTTATTACAACTTCTATAGAAAATATTTTCCTTGGGAGAATATTTGCTGATCTTTACCCATCTTTCCTAGCACCTGAGTACACACAGTTAATTAAAGACAGGGTTGTAAGGAGCACAGCTTGAGAGCTGATCTTCACCTGCTGCCTCTGACTTCGTGTGACCTCGAGCAGAGTGGCTGGACCACAGCAGTTCTTGGAACTCACAGTGGGAATTGGTGGCAGCTGCAGGTGGATAGGTCACTGCAAAAAGGGGATTTTTTCTTCGTGTATCTAAGGTTTCATCTTCTTTGAAATCTGCAAGGAAAAAATAAACCCTAAGGGTGAATTTTCTCTCAGTAGGTAGCACCTACTCTTTAGGTAGTGCCACTAACAGATGATTAAACTGGAATTATGCTCAGAAGGTTGAGCAGAAGAGGTTAGAAATAGGTGGCTGCTTTGTCAGGAGCTTCAGCAATGCTCATGTAGCATCTAAAACATCAGTACAGGTGCACATCAGACAGTTTGGGTTTCCTGATTCCATGTCTGTCCAGACTGGAGGGTTCACTCTGGAATTCCTGAGTGATGGAGGTTTGGTGTTAGAGGACACTGGGGTTGTGATGGAGGTTTGCTGTTAGAGGACACTGGGGTTGTGATGGAGGTTTGCTGTTAGAGGACACTGGGGTTGTGATGGAGGTTTGCTGTTAGAGGACACTGGGGTTGTGATGGAGGTTTGCTGTTAGAGGACACTGGGGTTGTGATGGAGGTTTGCTGTTAGAGGACACTGGGGTTGTGATGGAGGTTTGCTGTTAGAGGACACTGGGGCTGTGATGGAGGTTTGCTGTTGGAGGACACTGGGGCTGTGCCTGCAGCAGGTCAGTCAGCAGTGGGTGCTGTCCTTGTCACAGGCTCCCAGAGCACGGGCCGGAGCTCTCCCCCCCCCGGCTACGTCCCCGAGCGGCAGCAGCGCATCGCCCGCCAGGGCTCCTACACCAGCATCCACAGCGAGGGCGAGTTCATCCCCGAGACCAGCGAGCAGTGTGTGAGTATGGCCCCGGGGCAGCAGGAGAGCACCTGCCAAGGGCTGCTGCTGCACCTGGGCCCTCTTGTCTTCTCCCAAACATTCCCTGGCTGCGGTTGCGTCAACACCTTCAAGTGGTGAGACACAGGTTGTCCAGAAAGCTGTGGCTGCCTCGTCCCTGGAAGGGTCCAAGGGCAACCTTAGAGCAACCTGATCTAGTGGAAGGTGTCCCTGCCCATGGCAGGAAGTGGAATTGGATGGCCCTTAAAGTCCTTTCCAACCCAAACCAGTCTGGGATTCTAAAAGTGCTGCTTTGTGCATTTAAACAGCTTCAAATTGTAGCTGTGTAAGTTCAAAGCCTTTGTTGGGCTGCCAGCAGCAGTTCTGTGTTCTGGGCATTGCCCCATCACCTCTGACTGAGCAGTTTTGGTGCTGTCACACATGTGACAGGGTTTCCTACTACCAGGTTTGTGTGACCCTCTTACTTTTGAAACTCTGCTCTCCATTCAAAAAAGTGGGAAGTGAGGCCAAAGGGCAACTTGCAGGTGGAGGCAGCAGCACCAGCAGAGACTGTTCCTGGAGCTGCTTGGGATCAAAACGCAGCACAAGGCTGCTAAAGTGTGCATTTTTCACAGCAGAGTCTTTCAATAAGTAAAGCAGTGCCTCAAATTTTATATGAACCTAATTTCTGTGGGAGATAAAGGCAAGTTGTACATTTAAATAGTCTTAGACTCCCTTCCTCAGCTGGATATCCTGCAGGCAAGCAGTCGTAGGCTCTGCTCCTCTGGAACAGCCTCTCCTGGGCCCTGGACTGCACTGATGTTGCTCTGTGGTTTCCTCTGTGTTGCAGATGCTGGACCCTCTAAGCAGTGCTGAAAACTCGGTGTCAGGAAGCTGCCAGTCCTTGGACAGGTGAGCAGCCAGGTACAAATGTACAAACTGGTGAGAACATGTGTGCTCAGATGGAAATGCCAGTTGTACTTACATAATGTATGAGACAGAAAACAGGATTTTTTCTTGGAGGGAAAAAGAACTTACTTCCTATGTATATCCTACTGTATTTCTTGAAGAGCATTAACTATGTCTTAAGGCTGTGTTATTTTCTGACACAACCACAGACCAACAAACTGGTGCTTCAGCAGCTTTATATTATAAATACAAAGTTCTGAAGTGAGCAGCCTGTGTTCCCTCTGAGAACATGTGGCTGCAGGGTATTTAAATCTTTTTAGACCAGGCTCTAGTTGTTCATTTAAAAAAAAAAAAAAAATTAAAAAATAAATACCCCAAACAACAGCAAAACTTATTCTTGCCTTCTTTCTCTCCTAGTCCTTCTTTTCGGAAGTCACGGATGTCAAGGGCACAAAGCTTTCCTGACAATAGACAGGAGTTCTCAGGTATGTCTTTGGTACAAAGGTTATTTGATCCAGACGTTTTCTGCTCTTGGCTGGCCGCCGTCCCTGCTTGCTGGGATTGTATAAATAGAAGAACTGGGGATATGTTGATGGAAAAGCTATGAAGTTATTTATTGCCTCTTCCTAAAAACCTGCTGTTACAGGAAAATTCTGTCATTAGAAGTTGCATTTTTTGAAGGAGCCTCACTTTTGTCTTTGCTCCTCCTGCCAGACCGTGAGAATCAGATCTATGACAAAGCAGGCAAAGGGGGCACCTACCCTCGGCGCTACAACGTCTCTGTGCAGCACAAGGACTACAACGAGGGTGAGTTGGTCTCAGGCCTCCCATTCCAGGCTGCAAAAAAGAGGTGAGGCAATGGCAACCTCTACACGAGTGTAACTCCTGTTTGGAGAGCCTGGAAGTGCCCTGGTCCTTGCAATTCGTGCTGAGGTTGATGCTACTGTGCATGATGCCACATCTTCATGGAAACCAATGCTTGTTGTTTGTAATTCTTTGTTTACTTTGTAATTCTTCGTTTACTTTGTCCTTTCTGGGGTTATCCAGGCTGAGTAGGGGGATTGTGGACATAGTTGTTAGACTTGGCCCTATATAAGGAGTTTCCTACCACAGAGATTGATTATACTTTGGTAATTTGCATTGCAGACTTGCTTCTGGATCTTTTAAATATAGCAGGGACTTAAAGAATTACATCTCTGCTCATCAGATGGCTTTATGCAAATTAATCTCTCAAAATTTCATGAGGTGCAAGTTGGCACAATCTTTGTTTATGGTTTTTATTTGCAAGTCTGGGCATATTATCTAGAAAGTCATTTTGTATGTAGTCGTTAACAAAACTTGGAGCTTATGCTCAGAGCCTGTAAAGCAGATTTTTCCTTTGGAAGGTAAGTTTAGATCTTACAGCACTGAGGGCATTACAAAGTGTTCTCTGCCTTCTGCTTTGGGAAGGATCCAGAGCTGTACTGAGCTCAGGCAGCACCAGCCCTGAGCTGTTACATTTTTACATCTCTGTTAGGCAGCAGATTCTGCTCGATGGGAACAGAGCAGAACTTGGGATTTCTCTCCCTTTTCCCTGCTGCTCAAGCCCCAGCCGTTCCCTTCCAGCTGCAAGCATTTATTCCAGAGCGTGTCCTCTCCCGCAGGCCGGAGGACGTTTCCGCGGATACGGCGGCACCAGGGGAATCTCTTCACCTTGGTGCCTTCCAGCCGCTCGCTGAGCACCAACGGGGAGAACCTGGGCCTGGCGCTGCAGTACCTGGACCCGCGGGGCCGCCTGCGCAGCGCCGACAGCGAGAACGCGCTGGGCGTGCAGGAGAGGAACATGGCCACCAAATGTAGGCACCCGCGGGGTGGGCAGGGAGGCTCTGAGGGAGAGCTCCTGGGCTATGGGCAGGGAGGCTCTGAGGGGGAACTCCTGG
>WAAE01020281.1:209376-240338 GCA_013400495.1 Nicator chloris | reverse complement strand
GCTCCTGGGCTCTGAGGGTGAACTCCTGGGCCATGGGCAGGGAGGGCTCTGAGGATGAACTCCAGACCCAATGCATGGCCGTAGCCTGGCTTTAACAAGCCATTGAAACCACATCGTTCCCTGGCTGTGCTTTGAGACCTGTTTGTCGCACCCACAAGACAAGTCTTTCTTCTCAGATTTCTTCTGGGAGCTGGCCTTTCCTTTAGAAAGCATTGCAAATTCAGCTAAGAAGTAAAAAAAACCTTGATCTAGATGATCTACAGGATTCTTAAAATAAGCAGACAAGCTTGTTTATTTTCTTGCTACGTTAACGATTTCAGTCAGGCTTTTGGGTTACAGTTACTCTACTAGCTGAGAGCTGTATGTATTTCTCTTGCTCCTTAGGGGAAGGATTTACTTCTGTACTAATGGCATCCTTGAGGTGTTTTGTTGGACAACTTTCTATTATAAAAATAAAAAAGAAATGGAACATAAGTCATTATTGATGAACTTCAGATATCCCATACAGTAATTTAAGGACCAAGATGAAGAGTAAGCTTGTAGCAGAGTAAGGAACACACTAAAATACCAACTGGCAGTAAATCTGATTAAATTAGACATGGCAGAGCTAATCTCTCAGCTCTTGCTGTATTTTCACACTGTTCAGATGGCTGGTTCCTGTCCTTGTTTTTAGGATTTCTTGTTAGAGCCAACATAATTGGATGCATTGCACTGCAGGAATCTGGTAGTGTTGCTTTCAAAGTTGGAGCTAAAGCACTGGTCTTTGAGTAATATGCTTTGGGATTAAGGGCAGTCTGAAAAGCTGGGCTTAGATATTAATCTCTGGGTCAGGAGACTGCTGCTTATGGAATGTGAGGGCTCCTGATGCCCTGAGGGTGGAACCTCTGGCTGGGGTGTTGGAGATGCTGCTTCACCTGGCTCTCATGGGTATTTTTATTAAGTCTGACTGTTCAGCAGGTGAAGAAGATACCCACACTGTGCTAACATGGTCCCTACTTTTATCAATGTCTGGTAGGGAATTAGGACTTCTAATCTTTCTGGTTAGAAAGAGCCTTGCAGTAAAATCCTTCCCACAGAGGTAACCCCAAGCTAGCTTGGCAAAGAAATTCAGAATAATGTCCTTCAAGTTGTCCCAGAAGCTTGTGTCAGTCCCAGCTGGCCGGGATTGATTCAGCAAGGCTAATCCAGCTCTTCTTCATCTGATGCATGTGATAACTGCAGATCAAGAGATGGAAGCTGCTCTTTAGTTGCTGCATCATCTCTTAAGGTAGTGATTTTGTAGAATCCACCTGCTGGTGGAATGAAATTTCACCAACCCCAGTGAATAACTTGTCTGTAAAACACATTTGCAAAATGTTTTGTGGTGTCATTTTAATGGAGCCCAGTCAGCAGGTCCTGAGAGTCTGGATGGCTGGATTCTGTTCAGAGCTCTGCCACAAGCTCCTTACTCTGGGAGAGTGCCTCGTGTATTCAGCTACAGAACACCTGGTTCAGTCCCAGTATGATGGAGATGGGTCCTTGAAAAGCCCACCTGTGTTTGTAAATAGTATAATGAAGAGAGAAATGATTGCTGTTCTCTTCTAGCTCCAAGTGCTCCAATCAACTGGCGCCGAGGAAAACTGCTGGGCCAGGGCGCCTTTGGCCGCGTGTATTTGTGCTACGACGTGGACACAGGCAGAGAGCTCGCAGCTAAGCAGGTCCAGTTTGATCCAGAGAGCCCTGAGACAAGCAAGGTAATTCTCATCTCAGCTTCTAAAACCCTGTAAGGTCCTGTACAATGTCTCTCTCTGTCCTTGAAAGCTGGCACCTTGTTTAGTTCGTACTAGGATTTCAAGTCATGTGGAGAAGAATAGGAGTCATTTAAAAATTGCTTTTCTGTGTTATTAACTTCAGCCTGAAACTAAAATCTATTTTCTGGCTTCATTCTTGGCTCTCCTTTCTCAGCTTTTTGGGTTTTTGCCAGGTTACTTGAGGAATACTAGACTGCCCTGTGTTAGACATGGATATGAATGAAACTAAACCCAGCAAGAATAGGGTTTTTTTCTCTTTTGAACAAAAAAAGCTGCTTGCACATGCAGAACCCACTTCTGAGTTTATATGGTAGATCCTGTATCAAGTGCATCAATGACCAATTTTCACTTCAGAATTCTCCATGTTCTTCAAAACAAATGGAGCTGTGGGATGTAAATTAGTCAAGCAGAGTGATGTGGCAATGCTGTAGAGGCAGTGGAGATGGGACAGCACCTTGAAATTGTGGGACAGCCCTCAACTCCCTGCACAGGGGATGCAGCTAGAATGGCTTTTGGGCTCTTTGCTATCTAGTGTTTTAGCAATGTACCAGTTTCCCAGTATTGAACAAATCCTCTTTGAACTAGAATAACTGATCCATGAAGATTTAGTTATTCTGATTTTATATGGGTTATTGGTGCCAAGATATGTCCTAAATTGGGAGGTTCTGCTATGTCTGTGTTGTAAATCAGACAGTAACTGAGCCAAGGGGGAAGAGTCTGAAATATATTTTGAAGGCACTGAAACTCCAAACCTTAAACTATTACTTGGTCTGGTTAAGTAGCTTCCTCTGGTTCCATGTGTCCCTACAACATCCAGGTTCTTGCTCCAAGGTTCTGCTTCGTCTCCCAGAGTGGGCGAGCTGAACCTGATACCTTCCCATGGCAGGGCTGGAAAGAGTTGAATGGGACAAATTCGGGGAGAAAACATTATTCCTTTTTCCATTAATCTTCATGCTTCAGTACCTTTGATGTTCCTCCTGTTCAATCCCTGGATTCAGCAAGAACATGATACTTTTTCTGAGCAAGAAACATCTGTGGTTCCATCTGAAATTGTTGGATAACCTCTTTGCCTTTGCACTGTGATACCCTGTTGTCTGTGGCAAGAGCAAAGCAAAGGATCAGTTTCATGTGCAGAGCTGCAGATTCTTTGAAGTCAATAGGAGAGGAAGCTGTTTGTAGAGTTGATTCCAGTAAATCATCAGTGTGAATCAGAACAGGACTGGGTGACAGAAGCTTAGCAACTCTCAGCACCTGTTGTTTTGCTCCCCAGGGGGTTGAAGTTCCAGTTCTGTAACTGTATTCAGAGCTGTTTCATAATTAACACTGCATGTCCTCAGCTTAGTGAGAGAAGTGAGGTTATACCTGTGTTGTGCATGGAGAATCCTTTCAGCCACCCAGGGTAAAGCCATGCAGCTGACAGAATCAAGGCAAGAAACAAAGTTTTCTGGTACTAAATCCATATATGATACTGCCTGTGTTCGATCAAAGCTTCCACACCAACACTTACCTGCAGATAATGCAGTAAGAATGAACAGGAAGCCCTGGTGATGTTTGCCTTTTCCAAGAAGCAGAGAAAGCTGTGTCATGGATTCCACTTCTCAGTGTAGCAGTGGTCTCATCCTGCCAGTGACATGGCAAATTTATTATTTTTTATATTTATTATATACTTCCTGGGGCTGCAATTTTATTTTCTCCTTCAACATCCACAGGAAGTGAGTGCCCTGGAGTGTGAAATTCAGCTGCTGAAGAATCTCCAGCACGACCGTATCGTGCAGTATTACGGCTGCTTGAGAGATCGAGCAGAGAAGACCTTGACCATCTTCATGGAGTACATGCCAGGGGTAAGAGCAGCACAATCAAGGATCAGAAGGGGAGGTGGCTGGCTTTGTTAGCTGGTTTATTAGTTGCTGTGATCCCCCTAACTCAGTTATCCACCTCAGATCCTCTTAGGGCTGTGCCTGCTCACTCTTGCTCATAATGCCACCACTTTCATTTTATTTATGCCCAAATAACCTCTTTGGGTTTTTTTGCCTTAAGTGTCTTGTACTTGAAATACATTCTCTGTAACAAGCCAGTTCTTTTCTTCAGTCTAAGTCTGTTCTACCAAAGTACCTCAAAGGACTTGGGCCAACATGTAA
Source organism: Nicator chloris (assembly GCA_013400495.1). Classification (NCBI taxonomy): domain Eukaryota; kingdom Metazoa; phylum Chordata; class Aves; order Passeriformes; family Pycnonotidae; genus Nicator; species Nicator chloris. The sequence goes on along the minus strand of WAAE01020281.1, from coordinate 236,410 downwards.
ATCCTGGAAACTGAATTACCAGAATCATGGTAAAGCAAGTGAGGCTAAACCTGACTCTCGAAAAAGAGAGGCTTTTGATCCAGGTCAGTCTGCTGAACTATTTTATTGCTTGTCTTCACAACCAGTTGTACCAGCAGACAGAACCTCCTTAAGCTGTTTTTGCCATGAAGCCTGTCCTTGCTGTTGTTCAAAAGGGCTTCTTAGGGCCAGGTGCTCAGAGAGCCTCCCAAAAAGGCTTCATCAGAGGCCAGGGTTTGTTGTGGGGCCAGTTGGGTGTGTAACACCCAGGGCTTGTGGGATTTGAATGGCCACTGCAAGATTTGGGCTTTGTCAGCTCTTTGCCCATTCGCTGTGTTTGCCTTTTGGCAGGGGTCAGTGAAGGACCAGCTGAAGGCGTACGGGGCGCTGACGGAGAACGTCACCCGGAAATACACGCGGCAGATCCTCGAGGGCGTCTCCTACCTGCACAGCAACATGATCGTGCACAGGGACATCAAGGGTGAGAGCAGGGCCGAGGGAAAAGAGCCCTCCCAGCACAAGTGCACTCAGTGTCAGAGCAGAAGGCTTTCACGTGGGCACGTACCAGAGAATGGCAACCGTGGGGTTCTTGATCTCACTGTAGCTTGGGAGTAAGAATTGGTTTTGGTGTCTAAACCTCAGTTTGTGTCCACATGAAAGCTAAGCTCCAAAGTTTGCTTTTTCCATGGTGCTTCGTGTTCAGGACCTCTGACCAAGTAAAGTGGAGATTGACTTGTTTATTGTAGGAGTTCAAAATGGTTTAATTAGCTACATCTGTTACCCAGCTGACCACAAAGCAATGCTTGCACTCAACAAAGCAGCATCCCAATAAAATCCTTCTCTACACAGCTCTGTTCTCTCTCAGCCCTTGGCCTGGGGGCCCTGCTAGGCTGGCTGAGCTGTTTACAGCAGTGTAACAATGCTGGTGCTGACTCAGCTCTCATTTCCCTCCCCCCTTCACTTCCTTGTGTTTTTCCCTGAAGTTTTTCCCATTTACAGCCATTAGCAATTGGCTTGTCTACAGCCGGAATTAAAGAAACGATGTTTAGCAGGTCACCTGAGGCTTAACGGGGAAAGGCCATACCATGAGCATGGGTATTTGGGGTTGGATAACGTTGCTAGGCTGCGGATCCAACAGCTGGATTGCATGAAAACAGCTGTCTTCGTTTTTTGCGTCTGTCCAGGTGCCAATATTCTCCGTGACTCTGCTGGGAACGTGAAGCTGGGGGACTTTGGGGCCAGCAAACGGCTGCAGACAATCTGCATGTCGGGGACAGGCATCCGCTCGGTGACGGGCACGCCGTACTGGATGAGCCCCGAGGTGATCAGCGGGGAAGGCTACGGCAGGAAGGCCGACGTGTGGTGAGCCCTTCCCCTGCTGTCCATAGGTCACTGCACTGCCCTCCTGGGGCCGGGTGACAGACACCTTCTGCCAGCTGAGTGTCCAAAGTCACATCTGGTCTGCATGAAAAGTTTAAGGAGAATTGAAGTCACTGGTTTGAACTCAAGACACAATCTTCTGCAGGCTGTGCTTTGTCGTGTTAACACCCAACAACTCATTTAGTTTTTCAGGAGCAGTTTTAGTTTTTCAGGAGCAGTTTCCACTCATTCCTCCCTCAAGCTGATAGCTGTTGTTTTGCTTTCTGGTTGGTGCAATGTTTTCATCCTTCTCATGCTCTCAGGCACTTGGTGGAATTCTTGGGTGTCCTATGCAGGGTCAGGAATTGGGATGATGATCCTTTTGTGGGTCCTTTCCAACACAGGAGGTTCTGGGATAGCCTATCTATCCCATATTCTATGATAGAAACAACTGAAGGTTGTTTAGGGAGAGTCCATTCATTTAGATATAAGGTGAGAGTTATGCTTAAAATGTACTGGAAATTAATAGAATTTTAGCCTTAAAGGAAAGATGCCCAAACCTGGAATAACAGAAGAGATCCAGGTCAGATCAGAGGTGATCTGCAAGAATGGAAACTGTAGCTGTGCTATTACTGGCATAGCCAAGGAACAGCCTCTGTCAAAAGAGGAAAATGGTCCGGTGCCAAAATGTTAATTTTGGGGGCCTTAAAAAGGTGAGATTATAAAACTTAAGTAAACGACAGGGACAAAAGGTCTGGTTGTGCCTGCACAGTAAAGCAGGGCCTGTTGCCTGCACAAGCAGCGAGTGGAAACACAGCTGAAACGTGTCTTGAGTGCAAAGGGTTAAGTCCTGCAGACTCCCCCAGCTGGGATGCCTGGGGACAGAGTGAAGCACGTGCCCTTCCCCCTGGGCTGGTGCAGTTGTGGATTTCCTCTTGGTGCTGACATTGGTCCATTCCCATCAGTGGCTGCCTTGGCCAGGCTCCAGTTCCTACAATCCCAGTCATGATTTTGGGGGGTCAGAATTTTCCAGTGCAGCGCTGGTCCCAGGGTGGATGTGTATGGCCCAGAGGCTCACAAACGTAACAGATCCACCCACCTGGCTCTGTGCCACTGCTGCAGGCCCCTCTCCAGTTTTCTTTTTCCTAAATAGCAGAATATGTGAGCTATTTGTTATTGCTGGAGTGACTTGACATGAAAAACATTCCTGCTGTTTGCTGAATATCTTAAAGAAACCGGATCTGCTTAAACGGTATAAATCAGTCTAAACAATAATATATCCCTGCTTGCTTTTGAGCAAACCCCCAGCACTTCAGCACACATGGTTTGCATTTTCTGTACTCTCTTCTAGTAAGTCTGAAATGGCTGGAAAACTGTAAAATTTTCACGTTGGATTTTAAACTTTGTTGAGAAATCAGTTATTGCATATTCACTGCATTTAATTCCTTCCCTTCCTTGTCTTGGCAGTTGATGCAAGTCTGCCTCTCAACATGTCTTTTCCTTGCATTTCACCTCAAAAGAAGGTTTAGTTTTAAGGCAGAGGAGGCAGTTTGGCCTTTTTAGTGGAAAGATGTGATAAAACCACAGAACTGGATGTTACAAATTCACTAATGGCTTTTACTTAATCTGTGGCCTGGAGGAAGCAATTAATCCTTTTTGAATAAACCCCAATCAGGTCGGTGCTACAGCAACCATCTTCCCTGGGAAGGTGTTAGAGTCACGTCGCCTCAGAAAGGTGGCTCAGCCATGTCCCCAGAATCACGTCCTTGCCCTGAAGTAGCCTGCAGAGCCCCATTAACTTTACAAGGAATTTTTCCTTAAGGTAATGATGCATCTGTCCCACAGGGATTTAACTTACTGCCTTCCCAGTTTGGAACTGTTACGACTACACTGAATTTTTGACTGATGCTTGGTTTCTTGTGGAGATATTATTAGGTTGGTTTTTTCCCAACGTGGGCATTTTGAGGCTGTGACTGAAAGGGATTTTGCTGAAATGGCTTTATGGGGTCAACGAGCTCTGATTCACTGAACCTTGAGTGTTAAAAAGTCCGTTTTCTACCTTGCAACTCAGCTAGTTGAGCCTCTGAGCAACCTGGTCTAGTGGAATGTGTCCCTGCACATGGCAGGGGGTTGGAACAGGGTGGTCTTGGAGGTCCCTTCCAACCCAAACCATGCTGTGACTCTGTGATTCTCTAAGTGCCTTTGAGTTACCACAGAAGCAGCAGCACCTGAAGTACCAGCAAGGTCAGACGGTGCCTCCAGGGATGTCCCACGGGCACCTCTTGTCCCTTGTTGACACAAATGTTTCCCGAGAGGAGAATTTGAGCAAAGGGAAGCAGGACCTATGGCACTTTGCAGGCAGTTCCCTGCTCTCCTGGCAGCAGGAGCAGCAGCTGTAGGCAGCCCTGGCTGTGTTGGGGCACACGCGGGGTTGGTGAGCGCAGACTCCCCCAGGAGCCGTTTCCAGAGCTTCACCTTGCTGCTGGGGAGCTCTCCCTGAGCCCTGGGCATGGGTGAGTGAATTCTCATTGGGTTTTCCCTGTGTGCTTTCAGGAGCCTGGGCTGCACCGTGGTGGAAATGCTGACAGAGAAGCCCCCCTGGGCAGAGTACGAAGCCATGGCAGCGATCTTCAAAATCGCCACGCAGCCCACCAACCCCCAGCTCCCCTCCCACATATCAGAACACGGCCGGGACTTCCTAAAGCAGATCTTTGTGGAAGCCAGGCACAGACCCTCTGCTGAAGAGCTGCTCAGACACCAGTTTGCACAGCTCCAGTACTGAATTACCTCCCTTGCTCGCAGCTCCTGCCGGGCTTTCCGTGCCCTGTCTTGTCTAGTTGCAACTGCCCGTTGTGGTGCTGCATCTTCAGAATGCCAGCTCAGCTAGGCCTAGTCCTTTGGGAAGTTCTGCCAAGGAACTTAGGGTCTGCCCTCGTGCCTGATTCCTTCGTTTGCTGGACTTATGTTCATACTGCCAACAGCTGTCCAAGCAGAGCTGCATTTTTGCCCCAGGTTACCTGGATGTGACGTTGCAGCTGGCTGCGTGTTCTCTGCAGGCGCAGGAATGGGAATCTGACAGGTGTCTTCACTGATTGAACACAGGAGAAATCTGAACCTGAGTGGGAACTGGAAGAGCTCCACTCTTCAGCAAAACAGAAACATGCACTGGCCTCCAGACCAGCTCTGTGTGTGGGAGTCCCTGGTTTCCCCTCCTGGGGCTCCAGAGGCGTCTCCAGTACCTGAATCCAGCAAAAGCCATGTGTCCTGGAGCATGCGCTCACTGTAGGATGGTATATTCTTCTTCTTGAGTATTCAGCATCTGAAGGTGTTCAGAAATTGCTGATTCAAAAGTATGTGACTAGTGTTATTTTATAATGAACCCATGGATTTGGGGCTGGGGATGAAGGAGGTCTTTCCAGCTAAATGTCAGGATAATCAGACAAGTTTCAGCAGAATGCAATCCCTGCAGGGCCTGAGGGAAGGGCTCTCCCACTGACGTTGGAAAATCCAGAGCTAATTTCCAAGGTTTGATCTGTCCCAGCATTAGGGCAGTGTCAGTTTGTGTCACACCAAACCAATCTGTGCTCCTGCTTCCTCTCCCTGGGGCTGCTGGGTCCAAACAAAACCCCTCTGGAAGGGAATTCAGTGGAATTCAGTTTCCTCCTGCATCTGTCTCTTTGGCTGGTGACTTTCTACCATCCTTTTAACCAAAGATAGTCCATCTGGTGCCCAGGAATTTACTCCAGAGTTTCTTTGAGCACATGGCCTAATGGAAGATTGAGGGTTTCTTGGGGAGAATTACCTGGACACTCGTTCTTGTTGTGCACAGGAGGCTGGAATGGAGCTCAGCCCTTTGCTGAGTGTTGTTTGAATTACAGGTGTGCAAGTGGTCATTTAAGAGTTCCATAAAGTTGTTACGGCCTAACTTAAATAAGCTTTTGTAGGAGTTAAGTCAAGCAGGGAACCTGAGAAAACATTTAAAATGGTAGCAAATACCTAAAATTACCTGGAGATCCCCATGCAGGTACCAGCAAAACATATCCAAGTGTTTGTGCACTTGGAATTTACCACAGGTCGGAGGACTGAGGTCCTGAGGGCCTCAAATCCTCTCTGCTGATTTGGGCACTAATAATCTTTATTTCACTCATGAAAGACCAGCAGTTTTAAAGTGCTGGAGATTCATGGAGTGATTATAAGTTATCTCTGAGAAATTAAATTAAGAAAAGCAAATGTTAATTAACTAAAATATTGCTTTATAGGGAAACACTGAAGGTGTTCTGCTCTTATACTGGAAACCATATTAAGGTTCCACACACCTCCACTCTTCTCCCCCATAAAAAATTGAAAATTGCTTCATAATGCAGTAACATTAAGTTTTTAAGTGAATACTAATAGCAGGATAAGGCAAATTTTAATGAAACCAAGCTCCTTCAACACATGAAAAATACTGTGTTGAATTAAAAGAGGAAAAAAAACCCTAAAAGCCCCAACCAACCAAAAGTCCTGAAAAGCTCTAACAATATGAAATGTTTTTTGTGTGCCAAACCCAGAGCAAAGTGTAACCAATCAAAGCTGGTTTTGGTTTCCTCTGCAGGCTCCCTGCACTACTCCACGGGTGCACTGTCCCACTTGTGGGCACTGAAGGGATCCCTTTCATGAAACCCTTGTTCCATAATTTATTTAATTATAGTGAGAGCACTTCAACTGATCTTTTCCAGCCAGGGACCTGACTCCACATTGTGCAGACCCGTGGCCTGACTTGTGGCTGCAGTTCAGTGTTGGCAGGAGGGGAGGCAAGGGCGTGACAGCAGTGAGTGAGGGAGCTTTGACAGCACTTTGCAGGGAGTGTGGGATCATCCCTGCAGTCTGATGACAAAAGCAGGGGTCAGCACCGCTGGGGGGCCCAGCTCTTCAAGCCTTGCACCCTAAATATACCAAAGATTGGAGTCTTCATCCAGCACCCATCACTTGCAGGGATCAGGAGCACGGTGACATCTGCGGGGGTTCCCCTCTGTCCTTGGCTTGTCCTCACCAAATCCAGACCTTCTCCCATGGTTTTTCTCTTGCTGTTCCACATGCTGTGATCTGGGAGAGAGCAGAGCGTGAGGCAACAGCGGAACTTGTGTCAGAGCAGCTCAGTCCTCAGGACCTGTTGTGGCTTTTACCTCACCCGCATCATCCCGGGAGGTGCCTGCGGAGCAGAGCGGGAGCAGCCAGGCCTGCCGGGCTCCCCGGAGCTCCTGGGCACTGCCCGGTGCTGGGTGTGCCTGCTGGGCACTGCCCCATGCTGGGTGTGCCCCTGGGCACTGCCCCATGCTGGGTGTGCCCCTGGGCACTGCCCGGTGCTGGGTGTGCCCCTGGGCACTGCCCCGTGCTGGGTGTGCCTGCTGGGCACTGCCCGGTGGTGGGTGTGCCCCTGGGCACTGCCCGGTGCTGGGTGTGCCTGCTGGGCACTGCCCCGTGCTGGGTGTGCCCCTGGGCACTGCCCCGTGCTGGGTGTGCCTGCTGGGCACTGCCCCGTGCTGGGTGTGCTGGGAGTGAGCAGCACACCTGCACAGTGACAGAACACACCTGCACAGTGACACAGCACACCTGCACAGTGACACAGAACACCTGCACAGTGACAGAACACACCTGCACAGTGACACAGAACACCTGCACAGTGACAGAGCACACCTGCACAGTGACACAGAACACCTGCACAGTGACAGAGCACACCTGCACAGTGACAGAACACCTGCACAGTGACACAGAACATCTGCACAGTGACAGAACACACCTGCACAGTGACACAGAACACCTGCACAGTGACAGAGCACACCTGCACAGTGACACAGCACACCTGCACAGTGACACAGAACACCTGCACAGTGACAGAGCACACCTGCACAGTGACAGAACACCTGCACAGTGACAGAGCACACGGGGCCAGCTCGCACCGGCGCGTCCAGCGTTGGGCACAGGAACAAGCCAAAGCATTACCTGTATGTTTGGAGATGCACTTTTATGAATGTAGTTTGTATCGCTCTTTTTTAGCTCTTTTTACATCATGTAAACGGTGATGCCTCATATTTTTTTTTAATTTATATCGTAAAAGATCATATTTGGTGATTTTTATATATATCGACTGTTATGGGGTGGGGGGAGGGGGAAATAAATTTGACGCCTTTATGAATTTAAAAAGGAAAAAAAGCAGCTGGTTTTGCAGAGAATTTGCTGATGGTTTATAATGTGTAGAGCCAAGCCAAAATGTCTATTTGTTTCCTCACAGCCCTCTTGATTATGGAAAAGGAAGATCTGGATTCCTGAGGCCACTGCTCCAGTGAATAACTTGGGGCTGACACTGATACCACAGGCTTTTAACAGCCCTGGCAGTAAAAGAGTTTCAATGGACAGAAATGTAATTATACCTCAGAATTGAATTATATCTGGCCTCTTTATCCTGGCAGACTAGAAAAAAACTGGGAATAAACTCATTTAGGGGAGAGTGGAGGAGGAGTGCCAGGCTGACAATAAGCTGTTGTGTCAATGCCGAATGTCCTGTGGGATTTCCTGCTGTTCCTTCCAGGGAGGGACATAGAGGGAATATTGAGTATTGGGATCCCTGATGGAAGGTGCTGCAGAAATGGAGAGTATTCTGTTTGACAAAAATTTTCTCATCAGAGTCCCAGTATCCTGAAATGGTTAAAACTAATCAGAAAAATGTCCAAGATTCCCATTGGAGAGGAACTTGGAATTTGGCTGTCCCTGAGGTAGTAAGGAAACAAAGTAGGACGTTTTGATCTTGGTGTGACGATTCTGTGCATTCCAGGTTATTTGCTTGTTCTCCAGAAAATCCCATCTTTGCCCATTCTGGTGGCAGTTGGGTTGCATCAGTTTGGATGGGTTTTTGGGGATTTTTTTTTGCCCAATTTGGAATAATATTCCAAAGGACTTGAAGCTGCTCCAAAGAGCTCCCATTGGCACCAGTTACCAACACAGACTGAGCAGGAGGGAAAGGGTGGGTGTGCCAGGAGCAGTTCAAGAAGGAAGAAAAGGATTTTGTTACCACCATCAATGATGCAAAGCAGGGAGAAAGGGCTTTAACCTGGATTGTGCAGGAGACCTTGACCCAGTAGTCTCTATTTACCGACCGGGGGCTTGCAGTGCAAAGCCAGGCCAATGTATCATTTTATTTACAATAAAATTATCATTTATATGAAAGCCTGCTTTGGTGACTGTCCTTCTAAAAAGCAAAAATTTGGAGAAGGAAAGCCTCTGGTTTTCAGGCAAGTGGAAGATCCCATGAGCTCCTTTCCAGAAATGGAGCTTCCCCGCTGAAGTGGAGGATCCTGGATGGTCTTGCAGTGACTGTAACAGTGATCTGGGGCAGAACAAGCTTTGCTGGCCCTGAGTAGGGCAGGAGAATGGGTAACCACATCTCCAAATACAGTCAGGTTTTATTTTTTAACAGCTTGCTGTGTTGGGAACAAACTGAAATAGTGCTGCTATAAAATTCGTCTGTTCTCCTTGCTGAAAGGCTGGTTTTCCCTGTTCATGCAGCTTCACTCTTCAGTGTCACTGTCACTTAATCAGAGTTTGGGTGCCACTCTGTCCCTCGAGGAACTGGCCTCCCCAGCCCTCACCACAGCCAGCCTCCAGTCACCTTTTCCCAGGGTGTTGCTGCTGTCAGTGAAACACTGAAATATTTGTCAGTGTAAAATGAGAACAGATCAGAAGGGGAGGTTGACCAGCTGATACATCAGAAATCCTGCACATGAACCAAGCACGTGTGTGACTCTTGGGGCTGTGCCAGCACAGATGAGAACCATCAAGTGCAGTTGTCTCAACAAAAATGCCTCATGGAACCAGAACAAACCTCTTCCCACTGCTTCCTGACGCCCCCTGTGTGTGTTAGAGCCCACAGATCCTGCCTTTGCCAAAGGAGGAACTTTGGAACTCTCCGTTACCTTCCCTTGGAGGAGGTTCTTCCCAAAGCTGATGCCTTTCTTCTCCTTCCCCTTCAGTGTGTTCAGTTTGCTTGTGATTCACATCTTGGCCTTGGCTGATGGTCAGTTTTCTCCTGGACTCCCCACCTGGTCACCCCTCTCAAAAGAAAGTAGCTCCACAGTAATTCTGTGAATTCTGAATAACCACAGAGTGTGTATTCCTGACTGGAACCTTCCCCCCAGACACAGAATACCCTGAGCTGCAAGGGACCCACAGGGAGCACCCAGTCCAGTTGCTGGCCCTGCACTGGACACTGCAAGGAGCCCATCAGTAGCCTGGGGGTTGAGCAGGGGCTGGGAGAAGAAAATATTTGGAGTCTTGAAGGTAGAAATGGTCAGCCTCAAAACACTGACTGAAGCACAAGAGAAATGCAGCAAAGACCCTCAGTTGTCCTTTTATTTCTGATAATTTGTTTTACGTGTGTTGTATGGCCCAGGGGAAGGGCACTTTAAGTACATTTCCTCTCTAAATCCACTTCTGAAGCAAATAAAAGATAAAAACCTCTACAGAGGTTGGCTGTACTGCACTGCTGTGGCTCTTTCTTTTGGGGTAGTAAAGTGTGACCCAGGAAGTGTCTTTGGATTTAATATAGCTGGGGTGTGGGTGTATTGCATTATATCCAGGAAATGGGGGATGCACTCCCATGTCACTGGTTCTGCTGAGCTCTGCCTGGTGCTCTGTATCTCATCCAGAACTGCCCATCTGGATGGTGTGCATTATATGGATTTATATGGATTCATACTGATTTTTCTTTTTCCCAAACAGCTTTTGTTACACGGCTGTGCTGGAAAATGTCCTTCCCTGAGCTGAGGCAGCCTGGTGCTGGGAGCCCCGTGCTGGGCTGGAGGCACAGAGGAAGGTGTGGGGTGTGATACAAATAAAGGTTGTTGCCCATCAGTCGTTGGAGCAGCTCTGCCCTCGGAGAGGAGGAATTGCAGGTGGCCTGGGGGCATTTTCTGCTCTAAGCCATGGATTGCTCTTGTGCTGCCGTGTCATCCCCTGAACCCTCGAGAGCTGTGGCATCCCCGACTTGGGCTGCAGCTTCTGCTGCTTCTCTGGCCCCTCTGCTGGGAGCAGCCTCCAATGGTGTGGAGGTTCTCCCGTGGAGCTGCTGCTCTGCTGCCTTCACTGTGCCCCAGCAAGGACCTGAATAACCCATCACAGCCAAATGCAAGCTCTGGGCAACACCCTCCAGAGGGCTGCAGGCAGAACTGATCTCCCAGCTCCTGCTTCTCTTGCCAGATGCTGCAGGATCCTCTGACACCTGTGCCCATGTCTCTTGGCTTGCTCAGCTGGAGGAGGCTGAGCTCAGACCTCACCAGAGGCTGCAGCTCCAACCTCTGCTCTCCTGCCCAGGGACAGGACCCAGAGAACGGCCTTTAGAGAAAATCTCGGGTTTCAACTTGGAGGAGGGAAGGAAAGATACAACATCCTCATTTCTCTGGTTTAATGTCCTCTAACTGAAAACTCAGCCTTAAAAACCAGGGGGTTTCATGCTTCCCTCCCCCCTAGAATCGTCTGGCATTGTGAAAATGCTGCTTGTCCCCCTGTGGGGAGCTGAGGGAATGGGGAAGTGAGGCCGGCGGGAGGCGGAACCGAGGGCTCTGCTTTCATTTTCTGAGCCTTCTGAAGAAGGAAGGAGCCGGGGAAGGGGCCCCAAGCCTGCAGCATCACCGCCCCTCAGCAGGGCTGCTCCAGGGTGGCTTTTTTGGGGTGTAAATCTGCCACCTTCGGGGCAGTCAAAGCTCCTGGTGAGGCTGAACCCCCCGAGCGCCTTGCCAGGCTCTGTGTGGGGTCCCCAGGCCTGCCCCATGCCCAGGAGCCTTTCTAAAAGATGTCCAGTGAAAAGGAGAAATAACTTGTCCAACATCAGGCTCCTCTGGACATCCAGCTGCTGCTGTCCCCAGAATCAGATGTCACTGTGAGCATGAGCCATCCCCCCGTGGAGCTGCTGTGGGTGCACACCCTGAGCCCCAGAAGGGCTGTGGGGAGCAGGGGCAGCACCACAGAGGCCGGGGTCTATTTGTGCCACCTCTTCCTCCCCTGGACTACCCATCCCCATCTTTCTCCCTCTTTCATCCTTATCTCCTGTTTCCATGGCTGTGTCTGGCTTCTCCCAGACATGAAGTGCCTGGCAGAGCTGATGGTATCAGTCAGGGATATCAGTCAGGGATGGAGCAGGGGCTCTTGCTCTTGATATCACAGGCTGTTGCCATGTGGGGGCCCTGAAAAGTCCAATTCCTGTAGAATTTGAAAGACATGGGGTTCCTGAGCACAGCTGTACAAAGTGTGCCTGAAGGAAAGAGGTAAATAATAATTAAAACCAGACTCTCCCCTTTCCCTGGTTTTCCTGCATTTGTGTCTCCAGCCTGGCCGGGCTTGCTGAGCTCAGTAATTTGTACAGATTGTGCTGTCCAAACCAGGGCATTGGATGTGGGGTGGGTCCCAGCCAGAGCTGTGTGGCACTGGCCAGCCCAGCACTGATGCCAGTCCTGCCCCTGGCAGGGCCACTGAGGCAGGGACAGGGCACGATGGCCTCTGATGTGGAGGGGAGAGTGAGACATATCAGGGCAAAGGGGGGGATCTAATCCTGGGGGATCCACAGGCTGGATTCAACTCACTGAATGCCTTTTGAGGGTGGTCTGGGGCTCCATTTGGAAGCTGGTGGAAGGTTCCAGCTGGGCTGTGCAGCTCACAGGGCAACTCTGATACGGAATTTGAAATCCTGGTTCAGTTCCCAAAAACTTGGGGGCCCCTGGGGGGCTTCTGGTCAGGGACATGCACCCTGGTCACCTCTGCCCAGTCCTCATGGTGTGCAGGACCCCTCTGAGCACTCCCCAAAGACAGGTGGGCTGCCTCTTTCCCTGCCCTCGCCCCGTTCCCGCCAGCCTCACCCACACACAGGTACCCAGGACACCTCCCGGATCCTGCAGGGACACTGGCTCCTTCCACCGTGCCTGGGCAGTAAGAGGCAGACCTGGTCCCACCTCCCCAGGCCCCTGGGAACACAGGACACGACAGGGAAGGCTTGGAAACCTTGTATTACAAAAATAAAGGAGCGCATGTGAAGCTGCCGCGAGGCTCCAGCACAGAACGTACCAGTGGAAGGCAAATATAAAAAAGAGACACGGTGAAACCCTGGCAGGGCAACATCCTTAAGGCTGAACCATCCAGCTGAACTGAGCTGATGTAAACCAAGGAGCCTCCTTATGCAGAGCCCCAACAATGCAGGGTTGGTGTGGTGGAGCTGGGAGCTCTGCAGTGACTCACCAGCTGGATGAGCCCCCAGCTCATCTCCTTTTCCATGGTGACAGGCCTGCAATGGACCAGCAGGGCTGGGGGTCCCGTGGGGGGCAATTGCTTCAGCTCTGATCTCACTGGGGAGAGGGGCCTGCAGAGAGAGGGCTTCAGGCCTGGGGGCTGCACCCTGGTCACCTCTGCCCTGTCCTTAGGGCCTGCAGGACCCCTCTGAGCCCCCTGCCAAGGGGGCTCCCCCCCTCCCCTCCCACAGGTCCTGCTTCACATCAGCTCAGCTCACGCCCGGCTCAGCTCCCCTGGCTCTGCTGGGCTCCAGGGGCAGGGGCTGCCCCCTCAGGCCGACTTGGTGCCGCTCTCCACCTCCTTGTGCACCCACAGCTCCTTGTGCTGCCTGCGCCCGAAGCCTTCGTCGTAGTTGCCTTTACTCTTGAAGAGCTGCTGGAAGTGGGGCTTGCAGTAGAACTCCCCGTGGAGCGCAGCGTAGCTGCCCAGGCTGGGGAGGGAGGGCAGGGTTAGCTGGGCCTGGAGGCTGAGCTGCAGCCTGGGGGAGTGGGGGGGCCTGGGGACACCGGGACGGGGGGGGACGTGCAGGAGGGGACCCTTGGGGCCAGCAGCTCCCTCCCACCAAGGCTGTTGGGGCTGCTGTGAGTAGAGATGGGGGGTCCCAGGGGAGCTCAGCCTCAGCTCTGTGTCCTCTGGAAGGAGGCTCTGGCTCAGCTCCATGTTCCCCTGGGGCTGCTCGCAGGGGGAAGCATCTCTCCTTCCATACCAGGTGGGATTTAGCTGAGACTCAGGCCCAAAACAAAGAGAAAACTTTGTTCTGCTGTGATGGGAGGGCTGGGGGTCTTTGGCTACTGGGCTGTGATGGGGGGGCACTATTTGGGAGGGTCTCAGCAGGGCTGTGGTGACACCTGTCCCCCCACGGGGACAGCCTGGCTCACCTGAGCTTGGTGTGGCAGTGCTTGCAGCAGAAGCAGGAGTTGTGGAACACGAATTTATCGGCCACCAGCCGCTCCATGGGGTACACGGCTTTCTGGCAGGCAGTGCACATCTCCTTCACCTGCGCCTTCAGGCTGAAGGACTGGCCAAGGGCAGAGCCAAGGGAGACAGAGGGTGAGGAAGGAGTTTGGAGCACCCTGGGTCCCTCCACTGCCCTCTTCCTTGCTCTCCATTCACTGGAGCACTGGGGAGCAGGAAGCAGCCCCATCTCCCTCACCCTCCCTGGGCCACTCCACTGATGCTGGGCTGGACTGGAGCTTGGTCCTTGGGCTTTTGGCCCTTCCAGCCTTGCCAAGAATCAGCAGGATGAGGCCCTGGCACAGGTGCCCAGAGAAGCTGTGTCCCAGGCCAGGCTGGACAGGACTTGGAGCAGCCTGGGACAGTGGGAGGTGTCCCTGCCATGGCAGGGGTCGCTCTGGGTGGGCTTTAGGGTCCCTTCCCACCCAAACCATTCTGGGATGATTCTATGACATAGAAAAAACAAAAGTACCTTGGAGCGCTGCACTGTGCTGCCTCCTGAGCTGTTCTTGGCCTCCTAAAATGGGAAGGGGAAAGCAAAATGAGAGCTTGGCACAAGGCCCTGACAAAACCCCTCTGTGACCTGCACCTGTAAATCATCACCTGTGGCTCCTGCACTGACACACAGCAGCTCTGCTCCTGCCCTCGGAGAGGGATAATGAACTCCTCCTGCTGGAGGAGCACAGGGCTGGGGCAAGGCTGCCCCGTGGTCCTTGCCCACCTCAGGGGGCTGTGGCCCCTTCCCCCCGGGCACAGCTGGGTGCCCCTTGCTGTCCCACAGCCTCTGAGGCAGATGTTTTGTTTCAGTTCCTCTGAAAGGAGCAACAGGCTCGGGGTGTGGGAGGGCACAGGGGCAGCAGGGCAGGGGCAGAGCCCACAGAGCTCTGGGGCTTTGGGGGCAGATGCTGCTCAGCCCTGCAGCACCAGGGCACAGACCCAAACACTGAGCAGCCTCCACCTGTGCCCCAGGTGTCAGGGCAAGCTCTCTGTGCAGCTGCAACAGCTCATCCCTCCCAAATGCCCCCCGCTGCCCCCTCACCTGCTCCACATCCTGCCCCCTCCCCAGGGTACCTGCACGGGCACCCACTGGGTCCCTGGCAGCCACCCCGAGGAGTTTCACCCTCCCTGGCACTGGTGGAAGTGCTCCCTCCTTCCCAAAGGCTCCAAGGTGCATCAAGGTGACCACTCAGGGCTGCCTCACCTCCCTCGCTCCTTGCTCCCAAGGCGGGGGCAGTGTCACCCCGGGATGTCACCCCGGGATGTCACCCCGGGATGTCACCCTGCTGTCCTGTCCTTCCTCTGCCTGCCCAGCGCTGCCCCTCTCTGCCCCCAGGCTGATCCCCCACCCCAGTTCCTCCTGCCTTGTCCTTCCCCATCGTTCCTCCTTTGTATTTTTGGAAGCGGTTTGTCCAAGAGAGGCACAGGAAACTCTCCCTGGCCGAGCTGCCTCCTCAGATGTTTCCCAGCTGCTCTCACTGACTGAGGTCAGGGCCCTGATTTTCCTCTCACTCCCACGAGGCTGGAAGAGCAGCCAAAGTCAACAGTGGGACATGGGCAGCGAGGAGGCTGGGGCCGTGTAAGACCGGTTGCATCCCTTGGCACTGGTAGAACAACCGCAGGTGCTCTCCTGGGGCTGGGATTTAATGTGTTGTTTCCAGGCTCAGCTGAGCAGAGCTGAGGAAAATGCTGCCTCTCTGGAGCTGGGACACATCCGTTCCCAAGGCCACAGCAATGCAGGGCTGCTGTCACTTCTCGGCACCTCCTGGCCCCGCTCAGGCACGCTCTCTGCCCCGTATCTGATGGCTCTTCCCTCGGGGAAGGGCCGTATCCTGTCCCAGCAGGAGATGTTCTTGAACCTTTATGTTTTTCCATCTCCAATCACTCCAGTCCTAAGCAGCTCGAAAGCTCTCAATTGTGATCACAGAAAGCCATGGAAACACAAACAAACAGACAGCAACTGGAGACAGCACAGGGTGAGAGCTGTGATGGGGCAGAGCCTGAGGCTGGCCTGCAGTGTGCTCAGCAAACAGCACCTTCTGCTGGAACGCTCCTGTCCCCAGTTCTGCTGTTTGAGCAGCAGTGACTGTGCCTTTGATCACCCTAAAATGTCACTCTAAAGCTTCTGTGCACAACCCTCCCTCCTGAGAACCCAAACCCAGGGGAAATTCCCACACAAAGCACAGGATGCCACGTACATGAGCTGGGGGTGGGCTGGCGGCTCCCGTGGCCTGGAACATGGCTCCTTTCCCTTCTCCGTCTGTTTAATCCTGAGCTGGAAGTCTGTGCCTCGACGTTCCCTGCAGAAGTGTCTGAGAGAGACCTCTTGCAACACCTGGGAAGGAAATGTCATCAGGAGTGGGGCTGGTTTCCCCAGCCCAGCACAGCCCAGCACAGCCCAGCCCAGCCCAGCCCAGCCCAGCAGCTCTGCAGAGGTTCCTCCGGGGCCACATCAGCCCCCTGGCCAGGGAGCCGAGCCCTGGGGGCACAGGGAGCTGCACAGGAGATGCAGGCCTGGCAGGCTGTGACAGCAGCTGCAGAGTTTGGGGCTCTGAACACCTGGAAGGTGATGTGATGGTTCCTACTCCAACCCAGGCCCGGGAGCACCTGGCAGGCGGTGACAGCAGGGCCGACCCCAGTCAAGGCAGCAAAACCAGCACCCCGTGCTTCACCAAGGCAGCCACTCAAGTTGCTGGAGGAAGGGCTGTGATTTTAGTCTAATTTTAGCCCAGAAAAGCCTTGCTGATCACGGCTCAGCAGAGCAAGTGATGGGGATTTTGTCTTCCCGAGGAGCCCAGGTGGCCCTCAGGCTGAGCCTGAGCTGAGGCCCCGGGGGATGTGCTGAGAGCCTGGGAGGATGAGGCTGGCACCAGCACAGGAAAACACCACCAGCGCTGCAGATCACCCCTTTTGGTAAAAACGAGCTAAAAAGGCACTGACAGCTCCTCAGGGGGTTTCCCCACTTCAGAACACCCCTGAAAGATGAGCCCTGGTTTGAGTACACAGGACAGAGCTGTGGGGTTGAGTGAACGCTGCCAAGGGAGGAGCAGAGCAGCAAAAAGGAGGGTGAAGGGATGGCTCTGCAATGATGGGGGTGAGCTGGAAGCTGGAAAACCAGCACCTCCCTCTGCCTGAGGCTGCTTTCCTGTCCTACTGAACCCCCTTGACCTCAAATTGCCACCCCAAAAACTTTCCTGCTGCCAAGGACTGGGCTAGACGCTGAGAAAGCCCCAGGGCAGAGACATGTCAGGGTGGAGGGCTTGGGGCAGGGGCATTTCCTCAGTGCCCATCTCACAGGGACATTTACAAACACGTCCTGAGTTTTAGGGGGCTCTTTGGCTGCCAAGCCCCCAGCAGCTGACACCAGGCTTGCATTACACCCAGCAAAGCACCTACAATTCCTGCCTGCTTTCAGAGTCGAGAGACCTTTGTCCCAGGCCCTGGGCACTGGTGGGTGCCCCTCACATCCCTGGGGCTGCACAGCCCCGGCTGCAAACGTTTCCCAGCCTCAGCCGAGGCCCAGCCCTGTTCTAGCAAAACCATTTCCCGTCTCCCTGCGGTTTGGTTGTTATTTCCTCTCTCCGAGCTCGCTCGCAGGCAGCTGCTGCTGAGCCCAGCATCTGCTGGGGGCCCGGGCCCAGCCCAGAGCCCAGAGCCCAGAGACCAGAGCCCCGCCCAGAGCCCCCCCTGTACCCGTCCCTGGGCCAGCTCCTTGTCCTGGTGTCCTACAGCCGTGTCCCACAGCCCAGCCCAGAGCCCAGCCCAGAGCCCAGCCCAGAGCCCAGCCCAGAGCCCAGCCTGTCCCCATCCCTGGGCCAGCTCCTTGTCCTGGTGTCCTGCAGCCGTGTCCCACAGCCCAGCCCAGGGCCCAGGTGGCACCCAGAGCCCCTGGTGTCCCCGCCCCACACACCTCTCACACAGGTGCACGACCCTCCCCCTTCTCACTTGCTCTTCACCTTCAGCCCAGCCTTTGTTACAAATACTTGTCCTCCCCCAACTTCCCTTCCCTCGCAGCTCATCTTCCTGCCCTACCCCAGCCACCTTCTGTCCCTCGGTTTTCCAGGCCCTCCATCACCCCCCTCTCACCCTTCCCCAGCACCTGGGCCAGAGGAGGTGTCCCTGCACAGGGCAGGGCATGGGGACAAGATGATCTTTAAGGTCCCTTCGACCCAAACCGTTCAGGGCCTCTCTGATCAGCACATGATCACTGCCACCCACTGTTTGTCTCTTGGCTCCTCATGCCCCAAACCCCTTTCCCTTCAATTCTGCCCACTTATCCCAGCCCATGGCTGGATGTTTTCCACCCAGCCCCTTCCTCTCCCCATCCCTCTGCCCTCCGTGCCCGTCCCTCTGGCTGTTCCCTCGGTGCCACTGCCCCCAGGCACAGGGCAGGAGCTGCTGAACCTCCTTGCTGCTGCAGGGCAGGAGGCCAGGGCAGAAATCCCAGAGGGGAAGGGTGTGCTGAGGCCATAAGGGAACCAGAACCAGGGAGAAGCTGCAGGAGGGTTTCTTGGAGGCTCTGGGCTGCTGTCATTGCCCTTCCAGGAGCCCAGGCTGGGACTGGAGCCCAAGGCAGGCAGCACCAGCCCCAGGGAGAGGGGAGTGTGGGGCCAGGGCAGTGCCTAAGGACACACTGGGGTTACAAAGCCTTCCCAGCAGCTCAGGAAGCCTCAGGGCTCGCTGCCTTTGAGGGCTGCAGTGGGCAGGGGTGAGTGACAAAGGCAGAAAGACGAGGCCATGCCCCACAGTGGAGGCTGGCACCCTAACTGCTGGGGCTGACTGTTCCAAACCTCTGGTCCCTAAAGTGCTGAGCCACTTCCACAGCCTGGGAGGAGCAGCAGCGAGGGCTGTCCCCCTCTCTGGTCCTGCCAGCAGTTCCAGGGACAAGGTGAGAGCCCCTTTGCCTTCCAGCCTCTCTTGGTCCTGCCCCTGGTAGGGACTGATGGCTCCAAGCAGGGAGCAGTTTGAGGGGAGGAAGGCCACGCTGCTGGATCACAGAGCTGTTCCCCAACAGCCTCCTGCACCCCTCTCACCTCCCTGCCTGACCCTGGGGCAGATGTGGGGACAGGGAACATCTGGGCTGGCCCCTCCAGGCAATCCCCCAGTCTCAAGCTGCCGGGGAAGGATCAGGTTTCCCGCGGCCAGGAGGGGTGCAGGGAGCCTTTCCCCCTTCCCCTCTGCAGAGGGGCCCCAGGGCTGTCCCCAGGGCTGTCCCCAGGGCTGTCCCCAGGGCTGTCCCCAGGGCTGCTCCAGCCCCTGGAGCCGCTGGGTTTGTGCACAGGGGAGCAGGAGGCCACTGCCGAGGGCCAGAGCCCCTCTCTGCCATATGGATCCCCCCAGCAGCCCTGGGAAGGGTTTGTTCACTGCAGGGATCACTGCCCCATGGCGGGAGGCTTCCCCAAAGGCAAAGGATCCAGGCCCCCTTCCGCCCCCATCCCGGGAGCACGTGCAGGGTCCCGGGCAGGGGACACAGCTCGGGGGCTGTCAGGCCTCTCGCCCAGGAAATCCTGGGCTGGGCTGGTGGCTGTGGGGATGGATGTCCCCCAGACCCCCCAGGGTGAGTGAAAGGCACTCACAGCACGGCCCTGAGCCTCCAGCCCTGTGGCCATCAGCCCTCTCTGCTGGGCTGTGGGGACGAGGTGCACAGGAGCTGGGAGAGCTGCCTCCTGAGCTGGGAGAGCTGCCTCCTGAGCTGGGAGAGCTGTCTCCTGAGCTGGGAGACCTTCCTCCTGAGCTGGGAGAGCTGTCTCCTGAGCTGGGAGACCTTCCTCCTGAGCTGGGAGACCTTCCTCCTGAGCTGGGAGACCTTCCTCCTGAGCTGGGAGAGCTGTCTCCTGAGCTGGGAGACCTTCCTCCTGAGCTGGGAGACCTTCCTCCTGAGCTGGGAGACCTTCCTCCTGAGCTGGGAGAGCTGTCTCCTGAGCTGGGAGACCTTCCTCCTGAGCTGGGAGACCTTCCTCCTGAGCTGGGAGACCTTCCTCCTGAGCTGGGAGAGCTGCCTCCTGAGCTGGGAGAGCTGCCTCCTGAGCTGGGAGACCTTCCTCCTGAGCTGGGAGAGCTGTCTCCTGAGCTGGGAGACCTTCCTCCTGAGCTGGGAGACCTTCCTCCTGAGCTGGGAGACCTTCCTCCTGAGCTGGGAGAGCTGCCTCCTGAGCTGGGAGAGCTGCCTCCTGAGCTGGGAGAGCTGCCTCCTGAGCTGGGAGAGCTGCCTCCTGAGCTGGGAGAGCTGCCTCCTGAGCTGGGAGAGCTGCCTCCTGAGCTGGGAGAGCTGCCTCCTGAGCTGGGAGAGCTGCCTCCTGAGCTGGGAGAGCTGCCTCCTGAGCTGGGAGAGCTGCCTCCTGAGCTGGGAGAGCTGCCTCCTGAGCTGGGAGACCTTCCTCCTGAGCTGGGAGAGCTGTCTCCTGAGCTGGGAGACCTTCCTCCTGACCTGGGAGACCTTCCTCCTGAGCTGGGAGAGCTGTCTCCTGAGCTGGGAGAGCTGCCTCCTGAGCTGGGAATCACCCAGCTCCCAGGGCTGCTTCTGCACTCTTGGGGCCTCACAGCTGGCCCTCAGCACGGAACAAAGTGTGGTGCAAAACCAGCACCAAACAGGCCAGTCCAGAGCCAGGCCCAGCAGTGCCAGGGAAGGGATGATGGAGAGAGCCCAGTGGCCACAGCTCCCACTTTGGGCACAGAATCCCTAAACTCAGCTTCAGGTCCTGGCTCTTGTATGGCTTTGAGCCAACCACTTGACCTCACTGGTGCTGGGGAGCCAGGGCAGGCCCCTGCTGGCTTGGCACAGGGTGGAGAACTTCAGGGAGGAGGATCTGGACATTTCTGGGGACACCCCTACCCCGCTGGAGCTGACCCTGCCTGACCCCACGGCTGGGAGCCACCTTCCAGCAGCCTGCTCCACTAATCCCCTTTCCATCCACGTCCTGCCTCCTGAGAGGCTGCCAGTGGGCAGGAAATCTGCAGCAGAAATGCTGAGGGATGCTGACAAGGAAGAGTTGTGGGGAGGAACAGGGCTGCCTTTGTCAGGGCAACAATGGGGGACCCACAGGAGGGAGGGGGAGCCCGAGGGGAGCCCCTGCCCACCCGCTCCCCTCTCCCACTTCCATCCCCCCTCCCCTGAGGAGGGGGTGCTCAGCTCTGGCAGCACCAGGGAGCTGGGCTGGCCCCTGCCCCTGCCTCAGTGAGGGGGCCCGTGGGCCACAAGGATGCTGCTGGGGTTCACCTGCTCTCCAGAAACTGGGGCAGCCCATTCCTGGGACTGTGGCTGTGGTTAAGGCATCCATTAAAAACTGTGATCTGAAGGGAGTCTCTGCTCCCTGGGAGTTCAGGTAGAGCAGAGAGGCAGAGCAGCAATCCTGCCAGGAGGATGAGAAGAGACTTTTCCAAGCAGACACAAATTCTCAGTAGTGGCAGAAAAAAATTGCAGGTTGAGAGGTTCAGGCTGGACATTAGACAAAAGTGCTTCCCTGGGAGAAACCCTGGAAGCCCTGCAAATGGGCTGATGAGGTGCAATATAAACACAACAGGCAAACAGCAGCTCATGCTCCTTCCCTGCCCTTGTCAGCTCTTCCCTGACCTCTTCCATAAACCAGGCTCCACCTGGAAGCATCATCCTGGTTTCCTACACAAATGTACATCCATTCACATCAGGCATTAGTTCTCCCATCATATATTTGCCTCTCAGTGGGACTCATAAGGAGTAGCCAGCTTCAGGAGAAGTGTTTAACCTGTCCTCACAAGGTGGGTTCTCTGCAGCCACCGTGGGCCCGATGCCAACAGGTGAGCTGGTCTGGCAGCTCCACACCTGGGACACCTGAGCTTGCTATTCTGATACAGAACTCCAGCATCCCTGGAAACCTCTGGCCTGATGTGTCCTTACATCCGTCCTTGCAGAAGAATCCCAGTGTCTTCCTTCCCTTTTGCTCTCTTTTCCCCGTCCTTTCTCCTGTCTCCACCTAAAATAATCCTTTCCTTGGGGCTCTATCACGAGGCTCTGTTGTTTCAGAAGTCATTTATCACATCCAAGGAAGACACTGAGCCAGGGTGACACGATCTGTGCTAAAGTCACCCAGGGTTTTATTCTGCTTCCCAACAGCACATCTTTGATTACTCATCCAGAACCTGCTCTAGAAACCAACCTTTCCCCATACTCCAATTAATGGACCTGTAATTGCCTGTAATTTCCTTCTGCCTCTAACACAAGCTCTCAGTGTCACCTTGGCTGATTTCCTCCTGTGGAATATCACCTGTGACTCCCCAGGCCTTGGAGTGGCCTCTCCTGTGGGGGAGTCCCCATCCCTGGAGGGCTTTAAAGGCCGTGGGGATGTGGCACTTGGGGACATGGTTTAGTGGTGGCCTTGGCAGTGCTGGGGGAATGGTTGGACACTGTGACCTTAGAGAATTTTCCAACCTGAAGGATTCTCTGATTCCATGGGGTGAGCCCATCTCTTGAGCCCTGACAGACCTCACAAGAAGCTTTTGCTCTTTCATTACCTGCAGATGCAGCAAAGGCAGGAGTGAGTCCAGTTCCAGACACTCCAAAACAGCACAACCCCTTTCCATGGTCCCTACCTCCACACAAGCCCTACAAAAGTCGCTGTTTGCTGTCCAAATGCAGATTGTATAAGAAGAAAACACGACCAAAATCACACTGGTAGTTAAATCTCTCCAGGTATCATTGTTTTTGAGCTGCCCTGGCTATTCTCAGCCTTCACCTCTACCCTCCCTTTTAGGATCCAAGGTGACATAGAGCCCAGCAGAGGATCTGGTTCTCTGAAATCCACAAGATTGCAGTGGAGCAATGAGTGTGCTGGGAAAAGTAATCCCTAGAGAGGCACATCAGAGCATGCTGAGGCATCTTGTCACTGCAAACCCCAAGCTGGACACATGGAGAGGGTTATGGGCACACCACAGGAGTGAGAAATATGACTAAAGTGTGCTTAACATTGATACTGCAATAATCCTTTTGTCCAGATTTAATGCTTTCCATCCCAGGGCTTTTGCTAAGAGCGAGGTAAGCGCTGCAACCTCCCCAGATGGCAAATAAAAATGTCTGAGCTGGGAGGGGAGAGCAGACGTGTCTTGGGGGGACTTGGCAGCTGCCTGGCAAAACCCTGCAAGGGCTGACTATGGGAGAAAGGAAAAGAAAAAAATCTCCATCACCCTCCAGGACCCGAGGGTTGGTTGAAGACTCACAGGAGTTACAGGCTGAAGGAAACCAGAAGAGGCATTCCCTTCCCTTATGAGAAGCCTCATGGGATTTTTGCTGACCAAAAAAGGTCAGGAACCTGTTTTTGAGCTGTATAAGAATGAAGATGCATCCTTTGCAAAGCCCAAGAGGTTGGTTCTGACAGACCCTCACCTTGGAACTGGGAATTGGCTTCTTGCAGGGCTCCCATTTAAGAAGGACATTAGCACTGGGGCTGTTTCAGACTCGGCTTGGTCGATTGCCCTGCAATTATTTTGTAATCTACATTAATAATGCTGCAGATGAGCTACTCCTGGCCTTAAACCCACGACAGCTAAGAGGAGGCACCAGATGTCTTCCCTGTGAGAGCCCTCACACGATGTCTTTGGTGGACAAAGCCCAATTTTCAAGGCTGGATTATCAGGTTTTTTCAAAACTGATACCCACACCACGAAAAAAATCAGCAGAAAATTGATCATAAATATGATCTACAAGGTATCTTAGCTTGTTTGAAGTGATCCAAGGGGATTAGACAGATCAGGCTGGCTCAAAACACAGTAGTTACAGCACCAGACTGGGCTTGATTCCTAAATCTCCTGCTAATTTGGGGTGGCAGTGGATAAATAATTTCAATTTTTCTGTTCCCTTTTCTCCCCCTCCCCTCGATGAAAACAGAGCTGCTCTCCTTTGTGAAGCCCTGGGAGATCCCTGGCTGTTAAGGGTTATGTCAGAGCCCAGGGCATTTGTGTTGTTATTAAATCTCACAGTCATGCAACAGCCTCCCCAGGGAAGTGATGAAAGACCTGTCGCTGGAAAGGTTTAAATGCAGGCTGGATGAGGCGGTAGGAGACACATCATCGGGAATTGGCAGGCATTAACCAAGGGGGATAAGGGACTCAGGATCTAACAGGTTTTTCTTCCATCTCTGCTCGTTCTGATCAGCTTAATAAAATGGATCTGTCCAGCCCCCCTCGGGCATGAACTGCAGCACACAACAAAGAGGGAACTACAGCCCAAACGGGGAGCGTCAGCCCCGGAATACGCCCCAAATACGCCCCCCCGGAGCAGATCCGGCCAGCACAGGCCTGCTCGCCCCAGCGGGCACCAGCCCCTGGCCCGGGGCTCACTCGGGAGCTCGCCCCCGACCCCCAGCACCGCTCCCCAGCCCTCCGGGCTCCGGCAGCGCCTCCGTGCCCCGCCTGGCCCCGGCCCACATCAGCCCCAAATTCCGACCCCCTAAACCCAAACCCGCCTGCCGCGACCGCTGGGCCGAGCTGCTCCCGAAGCCGAGCGGCTCCGGGGGGCTCCGGGGATAAGCCCCGGTGTGCGGGCGGCTGCTGCCCCGCGCCGCTCCCCGGGGCTCTCCATCCCTCCTCCCCGGGGCTCCCCATCCCTTCTCCCCGGGGCTCTCCATCCCTCCTCCCCGGGGCTCTCCATCCCTCCTCCCCGGGGCTCTCCATCCCTCCCCCCGGGGGCTCTCCCTCCCTCCCCCCGGGGCCCCCCCTCCCTCCCCCCGCGGCGCCCCCCCCCCCCCCCCGCGGCCCCCCCCCCCCGGGCCCGGCCCGCCCCCCCNGGCTCTCCATCCCTCTCCCCGGGGCTCCCCATCCCTCTCCCCGGCCTGCCTCTCTCGCTCCCCCAGCTCTCCCAGCCCTGCGTGGTCGCACATCCCCGGTGGGGACGAGCCCCTCGCCGCCCTCCCCGGGCCGGCACTGTCTGGCAGCGCCTCCCGCCGCCCCGAGCCGCCCGAGCCGAGCTCACCGCCGAGCAGGAGGGTCCGGGGCCGTGCCCGGGGCCGTGCCCGGGGCCGGGGGCTCTGGGGCCGGGGGCTCCGCTGCCCTGTCCCGCCGCAGAGGCCGCGGCCGTGGAGCGGAGCCGCTTCCTGCGCTGCCACCGCCGGCTCCGAGCCCTTTTATCGCGGGGCCGCAGCAGCGATTGGCTCTCGGCGTCGAACCGGCTTCCAGCCGCTCGCTCCTTTGTGTGCAGCCAACCTCTAAGCCCAGACCTGCCCCACTCCCCTCGGCTCGCAGCTCTCTCTCCCTGGTCGCCCGCAGCCTCTCCGATC
Organism: Nicator chloris; assembly: GCA_013400495.1. NCBI lineage: Eukaryota > Metazoa > Chordata > Aves > Passeriformes > Pycnonotidae > Nicator > Nicator chloris. Next base: position 211,529 of record WAAE01020281.1, on the reverse strand, counting down.
CGGCAGCGCCGGCCCCGGGAGCGACCCCTGCGCTTTCGGGCACAGGGTGCAATTAGCCCCGCCGGTAATTAGCTTTTCCAGCCCCTCTCCCGTGAGCTGCGTGTGCAGGTTGGCTTCGCTCCAAGCTTTGGACACGGCTTTGGGCTCTCTCCGCGTGGCACTCCCCCACCCCGATACGGGATCCTGTAGCATCCCAAAAGATCCATCCCTCCAGCGCCTGCAGAAGCCAAATTTCCCACACATGCACCTCAACTCACTGTTTGCATAGGAAGGATCTTACCAGGCAGCAGCAGGAAAGGAGGATTCCAGTGCTCCCCACTCCTCACCCTCCAGAGGGGCAAAACTGTGGTGGTTTCAGAAATCGAGAATTTATTCCATGGAGAGCTGCTGAGCCGAGCATGGGAGTGGGGCAGTGCAAGGTGAGTGGTGGATCTGCTGGAGCAGGGTCCCATGGGCCAAGCAAAAGCACTGCCTGGACTATAAAGGCAGTTTCCCCTGGTGTTTGGAGGGCTGGGATTTCCCCAGGAACAGGGCAAAACATCAGAAATAAACATAAATATTAATAGTGAAAATCTGGAGGTGGTTTCACACCAGCTGATGAAGCCAGAATGGCCATGAGCCAGGAGAGTAGCAGTAACCTGTAGCTCTGAGGACTTTACTTTAAGCTCCCAAAGCCCTCCAATGGGCCATAAATGGAGGAAAATATACAAAGAAGTGATGGGAATATCTTTGAAAATGATGATGCAGGAACAAATATTCGTGTTTGGCTCCTGAACACAGTGTGGTGCCACTGGAAAGAGCCCAATGCTGGCTGGAGGTGGCCCAAAGCCTGAGCCCAGCTGCAGAGACAGGTGTTCTGTGTGCAGTTTGCCTGTAATTCCCTGTACAAAAAACACGATTGAGGAATTCACAGGAGTGTTTACTGGACAAGGAGACAGCAGTGATGTGATTTACCACCTCTGTCACTCTGCATTGCCCAAAGAGCATCTGTGCTGAACAGGCTGTCTGCCTTCGAGTGCAATAAATGAGGAATTCCACTCTAGAGCTGAGCCAGCGGTGGGACAGTCACACAGAGCCAGAGGGCTGTGCAGAGACCAGGGGCCTGCAGAGCTCTGGTCCAGCAGGGCACGGGGACAGAACATCCAAGCACCCGAAACCAGGGCGGGTGCGTGGGAAGCCAAGGAGCACAGCACCCACAACAATCACTGCTCATTGTTGTTTTAATGCATGAAAATACCTTACAAATCTTGGAAAAATGCTGGTGTTCAGAAAGGCCTTTCCATCCATTGTTACCAATCCTATTGCACAGAATCAGCTTGTTTGTTAGCTTATTAATTATCCTATTTGCTAGACTTCTAGCAATAGGACTGTTAATGACCAGGCAGCAGTAACCTCATGTGAGAGCAGACTTTTCTCTGCTGGTGGAACTTCACTGTCCCTTGTGCCTGGGCTCATACATATGCACACACATGTACACACATGCACACACATGCACACACACATGTACACACAGGTACACACACAGGTACACACACATGTACACACACATGTACACACACGTACACACGTACACACATGCACACACATGCACACGCACGTACACACACGTACACACACACATGTACACACACAGGTACACACACATGTACACACACAGGTACACACATATGTACACACATGTACACACACACACGGGTACACACACGTGCCCACGCTCACGCCTACACAAGACCATGGCCAGTGCCGGGGTTCCCGCCTGTGCCCACCCGGGGCCGGGGTCGCAGGACCCACCGGCGTCCCCGCTGCCGTGGAAACGCGCGGGGCCTGCGGGCGGCGGGGGGAAACGGCGAAACCGCGCCCTGGCCAGGCCCAGGGGGCGCGGGAAGGAGCAGGGGGGCCGGAGAGCGCAGGGAGGGAGCGGAACGGAGGATGGGGCATGGAGGATCGGGATCGCGGTCGGCCCTGGGGAACGGGCCCGGGCACGGGCCGGGGAGCAGGCCCGGGAACAGGCCCGGGGATACAGGCCCGGGGATACAGGCCCGGGGACACAGGCCCGGGGATACAGGCCCGGGAATACAGGCCCGGGGATACAGGCCCGGGAACCCCCGGCAGCCCCGGCCCCGCCCGCGGCGCTGAGCCGCCCTGCCCGCAGG
>WAAE01020281.1:116035-209167 GCA_013400495.1 Nicator chloris | reverse complement strand
AGGGGGCGCTGCCCGCGCCGGCCGCCCCGGCGCCGCTCTATCCAGCGCCGCGCTATCGGTGGTGCACCATGGCGGAGGAGAGCGGCGTCTGCAGCTTTGTGTTCAAGAAGCGGGTCCGAGCAGCGGGCAGCGGCCGGCGAAAACGGCCCGGCAGCGACCAGGAGCGGGGTGAGGGCCGGGGGGACCGGGAGGCGCGGGGAGCCGAGAAGGGGCGGTGCGGTGCGGTGCGGTGCGCTGGGGAGGCCAGGGAGGGCCTGGTGCCGCCCCCAGCGCTGCCCACACGGGGCTTGGCCGCCCTCCCCAGCCCCGGGGCGTGCGGCGGAGGGCTTGAAGGACCCCTGCAGTTGTGCCAGACGGGATTTAGGTTGGTTATTAGGAGAAAGTTCTTCCCCTGGAGGGTGGTCGGACACTGCCCAGGCTCCCAGGGAATGGTCACGGCGCCGAGGCTGCCGGGGCTCCAGGCGCGTTTGGACAGCGCTGCCAGGGTGGGATTGTTGGGTCTCCCGTGGGCGTCCCCAGCCCGCCGAGGCCAGCGGCTGCCGCAGGCCTGGGCCGTGCCCCTCACGCCGGGCTTTCCCCGCAGAGAGCAGCGGGGAGGAGGGCAGCACCGTGGTGCGGAAGGAGCGGCGGAGGGACACCCCCAACCCCATGATCCAGAAGGTAAGGGAGCTCCGAGGGAGCACTGCTCCATCCACGGGTGCCTGCCGTGGGCTGCCAGGCTCAGCCAGGACAGTGCTGGAGCCTTCCCTCGCCCATCCCTGCCGTCCCCGCAGACCAGGCGCTGCACGAGGGAGAGGCCGGAGTACGCGCCGAGCAGCAGCGAGGATGAGGATCCCGCCAAGGACATCGGGGTCACCTACAAATCCACCAGGTCGGCGGTAAGGACGGGCAGCAGGGGGCCTGGGGTGTCAGCTCACTTGGGACTGGGGATCCCACTCCTCACAGAATCTGCCACTCTAAACATGGGATTGGACATTCTTTCTTATTAATGCACCTCCCTGTCCCCTCTTAATAGCCAAGCACCTTGTGCTGGGTTTATTCTGATAGTCCCTCCCTCCATGGAAGGCCATCAAAGGTTGGCCTTTCCCTCTTAGAGCTGGGAGTTAAAACTCCAGGATGCCACTGGACTTGCCCAACACTGCACAGATTTTTCAGGAGAGGGAGCAGTTGGATCAGGTTTGCTCAGCTGTTGGGTTTGTGTTTTCAGTGTTAGGCCATCTTTGGCTGCTCCCAAGGGAGGCAGCGTTTGGTTTGCCCAACCTTCTGGAGAGAATGGGAAGGGATGGAAGGAGGTGACAGCTTTGGGACTCCACGAGCTATTGGTACCTAAGTTGGATTTGTATTTAATTGAGGCTGGCTGTAATTATTTTCTGGTTTCTGTGCAGCTGTTCTCGAAAATGTGATAAAAGCTAGGAATAGGTATCTGTTCAGTCCATTAAAGAGGAATGTAAACCAGATCACTGTGTTGAAACTGAATTTTGGCCACCCCCAGCTGGGTCAGAAGCTCAGTAACATCCTGTGTGTGGGCAGGAGAGCCCTATGATTTAAGTGTTGGACATGGGCGAACTGAGTGGGGCTTCCAGCTGAGCTGGGGCTGAGTGTGATGGAGAAAAATAAGTGTTCCCTGATTGCAGGCTAAAATTTGGGAGCAATGGGGAATTAGCACTCTGGCCTCTGCACACACTAGGCTGGAGCCTGTGGTGAATTTTCCCTAGCAAATGGCAAGGGATAAAGCAGGTGTGTCCAGTTCTTGCTCTGTGACAACCCTTCAAGTAGCCAAGGAACTCTCTGTCTTGTCCAGCTGTTCCTCCACTCTTGCTACAAGTTTTCCTTGCTTTCAGAAACCTGTTGGCCCAGAAGACATGGGAGCCACAGCAGTGTATGAACTGGACACAGAGAAGGAGAAGGATGCCCAGGCCATCTTTGAGCGCAGCCAGAAAATCCAGGAGGTGAGTCAGCCTTGCTCCTCAGGAACTCATGCTCTGCAGCAGGAGAGCCTATGCTTTACTCATCCCCTTCTGCACACCAGGAAGAGTTAGAGTCTCCTCTTCCCTAGAAGTTCAAGAAGCCAGAATTGTAACCCTTGCAAATAGGGGAGTTTGGTGGCTTTATTGGCATCTCGGTGTTAAGGAAGGCAGGGTGGGAAGGAAGACTGATGTCAGAGTGGTGATAATTGGTCCATGTCATGAAGCTCTCCTGATCCTTAATCATCTCTTTTTTGCTTTCCTAGGAGCTGAGAGGAAAGGAAGATGATAAAATTTACCGTGGCATTAACAACTACCAGAAGTATGTGAAGCCCAAGGACACATCGATGGGAAATGCCTCTTCAGGAATGGTCAGGTGGGTTGGGATGAGCCTCGGGGGTCTGTGACCACAGAGGAGCTCAGGCACCATCCCAAAGGCAGTGTTTGGGGCTGGAACTCTGCTGTCACTGCCAGTTTCTGCCTGGCCAGTGTGGTGTCTGGTTCTGGCCTGAGCCCTGCTCCAGGGCCACTTTGCAGCCGGGCTGAGCCTTCTGCCCCCTTTCAGGAAAGGCCCCATCCGTGCTCCGGAGCACCTGCGGGCCACGGTGCGCTGGGACTACCAGCCCGACATCTGCAAGGACTACAAAGAGACTGGCTTCTGTGGCTTCGGGGGTGAGTGCCTCGTGTCTGAGCACCAGGTGTGCAAAGGGCTCCAGTCCAGCTGTGACCCCGTGCTTGGGGTGCTGAGGCTGAGTCACAGACCCCTCTGTGCAGAGCTGTTTATGTAAGGTGGTCATTTGTGCCAGCCCTTCTGAAACCCCAGGCCCCCTAATTAGTGGTTATAGGAGTCCTGGGAGAGACCCCTGGGATGTTCCAGTGACACACATTCTTACAGGTATTGTGTTCACTGAGACCACGTGAGGGATCAGTTTTCCTGTTCCTTATCCCACTTCCCATGTGCACAACTGCTGGAACTGTCCCTGTGGCACAGAGAGGACAATCCTCACAGCCTGTCAGCACTGAGGGATCCTGTACCTGCTCCAGGAGCTTAATGCTGCCCTGGGTAGGAGCAGTCAGATTTCTCCTGCTGGGCAAAGCTCAGGCTGCCCTGGAATGAGGTGTCCTGGTAATATCTTGCCCTTGCAACCTGTCTCTTATTTCCTCTTTCCTTGTGCCGCTCAGACAGCTGCAAATTCCTGCACGACCGCTCGGACTACAAGCACGGCTGGCAGATCGAACGGGAGCTGGACGAAGGCCGCTACGGCGTCAACGGTACGGCCCCTGCGCCCTCACAGGGCTCTGGCCAAAGCTCTGAACTCCTGCTGCAGCATCAGCTGAGGGCCAGTAACCACTGACAGTGCTGAGCAGAGCTGCTGCTTTCAGACAACCCCTGGCTCCCCAGCGAGGATGGTTTCCCCTGGCTCTCTGTGAAGGGGAGCACTGCTGTGTGGGTCCCAGCAGCGAGGCGTGCGGAGCAGACGGGACAGTCTGTCCCCCCAGGAGCTGGGATGTCACTTGCCACTCAGTGTCCATAGCTGTGGCCCAAGGCTCATGAGTGCTGCTGTGCAAATGGGGGCTGTTCTCTGCTCAGTTGCAGCCAGAGCTTGGTGGCAGCTGGTTTGGAAGAAAGTCTAAAAAACAGGAGGGGGCTGGAGGATGTTTCTCTTTATAGCAGTGAGTGGGTGAAGCAGAAAAGAATTTTCTCCTGAGATGAGCAACAGGCCTGCTGGCTCATTAGCCCTAATTATAGCACAGTCCCACACAGTCCCTTTCTCTTCTGCAGACGACGAAAACTACGAGGTGAGCAGTGATGAGGAGGACATGCCTTTCAAATGCTTCATCTGCAGAGGTTCCTTCAAGAACCCTGTGGTCACCAAGTAAGTGGTTGTTTGGCATGAGGAGCCACATGTGTGTTGTCAATCCAGCTCACGAGTCATTCATTCACTATTGAGGCAAAGACAAACCCAGCCCACGGGCTGTGGGTGGAACCTGCTTGTCTGCCCTGGTTCTCTAGTGGGTGGGGGAATCCTGTGAGAGCCAGGGATTCTCATAGCTGCATCTGGAGTATCCCCTTGGAAGGGATCTCAAGCACTTATTCAAGCACTTTTTAGATTTCCATAAAGGCTGACTCATTACCTCATCTTCCCCCTTAACCCTGAGATTTTGTTTTCATACCATCATTGCTCTTGGACACTGTATGGCAGCTGCACTGCCTGAGCAGAGAAATGTGAGCATGGAGAAGCCAGGAGCTTGGCAAGGATGAGGAGGAGGCTGAGGATAGCCCTTTCTCACTCTGGATGCTGTCCTGCTGGTACCTGTGTCTGGAAGAGCTCACTGGTGGCTCTGTGCTGTCGCTGCACACCAGTGAAGCAATGCTGAAACACCTTCAACAGGGACAGGGATGCAGAGGAAGCTGTGCCTGCAGCCCACTTCTGCCTCCCTTGGGGACCGTGGAGAGAGTTGTCAGGCAGTGGAAGGGGCTGCCCAAGGAGCTGGTGGAGTCCCCATCCCTGGAGGTGTGCAAGAAACAACGGGACATGACACTCAGTGCTCAGGGCTGGGTGACAAGGCAGTGTTCAGTCAAAGGCTGCACTCCATCGTGGAGGTTGTTTTCAACCTCGCTGTGCCTGTGACCAGCAGGCAGTAGTTCCTGACCCTGGGACACAGTGATTGTGTCTGGTGACTTGCAGTGGCCTCGGTGTCTCCGTACAGGTGTCGGCACTACTTCTGTGAGAGCTGTGCCCTCCAGCACTACCGCAAATCCCAGCGCTGCTACGTCTGTGACAAGCAAACCAATGGGGTCTTCAACCCTGCAAAAGGTGAACCTGTGGGAGAGGGGGCTTCTGGGGGGCACCTGAGCAGCAAAGGCACCAGCTCCTGCTGGATCCTCCTGCTGTTGGGCCTGGCCCTGAGCTGCAGTCCACCATTCGTGGCTGCCAGCAGAGCTCACTGAGTGTCAGGAAATACTAAATCATGGATGCAACATGAGCACCTGTGCGTGCCCAGGTGGGGAACCTGGAGCGTGACTGGAGAGGGAAGGGGGTTGTGCCATGGGAGCAGAGCAGACTGTGCAGTCAGTAATGCTCTGAGGGAATGGGTAACAGCTCCTGCCTGGACTCAGCAAACGGGTGGCTCCAAGCTGAGCCTCTGTGGGCAAGGGATTTTTGGTAGCTGCCCTGGTCCTGGGTGTTCACAGGACCTGGGCCCCTCTGGGGTAGGGCAGCCCCTGCACCTGGAGTCTCAGTATGCCTGTTTCTGGTTTTCAGAGCTCATGGCAAAATTGGAAAAACACAAAGGGGAGGAAGAAGAGGAGCAACAGTCAGAGCATGAAGAGGATCCACAGTAGCAGAACATTTTGTACATAACTGAATAAAGCTTTTGTAGGAGGAAAAAAAGTTCACAGCTGTAGTCAGGGCTTGTGTATCCAACCAGCAGCTACTGAACCATGTCCACCTGTGCTGGACTCTGTCTTTTGCTGCCCTGTGGGGGCATAAGGCAGGACAGGTCAGACTCAAGGGCTGAGTGAGCCATCTGCTACCCCCAGGACTCCTGAGGGCAGCTGGGGGAGGAGGGTCAATGTTCAGTAACGTCCTAAGTGCTGCTTCTGACCACGGTGGTGCTGTTTCACTCCTATCTGTGCATGGATCCTGCTGCTAAGGATGGAACAAAGTTCATTTAAGCAGGGGCAGCAGTGAGAAATATGAGCTTGCATTAAGTTCATCCTTCACCCTAAAAATGCTAAATCATGGGAAAGCAGGCTGGTGCACTGCAGTTACTGGGCATTTATTCCCTCCTTTTACTGAATTTTACTGAAACTTTCAGAAAAGAGCAAGTGCAGGTGTTTGCAGCTTGTTGCTTTAGTTGAAGTATGTTTCTGAAGCATGAAGGCAGCTGCCATGAGCTGGTGAACTGTATTAAACTAAGGAGGTAAAAGCAAGCATGCACAGCTGGCCTGTCACCCTCTGTGATTCACTCCATCATCCTGCACAAACAGCAGACTTAAAAAACAACTTCAGAAATATTTTATTTGTTTTGGAAAAAAAAAAACTAGAGTAACAAACTTTATCTGGGTTCAAGTACAGTTTATAAACACAAGGACCTGTTGCCAGCACCACTACTCCCATCAAGTGCACCTACACAAGGATTCTCAGTGCTTCAGTAAAGAGCAGGTGACCTCCAGCACCCATGGTCCTTGGAAAAAAAGTCAAACTAAAAGCCTTAAATACACCTCCAGAAAAACCAAACACCACGGAATGGGGGAGAGCTGCCACAGCAGCAGGGCAGAGTCACACAGCCATGAATCACAGCGAGCCTTGTCAGCAGCGTTTACCTGTCAGTGAGGGAAGGCAGAACAGCAGTGGTGATGGTTCAGTTCTGTACAGGAGCTGTGAGCAAGAGGATCAGCATGAAGATCAATTTACTTTCCTCTGTGCCAGGGTAAGTCATGGAGAACAGGCAGGTAAGAGTGTTTCATGCTGTGAAACCAGTCCAGCTAACATGAAGTTCAGCTGGAAAGGGATAAAAAAGCTGGTACATCGTACAGGCATCCACACTGCTCTGGTGACCCAGGAAGCTGGAAGGGGAGGCTGGAAGGCCCTGTCTGACCTGGAGTTTAGAGTGCTCAGCATTGAGTGAGGAGTCTTCAAAAGCCCTCTCCAGACTGAAAGAATTCAGTGCTGCAGAGGAATGCCCAGTGCAGTAGGAGTGCCTGGAATGGCATCAGCTTGTCTTTGATCTCCCGTTTTCCATCACAAAGCAGTAATTAAGAATATAATCCCTTTTCCCCCATTAAAACTTGCACTGTGACAACACTGTTACAGGAACTTGACTAGTTCTAAGAGAATGCCCAAAACTAAAAGCTGCCCACACCTCCCCTCAACTCTAAGGCACCCTTAAAAGAGAAAGAACCAAAGAGGGCAGGGACATGCAGCCTCAACTGTGAGGAAGCCAGTGACTTTTAGAAACACATAAATAGAGACCGTAACTACACAGACTCACTCAACCCCCTCGAGTGCTCTACCAGTGCTCAGCTGGAAGAATGGGGCCTCCGGGCACTGCACCTTCTGGAATACTCCACAGCTCCTTGGGTTGATCCTTTTCCAGCTCATGTCTGTCCACTTGTATCCAGGCTACTTCTTAAGTAAACAGGCAGTTGTAAGTTCCTTCCCAAGGACCTGTAAACTCTTCTGTGTGTAACATTCACCAGCTTTTATGAACAGGACCAATAAATTACAATGTCCAGAAAGCTCCTCCTCCGTGTAGTCCCTATTTTTCTAGAATTCCCAGTCATCCACATCCAGCTGCTCCAGATTTGATACCAACCCAAAAATGCCACTGGGATCCTGGGGCAGTGTCCCTTCCAAATTGGTGATGGGGGTGACAGGGCGCAGAAGTTCAGGGAGTGCTTCGGAAGCACGGCGCTTGATCTGCACAGGAAGGACAGAATGAGCACACGGGGCTGCTCAGGTGCTGCTCCACACCCAGCATTGCTGTCACAAACAGGCAGGAAATGCACAGGGCACCCTTTGGTCTTGTTAAGGAACAGGTTAGAACTGCCTCGCCCCAGAACTCAGCAGCCTGCAGGGGAAGAGCTGTTGTGGCTCCCAGGACAGGCAGATTTAGAATCTCTCTTAGATAAGAGATGCTTCAAAAACAGCCCAAGCACCTCCCCAGAGGATGTGATGATCACCACACTGCACTACAAATAGTCAAAAAACTGACTTACCTTCCCAATCACAGAAAATTCAGCAACTCAACATCCCCACCCTCACAGCAAGACAAAGCAAAGCACTGTGCTTTACCTGTAGATAAATTAGTTCCTTACCTGCTTAAAAAAGGGGTGACTGAGCAGAGTGCCTGCGCTTGGCCTGTGGAAGGGAGGTAGAATGAGGGAAGCACACAAGAAAATGAGCCAGTGCTTGAAGTCAGGTAGTGGGAATAAGAAAAGACCAGGGTCGTTCTTGGCTCTCCCATTTCTCAGCTACTGGGTATCTCGCTTTTTTCAGCAGTAGCACTGCTTATTAAGCATTTACAATCATGTAATATTTTATGCAAGGAGTTCAACCTCCTCCTTCTAACCTTTAAGTTACACACTTGCACCCCCTACATCCAGCCTAGGACAGTGTCTGAGCAGTGGGGCACCCCTGAAAAGTCTGTCATGTCTACAGATTGCCCTCACTACAAATAAAAATGCAGTTTTGATCACTTCCCATCATTGCTGTCTGCTGGCTGAAGAGCAGCCATTTGCAGTGATAGGAACTGGGTAAACACACCCTCACAGGGGCCAGAAACACAAGTTGTTTATTTTCTTGATGTGCAGCACCACTCATCCCCCAAGGAAGGCTGCAAAGGAATTCCTCAGGCTCTCATATAGGAAGTGCTCGAAGTGTTAACACTGCTCGTTCTCCACACTTGGACTGCTCTCCCCAACAATCCTCACTGCACTGCACTTTCGGAAAGAAAACTGTAGAACAGTATCTGCTAACTCCCATAGTTTAAGCAGCCTGGAGTAGCGCAGGCAGGGAGAGCAGCTTTCCCCTGGCTGTACCTGAAATCGGGGTTCCTCTGGAGGCACTGCTCCACGAAGTTGTGGAAGTATGTGGAGAAGGTGCGCAGGTAGGGGTGCAGCGCCGGCTCCCCGTTGGCCGCGCGCACGGTGCTCGTGGCCGTGCTCTCCCCCACGCCGTAGTTTGCGCTGGAGCGGGACGTCCTCATAGTCAGCTCGTCAGCAGGAATTGTGGTGGTGTCTAGCAGGCAGGGAACTGTTCCGTTCAGCTTTTCCAAGAGCATCTGGAAGAGCAGAGGCACGAGCAACATCACACACGGTTAAGGTTTCCCATTCCTGCAGGCAGGACACCCCTCTGTGTTCACATCCCAGGGCAGGAAAGCAGTTCCGGGTGCCAGGATGAAGGATGAGAAAGGAGTTTGCAAACCTCACCTGAGTAGAAGGCATGTCTTTAAATGGGACGTGTCCATTGGCCAGCTCACAGGCTGTTATCCCCACGCTGTAAATGTCAGATTTTGCATCATAACCCTGCAGATTCTACATGAAAAGGAGAAGAAAAATTAGCTTCAGGGACTTGGATGTGATTGAATGGGCAATACCCATGATTCGACTGCAAATCAACAAACCCAGATGATTAGAACAGGAACATACAAGCCACAGATTGACTGGTTTATTGTGGTGAGGGTTTTTTTGTTTGTTAAAACAAGTTAAGTGCAACATTTATGTAACTGAAATCAGCCAGCCTGTAGGGATGGCATCTGGCCTGGCTAACTTGCATCTGATGTAACACTTTGTTAATGAGATAACCTGTAGAGATGCCTACAATTAAAATGAGTCAACTAGATCAAATTCTACCCATCTGCCCTGCATCCACCCCAAATCTGTTTCCTTTAGCCTCTCCCCTTCTTTTTCCTTGCATTCATGTACCCTTCCCCTTGCTAGGGATCACTGGTTTTAAGATAAAAAGAAAAAAAAGGACTAGAGCTCATCACACATAAGCAACTCTGCAGATTCTCTCAAATCTCCCACCCTACACCCCTTCAGTCTGCCCTAAGAGCTCACAAAATTATACAGATACAACACATCACTAAACATAAGCAGTTTCTTTTAAACACACCTGCTGCAAAACCTCAGGACTAAGCCAAGGCAGCACTTTGATGCTGTATTTGGGGAAGTCATGAACAACTTTGAGTCGCTGCCCATGGTTGATCATACTCAGGTTACTCCGCAGGCCAGAGAGGTACACCTTCCCATCTACAGAGATCAGGATATGGCTGGCTTTAACACTCCTGGGGAGAAAAGGGAAGAACAGTCAGCTTCCCTGGCCTCTACTAAACAGCTCAATTCATAGGACAAGACCTGATCAGCTGCCTACCAGGAGGCTGAGACACCCAACAACCTTCTTTGGATGCTGGGCAAAATCAATTAACAGGATTCTATTCATCACCTTTGCAAGTTCCCAAAGAATGTTTCTGTGACAAGGAGAAATGCAAGCCTAAATGTTATGGATTGTGATTTTAGATACACAGTGGTCTTTGGGATAAGTTTGCTCCACAATGATACTTTCATGCAGCTTAGTAAGATAGTCACTTCCCATGAGTACCAAACTGATTTGCTCTAACAGCAAAGTAGTACAAAACTTAACGTGCTCTGTGTCTCCTGATTCATTCTCTGCTCTACTCTTATTTCCCAGAACTTCCAGCAGAAGGAAAATGACCAGTGTATTTTTCAATACCTATGTACATAGCCCATATGGTGGATGTAGTCAAGTGCTTTCAAGACGCCTTGGAGAATGTAAGCAATGGCCAGTTCAGTCATCCCATCCGTAAAATGGGTACAGATTAAATCTTTTGCAGAACCTAGAAAGAAACAAAACACCACTTGTCAGAACAAAAGCCCCAAGGACACTTCAGCTCTTCAGTTTCATTTCACAGAACGTGAGGGTCAGAAAAAGGTACCCCCTCTCCACTCACCATAGGCCATGAAAGAAGTCACTACCCACAGCTCATTGTCAGCTATGAAAGTTGCTTTGTATGGCACGATGTTAGGGTGGTTGAAGAGCTTGGAAACATGAAGTTCCCCCTAAAATAAAAGATATTTTGATTAAATTTAGTAAATGCAGAAACATGACTGCAGTATTGATAGGCACTGCTCTTGCTGTCTGTCCTCTTCTAAGCTTACATGATGAGTGGTGTTACCTGCAAGAATGTGACCATTTCATTTGTGCAGGCCTCCAAGTTCACTCTTCTGACTGTGACATACTCTCCTGTGGGTTTATACCTGGCCAGGTTCACAACCATCAAGTCTTCAAAGCCTCTGCCTGCAAGAGAAAGCATTGAAGCTTCAGTAAGGCTTTTGGAAGCACTGAGAGGAACTGCTCCAGCCCCTGACCCTTCAATAATCTTTACCTTCACTCACTGAAACTACTTTTGGCCTTGTAAAAAAGAGTAATTGTTTCATCAGATACCACCTTCCTTGGCTTGTATCCCACTGAGAGGATTCCTCCTAGCCAGCAGAATTATCCTGTCCTTCGAATTCAGGACTGAAGCAGCAACAGTGATTAGGAGCATCAAGGACAGGTTTCAGGCTGCTCCTGCTGACTGTACTGCACCCCCAGCATCATTGACCCACCACACACCCCTCTCAGGTGAAAGCCTTTAGGACTGGCATCTCATTTTTTATTCAAATTATTTTAACATCAAAGATGGAGACATCCCATATCAAAAATAAGCAATCAATCAAGAAAAGTACAACAAATCTGCAGAAATTATTTTCTTCACAAAGCAGACACCAATTCTCCAGCCCTCCAGAATTACCTATGATAGTGAGCAATTCATAGCAGCTGCTGTCTGGCAGGAAGTTGCTCATGGTGTCCCTTTTAGGGGAAGAAGCTATCGACTCGGAGCTCGCCTCATTTGTCTGAGGAAAAGTAAATGAAGTCAGGTCAAACGAAATAAAGATCGCCTGCTGGAAAAATCATCTGCACTTCATATTATCATACACTTTAAAATAATAGGAGTACAGAAGATGATTTAATTGCTGTCAAAATAATTTTAAATAGTCATTTATCAATTAAAATTCAGGAGATGCCTCATTTCAGAAGATCCAGACAGCTATGTTACAAAACACGTAACAAGTAGATTGTTAATCACTGTAAGCAAGAATTTCTTCAGGAATATTTGGATAAAGCCAATTATTATTCCCCAAGACAGCCTAAACTCTGCTTTACAGTAACTGCCTTTCTCTTATAATCCCAAACTTCTGTGCCACCATCCTGTTGCCTGAGCCAGAGCCCAAGAGAAGCTGCTCATAGCCCTTCTCTGCACCGTAACAGTCGGCGGTCCTGGCGGACGCTGCGGCTCCTGCTTTGCTGCTGCTCACCTGGGATAAGCCCAGCACAGCTGAAGCTGCTTAGCTGAATGGTACGAGTGATGAAGAAAATCAGACATACATGAAAAGAGAAGCTTCAAATGAAAGCAAAAACTGCAAAGCGTAAGTGCTTCTGGAAAAAAAAAGGGAAAAAAGCACCCCCACACCACACAGGGAAGCAGCATTCCCAAGCCTGTCAGCTTTCCCTCACTCTGTCTGACATAAAGCTTTCTGCCTTATTTACATACACTGAAATCTTCCCCAGCAGGATTTTGCAGATGATGAACTTCAATGTTCTTACAAGTTCTTTTATACCTTCCAACTCTTCAAATGTCCAAAGTCACGAGGAGAGCGTCCTAACGGGGATTAAAATTTATGTGTATCTAAAATCGTCTTTAGTTATCTCAAATTTCCAGCACATTAACTCCTCCTGGCATTTGGAACACTAGCTCAATTTTTCCACCTCATTCTCCATCAACTGCAAATGCCCTTTATCAGACCTTTCTCATGGTACATGAAGCAGAAAAGGTTTGTCCTTTTCCTACCACAACAGCAGACGCCATTTTTTATTTCCATCACTGAAAGACGGGAACAACACAGTGACAGCTGAAAAACAAGGAACGTGCTGTTCTACCCTTAGGCCAGGGTAAATGCAGTGCAAAGAGCACAGACACAAGTTTGCTGGAAATTACCTCTGGGTGCCTAAGTGTGCTTTGGGAGCAAATTAGAGCCACACTTCCCAAGTTCCACTGGCTTTGAAAAAGGAACTTTTGAAAAGTTCCTTTTCAACTGGCTTTGAACAACACACTGCCCACCTTTAAAACAGGTGTATTTTCCATTAAGGGAAAAGGCAAACATAAAGATTTGTGGTGCTTTGGTATAATTTCAGCTCACACAACTCAGTCCCATTTCAGCACAGCCAAAACCCCTGGGAGCAGCATTCCCAGATCCTTTCTTTTAGTGAACACTACAGTGCTGTTTCTTGGCTCAGAACACTCAGCAATTTTCAGCTCAGGATTTCAAACTTCTGCTAAAGAGGCCTGTCCATTCTGATCTGTATTATCTGATTCTGTATTATTCATGACTTCTTTCAGCAATTTCACAGTCCTGTCAGCAGCAAGATGGCCAGGAGAGAGACACAGGCAGATAGAAACCTCTGAAGCAGAAAGGCACCACCAAGGGGATGGAAGCAGGAGGCTGGGAAGCAGTCATGGAGCGGTGAGAGCTGGTGAGACACTGAGCAACATGTAAGTGGTTTGCTTCATTAAAGTCCACTCCAGGTAGAGCACAAGCCAACAAAACAGATGCAAAGAATTAAATAAATTTAATCTTATTAATGGTGTAGGCTGTGCAGTAATGGAAAAATACTGTGAATTCCCTATTGAAAAGTCTTCCAGTATGAGGTCTTCACTCACCTCTCCTCATGTTAGCAGTGACCAATAACAGAGTTAATGCAAGAAGAGCTCGACCAGAAATTTATCAACATCATACAAAAGTTTAAAAAAAGAAAGTTAAACTGAAATGTCATTTACAAGATACTGCAAAAAAGCTCCTCAGTGGTTTCACACAGGACAATTTTTGGTGCATGGTCAAAAGCAGCTGCAAAATGAAGTCCCATATGACAGGTTTTATGGCATGACATTCATTTAGAGCTGGCTTTTGGCTTGGGAGTCCACTTTAATTGGAGATAGATTTAAAGGAAATTAATCTTTGAAAGGCAACTACTGGTATAAATGCCATAACACAACCAGTTATGTGATGCTTGCAAGGATTTGCCAAATGACATTCATCTGAGTTAGGAAGAGGGAACATCAGTTTTGTTCTGCTGTCTTCCCCTCCACCTCCTCACTCCCTCCCTCACTTCAGCATAAGCAACAAAAAATTTCCTCCCATCTCCCCCCACAAATTATGTACCTTTCTCTACAGCCCTGGTGGAAAAAAAACAGGCTTTTATTTAGATGTAAAAAGATCAAAATAAGAATCAGCATAAAGTGTCTAAACCCCAAGAAAACTCTTGGAAAAAACCAAAACAGATGCTAATCTGCTAATCTCAATTTGCTTCCAGCCAAGCATGTCTAACACTCAGCAATTTTTAAAAAACTGTGAATTTATCATTTTTATACAAAACATTCCATATACATCTCCTATTTTGAGCTTTGTTTGTGCCAGTAAATTACAGACACTGGCACAAAAATTAACTATAAGCAGCTTGAACTGACACAGTTATGACCAAATCACACTTAATTCCTGTTTGTAATTAGCTTAAACTATAGCAACACCTGCACACCTGTGGGGAGGTGGGGAATCATTTAGATTAAGATACTCTATTGTAAATTGTTATATTTTATGTGTTACATGCTCGTTATGAACAAGACAGTGAGCAATCAGGGCCTGCTGAACAAACGCTTTTCAGAAGTTTCATAAAACTAAACTCTTCCTTCCTTCTCTGAGGGATCAGAATTAAATCACCTCAAAAAGAGACCCCTTGAGGGGCTGGGGGGAGGAGAATGACAAACAAATTGAAATCCAAGAGATTCAGTTTAAATTTTTGAGTTACCACATACAGTTTGAAAACCACACACCAAAATCTCCACTCCAGGGTGAAACCTGTTTCCACACTTGTAGAGCTAAATATAGAGATGAGATATATAACTAAGATAAAAAGAAAAATCAAACTTCCACAAGGAATAATCTCCATGCAATGAACCACAGCACCACAGCCTGCACAAGTCACTTACTTTTCTCCGAGAGTCACCCGGAGGCTGCTCTGGAGTAAAGAAATTAATTGTTCACCATGTTGTGTTCAACAGATACCCATTAAAATATAGTTGGAAAACTAAGTACATAACCCTAGATGACCCTTTTTGATATCAAATATACATGATTTTTTGCTTTATACAAAGACATTTAATTTGCACACAAATTGCAGCACTAGTCATATTGCAGTACATGTACAGGATCAAAGAGATTCACATAGTGCTACTGTTTGTGTATTTGACATAAATGTAAGCTGACTTTTTTTTTTACTATAATGCTAAATATTAACCTTCTGTCATGTCCCTGCTTATTGCAAGAGGGTTAGACTTGGTGATCTTTAAAGGTCCCTTCCAACCCAAACAATTCTATGATTATAAACACAAAGATGACTCTCAAATACAGAAGAAACTATCTAATATTATTCAAAGTACTAAAAATTCCTTTACTCCACCTGGAAGCTCAAAACCTAGGCCTATTTCCTATACTCTGTTTGTTTCCCGTGCCATTGATCAGGAATTCCACATCCTAGTGGGCAACTTTGTTTGTTATGCAGAAGCAGAGCACAAACCCTGTCAGGTCCTGCTCCTGGAGGGCCGTCAGCAGTTTCAAAATCCATTTTTACTCAGAAAATTATAATTAAGCTTCCCAAACCCCAAATCCATCTTTTGCATATGAAAAAAAAAAAATGTGGTTATGCTCAGCAATACAGAACTAATTTAGTACTGTTATCAATATGGAAATGATTTCCAAATAACTTGCTAGATCTTGGACACTTCCACGTTAAATTTCTGAGCTTAGCCAGCTTGAATACCTGGATTTACAATGAGATTTAATCATCTCTTTTAATGATAAGATACATCTTTACTACCAAATTACCAAGCTTTACAGCTAAAATAAAACATTTTTAGCAATGTCACGCACCAAGAGGAAAACTTACCTCCGAACAGCTCGAACTCTCTTAACCCCTCAACAATGAACTTCTCAGACACCCACCGCTGAAAGAAATACAAATTCTCCACATAATCAGTTATTCCATCTAGAGAAAAGTTTCTTTTCCCCTTCCCCACAAGAAAAACACCCCAAACTTCAATGATTCTACGGTGGTCTGAAATTGATTTGCTGCATCACCAGTGACATCCTTGCTTTGGACAAGGATAGTCCCTTTTTGTGCCAGTGACATGCACCCAGCAACCACACAGGTGCTGCTGTCCCAATCAACATGCACTTGCAATAAAGTTAATATCATTTTCAATCATTCAAACAAGTTTTTATACATGCACATACAGCAAAAATAATCAGCAAGCCACAACCCCCTCATACAGCCAAATAAAAGTTTGGTTTTGGGTGTAATAGGTTTAAAAAAATGCTTTCGCTATTTACAAAGAGGTGGTATCTTTGAGGATTCAAATCTTTTGGTTATACATCTATTGACTGAATGCAAAGTGAGACCATAAATATCCTAAAGCTGTTGTTTTCTTTCAGAATTCATGTTTGAAATTCACAGCAAGAATTAGGTTGTGCAGAGAAGTGTTTCTACCACTGTCTAATACTGCAGTTCAAATAATATACACATATATACACATAGGACACAATAGAATAGGAGATTTTAAGCTTGCAGAGTGTTGATCATGAAGTTAAACCACCAATCACAAACACTCCCACGGTAGTATTTGCTACCTAGCAAAATAATTTAATGAACAGCTGATGTTCAGTGCAAGGGAAGCCGGCCCTGGAAAGCACCAATGAGTCTTTAGGTGATGATGACTCAAAACTTGTATGTAAGAATACCTTTTGAAAGCATTAGAAATGGTTCTGCTGCAAGAAACTTCCTCATTTAGAAGAGCAGAATCAAACAAAGCTATTGCATTTAGCTTTGCAAGCAAAGTGAAAGAAAAGAACCCCATAAATTGTGACACAGGTGAGGAAGCTGCTTTTTAAAGAATGACTGAAAATAACCAGCATTATGGCCCTTTTCCTTCACTGCAAAGCCCATTACAGCCCTTCTCCACTGCACCCCAAGGAGATACACGTGTATGTGCGAGCAATAAAGGCTTTAGTGCAAGGTTTTCAGTTTGCACTAAAACCAGCGCTGGTTGCACACCGGCCCATGTCCTGTAATCAACCCTATAATCAGTTTTCCTGTGCCCTTATGGTGCTTTCCAGGCTCAGCCACTCTGCACAATTGCAAAGCTCGTTCTACCGAGACATAAGGGAAGCTGGAAGGTCTTCAACACTCACCCTAATGCGCTCGGGTTTACTTACAAGGAAAGACATGGATCCGCCGCTGTGGGACACGCGCAGCAGAAAGGGCAGGACACCTGGGGGCACAGGGGCGCGTAATCCCCTCAGTGAGCACCGCTCGCCGCCCTCACGCCGAGGTTCTCACCTACCCGCGGCCCGGCAGCCCCGGTCCAGGCCTCAGGGCAGTGGTAACCCCAGTAAGCATCACCCGGTACCGCCACAAAGCACCGACACGCCTGAACTCCTCCTGGGCCCGGCAGTCCGAGGACAGCCCCAGGAGAGCGGTAACTCCGGCAAGAACTGCCCGGAGCCCCCCGAAAGCAGCGACACCCCCGAACACCCTCGGGGCCCCTCACCCGTGCGGGGCCCTCCCGCGATCCCCCCTCACGGACCCCTCACGGACCCCTCACGCTGCAGCCGCCGCTCACCGGCGGGAGACGCTGCGCGTGACGTCAGCGCGCCGACACGTTACGCGCGGGCGCACTCGTGTGACGTCACCGCCGGCGCTCCCGCGGGCGGCGGGGAAGGAGCCGGCGCCATGTTGGATCCCTCAGAGGGGCCAAGGGGCGGCAGCACCAAGTCCTGCGCTTTGGCCACATCCAGCCGCGCAGCACTGCGGGCCGGGGCAGGGGCAGGAAAGAGGCCCAGTGGAAAAGAGCTGGGGGTGCTTGTTGACGGGCAGCTAAACGTGAGCCCGGCTGGGCAAAGCCAATGGCACCTGTCTTGTCTAAAGGTGTGGGCAGCAGGACCAAGGCAGGGATTGTCCCCCTGTGCTAGGCACCGGTGAGAACACACCTCAAGTGCTGTGTCCAGTTCTGGTGCCCTCACTCTAAGAAAATACTGAGGGGCTGGAGAGTGTCCAGAGAAAGGAATGGAGCTGGGGAAGGGGCGGGGGCCGCAGGAGTGGCTGAGGGAGCTGGGAAGGGGGCGCTGCTTGCTGAAAAGGAGGCTCAGAGGGGGCCTTGTGGTTCTGCACAGGTGCCGGGCAGGAGGGGACAGCCGGGGGGGTCGGGCTCTGCTCCAGGGAACAGGAGAAGAGGGAACGGCCTCAGGCTTGGCCAGGGCAGGCTCAGGGTGGCCACCAGGAGGAATTTCTTCACAGAATGGATTCTTAAACATTGGAAGGGACTGCCCAGGGAGCTGGTGGAGTCCCCATCCCTGGAGGTGGAGTCCCCATCCCTGGAGGCATCCAAGAAACAACTGGACGTGGCACTCAGTGCTCTGGGCTTGGTGACAAGGTGGGGATCAGGCACAGGTTGGACCATCTGGGAGGTCTTCTCCAAACTAACCCATCCTGTGGTTCTGTGGGTCCTTCGGAGAGTGGCCAAGGCTGTGCCCCCAACAGGGGCCCTGCTGTGCCCACCTGCAATGCAAACCCCGGGGGCAAATCCTCCCTCTCGCCCCCCGCCAGCCTGCACAAGGGGGAGACTCCTTCCTGCAGCCCCCCCAGCAGGAACCAGCCCCACCACAGCTCCAGCTCCTCCTGGCGTTTAAAACCTGCATCAAAACTCGCTCAGGACAAACGAGGCTTTGAGATTCTGCTAAATGAAAGGAACACTGAGACAAGCCAAATAAAGCAGGAGTGTTTCAATTATATTTTACTCATCATTAGATTGTTCATTTGAATGTTCGTATTACAAAATTAGCTGCCACGGCCCACAACTGGATGGGACTTCAGGAAAGCTGTCCACTTACTCAAAAGAGCACAAACTAGTATTTCCTTTCAAAGAACTCTGTGAAACAATAACATATTAATCTTTAAAGCTAAATAGTGCTAAAATTTCACATCATCTACATTAGTTTTGGTTTTAAATAATTTTACCAACCATTATAAAATTAATGTATTTGCATGTATCAGGTTACAGACATTTGCATTTCAATCAGGGTGAAGTATCCCATGCTGGAATAAGGAGTTTAAGCAATTGCTGTTTCAACAGCAGCTAATTCTTATTGCCTCAGAACCAAGTTTCCACGAAGTATTGAACAAGAAAATGTAGGACATTGTTTCCCCACAAAACTGTTAAAAGTCTGTTACAAGCAACAATAAAATGCCTTCTGGACAGGAAGCATTTATAAAATGCAGAGCTCTCCCAGCGAAGTGCTTGCACAGGGCATTCACTTCATTCTTCCCATTTAGATTCAAAACACTGAAGTGATCACTGACCAGATGAAGAGGACAAATGTCCCCTGAAACATTTTCTCTGGCTTGGGGAGATGGAACTGCAGGTACTCCACTAGATCTGGTTCCTGGCTGAAGTGAACTGGGCAGCAGCTGCTGAGATCAGGAGAGAAGGGGTTGAGGCAAACTTGAACAGTTAAAAATATTGAAGGAAAGTTGGTTGAATTGCTAACTCACCATGCACTCACTCCTGAAGGAACACTGTGCTGACATCACAGATTCCACATCGTGTTAAGTTTGCAGCATCCAAACACACAAGTAAGAAACTGTCCATGTATTCCATTCCCTTGGTTCTAACCATCTCTATGTTTTACACATAAGCCAATCATGCCCACAGGTGACCTAATACTGCTTCAACCTTTGTAAAAAAAAGAATTAAGATAAAAAGTCTTCTACTTCTATTAGAACTTCTATTCTACTGGGCTTAAATCCCTGAAGAATCCATACTGTGTATGGAAGGCTCTAAGTGTTGTGCCTTGATGCAAATAAATGCACAGTCAATGTTTATTGTGCAGTTTTCCTCCCCCTAAGTTTTCCCCCTTTCCCTCACAATAACTAAAACCAAAGTTTAAAACCAAAGCATGAATATGTTACCAGCACACATGGACAGGTTTACAATCTTCCGTTTTTAAAGAACAAATGACAAAAAGCATTCAAGAATATTGCAATTATTTTTTTAACAGACGAGTAGCAAAACTTTGTACCACCTGCACCAGAACTGCCGAGACAAAGCTCTCCACACATTTTGCTGTAATACTTAAATAAGTAACACCAATGCAAGAACTTTTCTCTTAATGGTTACTAGTGTTCAAGGAATCAGAGGATTATGGAGTTATGTAGGTCTTTGTACCCTGCGAATTGCAATTCCACAAATGGCACCGAGACACTTCTCACAACAGAGTCACATGGCTTTCACTTTGATTTGCTTCATCTTCATCTGCTTCTTCTCAAGCTTCTTCTGCTCACGCCGCAGAGCAGCTTCCTGTAGGCAAGGACAGAGATCTGAATAAACACAGGTGATCTCTTCAAGGAATAAGCAGATCATTTCAGAACCAAACAGCAAAGCCCTCCAGCACTGGTTTCACATCTCACCGGGAACCTTCATGTGTTTCAGAAAGGAACAGCAAACACCCTGACAGTTGTCTGCCCTCCAGCAAATAGAAATCCAAGTTGCCACTGCTACTACAGGCAGCCCTGGAGATCTCCTAGGAAGGATCTGCCAGCAGCCTGTCCCAAGGTGAACATCCCCTCACCTCCAGCCGACGCTGTTTCTCGGGATCCTCTTCGTTCATGATTCGCTCCTTCTCCGCCCGTTTCTTCTCCTCCCGGCGCGACTGGGCAGCCTCCTGTCTCTGCACGTGAGTCAGCTTGAGGAAGTTCTCTTCCACCCGAGCCCTGTTCTTGTCAGCTTTCTGTTTACCCTTTGCACGGAGAAAAGCAAATGCAGTTTGTACTGATTTCCCCACGAGCAGGATGCAGGACCTCTATCAGTCATACGAGAAACGTGAGGATCCAGTGGATCCCCAAGGAGCCCGTGGTAATGGTTCCAATTTCATACCGTGTTCAGAGGACAGAAAACCAGACACTACTTACTTCTCTGTTCAGCCGGAACTTCTTTGCTTTGTCGATGGAGTAGATAACCATGCTCATCAGAGGCAGCAAAGACTCCATGTCCTTTGGGGAAGTGTTGCCTGAACCAGGCACTGAAATAAAGAGTTCCTTGTTCATTCACACAGACTGGCAGTACTTCCCTGCTCGCTGTGATACTCTTCCCTTATGGCTCACACTGTTCATGAAACAAAGATGCTCTTATCATGCTCTTTAGGAAGCCTCATTTGGAGCCATGGGCTTGAATTTTGAAGAGATTTCAAGATCTGTTCTTTTCTAGAATTCTCCCAACAGGCCACTCTTATTTCAAACCAGGCTAAACCAACTGAGCCTGTGCAAGTTCAAACTGCAAGGCTTTTGTGGTTTAAAAACAAGCCACCCCGAGAGAGGAGTGTGAGTGGAGGTCAATAACAGCAAGACTGAGTGTCCTGTTGTCATGACAGTATGCTGCTCAGTCCCCGGTGTATTGCTGCCTTCTGTTTATCAATCAATGATCCTGCTACATGCACTGAAGTCACTCATCACACATTATCTTCCACAGGTGACACATCGTGAGCATGTCACTTCCAGAAATAAAGCCCGACACTCCCCCAGACATACCCAGACAACAGTTCCCTTACCATTAAATGTAAACAGAAGTGTCTTTTTAGTTTCGGGCAGTTTTGTAAGCTGGCCCTCCCTGAAGGAAAGAAACAAGTGTTTGGAAGGAGTGAAGAAAAATACAAAGTAACTAACGTCGGTGGGAAAAACCTCACCAAGAACCAAAAGACCCTTGGAAAGTACTTGAATAAAATAAACATTAAAAGCCTAGCTATAACCCAAAGTTAAGTTTCAAACTATTTGGATTCCTGAAGTGTTTTACCCAAAAGCCTGCAGAGAAAAGGCAAGAGTGTGAAAACATACAGCACCAGCCCCTCTGCCTGTCAAGAGGGCATGTGAGCACTAAGAAGGCCTGTGTATTTTGAATGACATTCAGCTTCACACACCCCCTTGTTGTTTATACCACTGAAGATCTCCAAATATTTTAGGAGAACAAAATATTTTCTCAAGAGTTTAAGTATTCACTGCCCAAAATCCCACAGTATTCTAACGTGAAAATCTCAGGCCTACGTTTCACAGATCCTCCACAATTTTAGCACAGCTGAGAATCAGCTTGAACAGAGCTCAGCCTTTATACATACTCTTGCATAAGTTTTGGACCGGAGAACTGGTCCGAGAATTGGACAGAGTCAATCTTGTCAGCGTAGTGTGTGAGGAAATGGATCATCTGAAAGAGAAATGGGGGTTAGTTTTTCCTGACACCAATCCAGCTGCAGCCCACCCACACCATAGGGGTTTGCCAGGTTCCCTGCCCATGGCAGGGGGCTGAAACTGGATGACTTTTAACGTCTCTTCCAACCAAAACTGGTTGGAAGGTTTTGGTTCGGTTTAGGTTCTATATACCACTCAGGAAATTGCTGTGCCCAGCTTGCCACAGTGACACTGACAAAGACGTGAACTTTCCCCTTTAACTTTTCCTTTTAACTTTTTAGAAAACACAAGTTGTAAATGCCAGGATTACCAAGAAGTATTTGTATTAATTCACTGGAGTTTACCTTAGCGTCCATCATTCCCTCCGTGACCTCTCCCATCTCTGACAAGATAGCCAGCGAATCTGGAAGCCCATATTTTGCACCAGACTTAGGTTTATCACTGCAGAACTCACTCTGTTTCAAAGAGAACAATGTAAAAGAAGAATAAACACAAGCCTCTAAGTATTTTATCAGCCTGAACTGTCCTGGAACAGTGGGACCTCTAAAAGTACCTGAAAATAAACAATAAAAAATACATTCATTCACTCATCCAGGCTGGGGACATTTCAAACAAAGTAAAGCACACAGCATCAACAGTCTTTAAGCTAGTATTTTCCTCCAGAAGTCAGCACTTTCAGGAAGAATATAAACCAATTCTAATACATATATACTGGGGTGTTCAAAGTGAATTAAGGCATTTTGCTTACGTTGTTTGATAACAGAACAAAACCTGGCATCCTACCAATCACACTTCATGCTGTTACTTGAGAGAAAAGATTTGCAAAGCATTGCTTGTTATCATTGGATTCTTTGCAAGTTCTGCAATTCTTTTCACGGCTTGAACGTATTGAAAGTTTTAATTTCAGACCATGTAGAAACAGACGACTTAAACCTAACTTTTCCACACTACATATCACTAATTAAGTTCACTTTCCAATCCTCAAAGATGTCTTTTGTGCAAATTAAATGAGGTGAAGCGACACTCATGTATGCTGACAAAATTCTGCAGCCTCTCTTAAACCAACTATACACCAAAAGAAAAGTGTAAGCTGCTTTCCACTGCCTCTTTCCCTGCAGGTCTGACAGGGGGGAGCACTTCTGATGTTTGATTCCATTAGACTTTTATCTGTAGATGGAAATGTCTTTTCCTCACAAATTCCAACACATCAATCACAGGTTTTCAGCTGTTCCCAAGGAAACAATGAATATGCAGATTAGATTCTTATATGCTATTATTTATCAATGTGCATGTACATACCAGGTCCTGCATCTCTTTCTGAAGTCTCACCAGTGCTTTTCTGGTTCCAACAGCAAACACATACGTGTCCATATCTTCATCATTCATTGTCACTTTTATTTGCTGTGAAACAATGTTATTAGCCCTGGTCAGATTTCAATGTTTGTCTGATACTTTGATTCCTAAGAACAAGGACTAGCAAGGACAGACACAGCTAAGGAAAAGCTGGTTGATTTAAAGCTTTTCAGTGTGTCTTAAAGTGAGGAAGATTTTTAATTAGACTGAGCACACCATTCAGTATTGTGCTGGAATGACAGTGACTACAACAGAAAAGATGTAAAAATAATTTGCAATTAAATATTTTGATAAAAGTAAATACAATTATTGATGCATGGGAAGAGAATTCACAGTGCACATCCTCACTGTTCTTCCAAATGTAACGTCTCTTGGCACTTATGCTCTCTAAGAGCAAGGGGGAAGGCAAAAAGTAACATTAAGAATATAATTCTCAGACCAACAGATGGGTTTAAGCAGTCCTGTTCAGGCAGACTGAACAGACAGATGAACAACCACTAAGTATTTCAAACTGTAAAACCACTTTTTATCAATATGACATCTTGAATTATGACAGACTGCTCACAAAACCACTCGAGCAAAAAAATCCACAGATAAAGCAACTTCCAGTCATCAGCAGTTTGCATTTCACAGGCAGGAAAGAAATACAAACTCTTTGAGGTTGTTTCAACAGTTACCGAACTGGAAGATATGAAATACTACAGAAATCACCTGGAACAATCAAAAGCAGCAGAGCAGAACCAAAGGAATGCACCAGTTTATCAGAGCTAATCTGAAGGGCTGAGTACGCACCACTTGGTCTGACGCCGGCCTCATCATGCGCGCCAGGACGTTCAGCAGGTCCTGTCTCTTGAGAAACTAAAAACACAAGGTGGTAAGCACAGAAAACAGCTGAAAAGACAACAGTACAAAATTCCTTCCTAATATCTAACCTGAGTTTTCCCTGTGTCACCAATACAGCTCAAAAGCAGGCCCACTTTCTGCACTGGAGGAGTTTCTCAGGGCTTTGTTTCCTCCAGTCAGAAGATGAACTGTGGGACTGTTCCACCCCAGGTGCAGGGCTTTGTATTTGTCTTTGCTGTGCTTCCTTGGAATTCCTGCTGGTCCATTTATCTCTCAAAGTGGCAAATGGGCTCTTCAGCCTACAGTTACCTCTGTTCACACTACACCTCTGGTTTCTATACTCTTCCTGCAAGCACTTGCTCTTTGGTGCCAACTTTAAGGGACAGAATATAGGTCTGTACAGACCTCCAGTTTTCCCTCATGTGTGTGTACTCAGAACTCTGTATCTGAATGTGAGCACAAATGCCAGGCTGGAATTCCATGTTGCTCACATAGGAATGGAAAAGCCTCTAGAACCTGACAACTGGTGACATGTAAACAGCACCACAAACTCCCTCATTCTTACCTTTAACTGGATGAGCATTCCTTCACAGCACACCCTTCCAGAGCACCACAAGTTATATATGTGTTCGTTTTCTTGATTTAGTTTCCCAGTGCTTGTAGCTTCTTTATTAGTGCCATCATCCCCTGAGGAAAACAACAGTGAAAGAGAACTGCAATCTAAACTCACAAATGGAGACACCATAGTTCAGCAGAAGGCTTACAGCTCACGATACCACAGTACAAAGAAGGGTTCTCTACAGCCTAAATGCCAGTCTAAACGCAGCTTTATTCAAATCCTAAAACTGGATCCTTGTCATTATGGAACTCACCAACAAGAGCAAAGTTACTTTCTAGCAGCTCCCTGTGAGTGTTGAACCAAGCATGAGCCAGGCGATTGTTTTTGTTCTTCCCAATGATGTAATTCATGATGTAAGCTAGGAGACCTGTAACCATCAGGATCTCCATGTAATAACTCTCCCAGCTGTTTTGAAGGTGAGCAGGGACCTGTGTAAGGGAAGAGAAACTGTGATTTACATATTGAACAAGCAGATTTTATACACATAAATATTTGGGAAACACAGAGTATTGGAGAAGTTCCATCCCCAACAGGGCAATAAGCTCCACAAAGGCAACAGGAG
Organism: Nicator chloris; assembly: GCA_013400495.1. NCBI lineage: Eukaryota > Metazoa > Chordata > Aves > Passeriformes > Pycnonotidae > Nicator > Nicator chloris. Next base: position 183,916 of record WAAE01020281.1, on the reverse strand, counting down.
AGAGCTAAGCCTACATAATGCACTTGGCTTACTGGGGCACAGTAATCATACAGGAAACAACTGATAACAGCATTCCCAAAACACCTGTTTAATACAAAACCAGTACTCACTTCCAAGTGAGCCTGGGGTAGCGCACATCCCTCAGAGTAAACAGCCCAGCACTTCAATTCACTGAGCATTTGAGCTGGATACCCTGCCCATCACAGCATTCTCTGATCATCATGTAACTTCTCTGCAAATTCAAAGTAACACCCAGTGCCTAGGAACATTCTCAGGTTGCCAGCAAGAGCCACAGACTCCACGGGGCAGGAGGGAAGTCTTCTTGACCTTGCCACCTCAAAGGCTAATTAGCCATTCTGCTATCACTGTACCACCCTTGAGTCATAAAAGTACCCAAACCTTAATTTTCACTGCTAAGGTCAGCTATAACACCTAAAAAGAGATCTCAGGGATAGTATAAATGCAGACCTTGAGCACCTGATCATTCTGTGAAAGACTTTTTTGGGAGGCAAAAACGTGATGCAGGGTGGGCAGAGAGATTGGCTTAAAAAACCAACGGAGTTGACAAGTTCTAATCTGACACTTAAGCCACAGACAAGCTAAAAACACACTGTGTTCATTGCCTAGTACCCCAGTGACATTCCTGGCATACTGTCTTAAGAAAATAAGTGATGAAACTCCAAACAGAAACTGGATCAACAGTTATACCTACATTAACTATTGTTATGGGGTCTTTATTTTTGCTATGAGATGCATCTGGTTTCTCTTCATACCCTTCAAACTCCTCATCATCATATGGTTCACTCTCAGTGTCACCTTCCTAAAGGACGAAATCACAAACAGCATGAAAATCCAAAGCCCAGCAAGTAAAATCCAGAAAGAGAAAGAAAGGTGCAGAGACACTGTTGGGAAACACATTGAGGAAGGAGGCAAGGCCTTACCTGTGTGTCTGCATCATCAAAATCTTCCTGATTTTCATCCTGACCTTCAAGCTCTACAGTGGCTTCTTCTTCATCATCTTCTGTAGTGATGATCCTCTGAGGAGACTCTGTGACTGTGTCTTCACTCACATCTTCAAATTCAGCAAAGTCATTATCATCATATTCCATAATGTCATCTCCATCCTCAAATTCATCATACTTTGCCAAAGTAAAGCTCCATGGGATGAACAGGACAGCGATAAAAATATATAAATTCTTCATTTTCACTGGGAAAAAAATTAAATCAATCATTGCAAAACGTCCTTGACAATTCTGTTACATCACACCTCCAGTAACTCCCAACACAAAGTGCACAATTTGAAAACAGTACAAGTCAGACCAGAAAGAGAAATAAACCCGTCTGATCTGGGCATCTTCTCTATAAAGAAAGTGACTGCTGGTACAAGAACAAAATAACTCTGATGGGGGAGTTCTGGACTCTGCTGCTTGTGGCAGCAGCAAATTCACATCTGGCCACACTGTTCAAACAAGCTGAGATGGAAAGCAGGGGTGTTCTGCTACAAAACTGACTCCCCAACAGCATCTCCCAGCCAGCTCTGCCAGCTCACTTCCAAGACCACATTCTGTTCTATAGTTATTATTAACTAGCAATTAGGCAGAGTTGGAGCACTGTATGTGTAACAGCAGCAGTAAATCTTAAAAGGCATTTGATTAATTTAAACAGCAAACGTCTGATAGCTTCTGCTAATCCAAAAGTGCTAGTCTGTGATTTTCTAGGCTGCACACAGAACTAAGTCCCACAGTGTCCCATCATGATTTCTTCATGGAGACAAAGACTTTTGCTGAAAGTTGTGCCAAAAAAAAAAAAAGAAGAGGACAGATATTGCACTGCTCCTCAGAACAAAGGAGTAAACTGGGGCTCACGAGCCCAGAGCTCTCCGCACGTCTGCCAGAACCCTGCAGAGTTTGTCAGTTCACCTTGTTTTACCCTCAGCTTCCTCTGTCTTCTGCTTGAGTTCAAAACAGTCCCAATCTCCCCTTCAGGTTGGGGCACCTTCTCCAAGGTCCAAAAAAGGCAGCAACAACCCCCCAGTTGCACTTCACAACCAGGCACAGAGGATCAGCAGCATCAGGCTCTGCTGTCAGGCTCATTTTACTCCCTCCCGCAACCAGATCCAAGTGGAAACCTGAATGTTAATCAGAGTGTTCTCTCACAAACTTAGAATAGAAATGATTAGTTTCTAAATTTGACCAGCATTCCTGAGTGCCTCACACAGGGAACCCACTGCTATGAATGACAAGGACGACTAAAATAAATACCTCTGTCAAACACTCCTCACTCCAGCAAAAACCAGCATGGAACACGGTCACAGAACCTTAATCAGGATGGAAAGTTCAGCAAGGCCGAGCCCAGGAATTTGGAACAATGTGTGGGAACCTCACAATTTTATGTGAATTTAAGCAGAAAAAAACCCTCAAAATCCGATTTTGATAGGACAGAATTTCCACTCTGTTAAAAACAACAGAGCCACTGCTCGACCAAACTCTTAACATTTCACAGTAAGAATTCCAAGATTATTTGAGCACATCCACCTTCAGAAGAACCGGCAACTCCAAACAACTTCATGCAAAATAAACTTCTGCAGCCAATTTGAAGGATACAGTTGAACCAGAGGTGGGTGAGAGCTGGAGCACCCCCTTAGGTCAGCAATCTGTCAGAATGGGTTCCAAGTACAAATTCCAGGAAGCAGAATATCCTCGGCAGGCCCTCCACGATCCACACGCCACCAGCTTTCCCTTGCAAGAGGAACCGATTCATTCTCCAATCTCCGCACCGGCTGCCCAGACCCCATGGGCAAGAGAAACTACTTCCAACAATCCGAAGGCAAACACTGCTGCTGCTGCTCCCTGTGCTGAACATTCACCAGCTTGGGGCTTGCTCAACAGATCTCGAGCCTAGACCCGAGCTCGGTGGCAGATTTTGGAGAAGCGCCCGTCCCCATCAGGTCGGCCCCCACCGTGACCCCCGCCCGAAGCGGGGACACCACCGTAGGTGTTCCTTATCCCTCCGCTCCAGGGACGCTCCCAGCTCCTTCCCGGAACACGAGTCAAGGTTAACAAGACTAAATCAACGATCAGCGCCCCTGGGCAGGGCCTCTCTCACACCCCCGGGGCGGTGCCCAGACCCCCGGCCCTGCCGCAGGCTCCTCCCGACCCGCGAGGCGCAGCACAGGCCGCGCACGCCCGGTGCTCTCCGCGCCAGGCTGTCCCGCCTGGAGACCTGCCGGTACCGAGCTCCCCGAGGGAGCGAGCCTCGCCCGGCCGCCCGGGGAGGTGGAGCGCGGTGTCCCGTCCGGCGGGGCCGCGGCCGCGTTACCTGAGTCACGGGCCCGGCCCCCGCCCTGCGCTCCGCTCCGCGCCCGCCGTACCGGGCGCCTGCGCAGTGCCGGCCCCGCCGCATGTGCGGGGGTGTGCGGTACACACGNCAGCCCTGCGGCGCGGCAACCACTCGAGAACCAACAAGGAACCACCCGGGAAGCAGCGCGGCCCCAGGCCGCCAGTGACACTACCCTCTCTCGGTTTCGCTCCCGGTTTTCCCGCTCCCGCCTTTACCCGGTCCCACCGCCCTCACTCCCCGCTGCTTCACCTGCGGGCCGTGCGCATGCGCCGAGGGCTGCGCGGCCGCCGCGCGTCACCCACGTACAGTGCGTGGGCACGTCGGTGCGTCGCGTCTCCACCCCCCGCCCCGGTAACCGGGGAAGTGGCGGCGGCGGCTGGGGGGCTGAGGGCGAGTGAGGGGGGCTGAGGGGCGAGGGAGGGGAGCGGGGCCGGCCCGGCCCGGCCCGTCGGCGGATCCTCCCCCGCCGGCCTGCGGGGCCTCTCGCGGGCGGGACCCGCCGTAGCCGAGGCCTGGAGCGGGCGCGGACAGCCCGGGCCTGCCCCGCACAAAGGGCCCGCCCCGCACCGCGGTTCCGCGGGCGGGAACGGCCCCGCGCTGGGCCCGGTCTGCCGGTTCAGCTCCTGCCCGCGGCTTGTGTCCCTGCCCGGCCCTGGTCCCTGCCGTGCCCTGGGGAGGGCGGTCCCGGCGGGCGGGGGTCCCTCCGCCCTTCCCTCTTGGAACGGGAGAGGCTCGGGCGCATCGCGGCCGTGCCCGCGGATCTCGGGCGCCGCAGGCAGGGTCCGTGCCCCGCGAGTTTCCTCCCATGGAACGGCGGCCACAGGGCAGCGAAGCCTCGGCAGTTTTCCTGCGGTGTCTGCGTCCTGTGGGAACCTTTCCCTGTTCACTCGCTGCTGGCGAGTGGGCGAACTGACCGTGTTTTGTACTTTTGCTTCTGTATCACAATAAGAAAGTGGTCCTCCTTATTTTTTGAGGTAGCAGAAGGCGGAAAGGGTGGATAAGTACAGTGAGAAAGAATTCCTACAATCAGATTTTAACTTAACAGTTTTCAAAGATTCCCACTGTGCTGTCACAGCAGAAGTGCGGTTCTACCTCTCACCCCTTTATTGTACGTTTTCGTGTCCCAGTGCCACGGATCCGCAGGTGTAAAAGCTACAGGGTGTGTCAGGACAAGGGGGAAAACAGGAGTCCATGGTCAGCTGCTGCCGGAGCTGAACAGCAGAGTTTCCCCCAAAATCTGCTACTGAGCTTTGGTCTCGACTCGAGATTTATTGAGCAAGCCCCAAGCTGGTAAATGTTCAGCATAGGGACCTGCTGCGCTGTTTACCTTCAGATTGTTTTGAACTTTATTGCCACTGAGTTCTGATCTCACTGAAGATTCTCAGTGTGAGGATTTGTTTAATAAGACTTGCAGCCTTTGGACAGCTAATTACAATGCATTGGAAAGCAGTGAGTGTCTTGCATTCTTTCCTGCCTTACAGGTATTATTTGCTTGACCATGCAGATAATTAAATTACTCAAGAATAGAAACTGTAAATATTCATATATCAGTTCAGTCTTCATCTTAGAAAATCAAGTTCTGGGCAGACACTGTTATGTGGAGTGTTTAAAATACTGTTTGAAAAACAGAGATTGGAGAGCATTTAAATATGTCTATGTATAATATAGAGATATCATAAATATGGCTGAAGCATATATATGATGCTGCCTTGGGAGGCAAAGAGAGTTGGCTTTTGGCAGAGATGTGCCTGGGCTCACTTGGAACCTTGTGGTGCTCTGGGCCCATTTCTCTGCAAGTTGCTGGGTTGCAGGAGAGAGGTATTGACAAGCCATGAAACACTTACAGGTGGGACAATGTGGACAAGCAAAATATGCACTGAGCTGCCTTTTCATCTCTTGTTCCAGCTGATGTTAAAAGTTCTGGCCTTGGGTTTGTTTGTCTTAGATTGCAAACAGGCCAGGTAACATCTTAAATGTGTTTAAGTAATCCTTAAAGGACACGACCTGTTCTGGAAGACAACCACTTTGTTTTTATTCTTCTTTGCAATTGTGGATGTGTTCATACTGATAAAAGAGTAGAGCCCCATCCTTTTTCGGGAAGCAGACTAAACTCTTGTCACTCAGAGTTCCACAAGCCCCTGTGCCACTGAAGTGATCAACTAACAAGCAAAATTGTGACAATTACCTATAACTGCCTGAAGCAGAAAGGGTATTAATTTGTCTTTTCTCATTTTAACAGGTGTATTGGGGACATCATGAATTGGAATAAAGGTGGACCTGGTACAAAGAGAGGCTTTGGGTTTGGGGGATTTGCCATAACACCTGGCAAGAAAGAGGAGCCCAAGCTGTCTCAGCAGTCCCACAGTGCGTTTGGCACCGCCGGCTCCTCGGCAGCGTTTGCGAAATCGGGGCCTCCTCAGCTGCCTTCCTTCTACAAAATTGGGTCAAAGAGAGCCAATTTTGATGAGGAGAATGCGTAAGTACACTTACTTCTTGCGTTTATGTAGCTCTAGATTTTAATGTTTTTATGTTTCTGAGGCCGGGGAAGTATCTGTGACATTTACATAAATAAATACATAATAATATACTTAGAAGACTGTGAGATACTATGGTAGCCTGCAGCAGCTTTCCTCCTCCAGCTTTCCCCTCTCGAGAACATATTTTATTCACTCTATGGTGTTCTCAGAGTTGGAGCCAAGCAGAATAAATTTGGGTATCTTTTGCACAGGAAAACATTGATCTCCACAGTTCTTTACTAACCCTTCTCTTGGCTGCATAAATGTATAAATAAGGCTGAGAAAGTTGGGATTGTTCAGCCTGGCGAAGTTTGGGGCTGACCTAATTGTGGCCTTCCAGTACCTGAAGGGAGCCTACAAGAAAGATGAAAAGAGACTCGGTTTTTTGATATCTATTTACCCTGCCATCACTTTGAACTTTTAACATGAATAATTGTAAATGAATAAATCTCAGCATCTTCTCTTGTGTCCATACTGACTTCTGTTGCCCATGTGGGTACCTTGACTCAACCAGAAACCATGAAAGACAGCCCAGTGCTGTAAACCATGTGCTGACTGGGCTGTTGTTCATTTTTTTCCAGGTACTTTGAGGATGAAGAGGAAGATTCCAGCAATGTGGAATTGCCCTACATTCCCGCGGAGAATTCCCCCACTCGGCAGCAGTTCCATTCCAAGTCAGCGGACTCCGACAGCGACGATGATCCTCTGGAGGCATTCATGGCTGAAGTAGAGGCAAGAGCCAGCTCGGGGATTGTTTATTCATTGCTGTGGCTGTGCCTGTGTGCAGTCAGGAGCAGCAAATGTCACTCAGGGCTTTGGCAGCTGCAGTCAAAATGCCGCTTAACTTTGGGGTTCATGTAGGATGGTGTTAGTTAGACCTCAAAAACAGATTAGGTAGACAGAGAGTGGATATGACTTACAATAACTGTTTAACTGCTTTGAGGATGTCAGAACAATACAACATAGAGCTCTGCTTGTTTCTTCTCTGAATATCAAACTAAGGTTTTGTGCATTTTTCACTACCTAAATGGAAATTGTTTGCATTTATGACTAGCTGTTTCTTAGCTACAGTTGTGTTATTAGTTGGATTCAGGAGGAATATGAGGAGTTTATTTTTTCAATAACACTCTCACAAGCTTAGAGTAGTATATAAAATCAAAGGTACTAGTAGGAGAATTTATTTCGCATAATCAGAAACGGAACAAGACAAAGCTGAGTCCAAGAAGAGTTGTCTCTATGACATAATAGTCTATTACTCAGAAACATTTTTCCCTTCCTTGTTTTACCATCTTGGTCTTTTTAACCTGACAATTTTATGACCTGCTAGGATCAAGCTGCTCGAGACATGAAGAGACTTGAAGATAAAGACAAAGAAAAAAAGAACGTTAAGTAAGTTCTCTTTTATCATTCCCATCCCTGCCTGTGTCTTGTATGGTGCTCAGAGAATTCCAGTGCATTTTGTGGATGATGGTTGTTCATTAGACAGTGTAGTATATACCTAATAAACATCATTAACCTGTGCATGAGATCCTGTGGGTAACGATTTGTGCTGTAAAAATGGGATAATAGGGAAGAATCCCTGGCAGCATCCTGTGGCAAACTGCAACAACACTGAGAGTTAGCCCACGCGAGAAGCCTTTCTAGGCCACAGAAATCGGGACAGCACGTTGTACTCCTGCCACTTTCCACATCAGCCTGGATAGTTTTTCTGCTTCCCACACCCTTGGAGAGATCAGAAGGTTTAGCTTAAAATTGCATTTATATGAGCAAAATAACTCAGTGCTGCTGTGCCTGGAGTACTGGAGACTCTTCTAAACTTGGACTAGGTTTTTCCACATTAAATCTTATAGGTTAGGTAGCACATGACAGTTGGGGTACTAAATTTGGAGTTTAAACAATTTAAATTCGTGCAGCTTATCTATTTGTTTTGACCAGGAAAAACAATTATGCTGTTGATTCTTGATAGAAATGTCAGATATATTGGTAGAAGTTACATTGCATGGGGTTGATCAGATTATACATGGTCCTGGCACAGAACACCGGATACAGATCACCACCTGGGGAAGTTCTGAACTGGATTTGCACTTCCTGGCTCGTATTCCTCTTCAGTTATGGGACTTCTGTAGCATCAAGAGCTTAGACCAGGATGATCTTTGATGTGGCTTCTGCTGGGAAGATGGAATCCAAATCTTTCAGTCTCAGTACTAGAAGTAAAGAGAAGTCTTTGCAGGGTCAATGCTGTGGTTGGCACCAGATATGAAAACTCCATGGGTTGGGAATATAAATGTTGCCGAGTTGATAGTGTTGTGTCTTCCACAAAATCTGGAGCTCAGCACTAATCAAATGAAACTATTGAGCTGAGTCTGTGGAACACTTGCAGGGAAGTTTTTTCTCCGCTTGTTTTTCCAGGGGTATTCGAGATGACATTGAAGAGGAAGATGACCAAGTGAGTTCCTACGCAGTCTTTCTATCTTCTTTTTCGTTGTTTTGTATTTTTTAACTTTCCCTCTCCAAACACATAACTACTAGGGGCAAACAAGATTCCAGTATCATGCTCAGTATCTGGACAATTCAGCAGGAAGCTGTAGTGGTTGCCCTGCTGTCTCTACTCTTCTGGGTGTTTTAAGAAGAATATTAGACAATTGGATTCATTGAAGAAGATTTTTTTCAGTCAGTTTAAACTTCAGCCTTCTGTACAGGTTGTTCAGTGTCTGAGGATCTTACACACTACAATGAGCACATCAGCTCCAGGGGACACCAGGGAGAGGCTGTTGCACTGTGGAGACTCCTTGCAGTGAAATGTGGGGTCTGTTCAGGGCAGGAATCAGACTTTTTGATCCCTATTTTCAGAGAAGTTCCAGTTCTCATTGAGGTTTATAAGCATCACTGTAGCAGAAATAATAAAGAGAAAAGGCTCAATTTCAGAATGTGCCTTCCTACTGAGTTGTAGTTGCTAACTCTTGTGTTACTTGCATTAGTGCAGAGCTTGGCAGGGTTGTCTGGCCTTGAGGCCTCTGCTCCCAGTGTGGTGAGTGTAGCTGTGCCAGAGTTGAGCAGAGGTGACTTTATGCTTGGGGAGAGCTGTTGTTCAAGTGCATTGTGTGCACAGCTCTGTGCCTGAGGGATAATTGGCCAGCAAAATGGAAAAGCCAGATGAGTATTTATGTATATTTGTAATTGAGCCTTGCTTTACAAATCTGATCTTAAATATTTGCTTCAAGCGAGACTGGTGTTTTCTCTATGAGAAAATCTCACACTGGTGTCCCAGTGAGAATCTGAGAGACACAAACATCTTTGTGAGCTGTGAGGATGGCATGTGACAGGGTGACAGTGTCTTAACTCAGGCTTGTCTTGGAGGACTTTTCTGAAATACTTTCTTTCACTTTTGTTGTTGACTTGCTCCATGGAAAATAGATACATTTTCATTTCCTAAAGTCTAGTTAGGGGAATTAAAGAAACTATCTTTGGCATAGCATGTTTTAAAAATCAACATCATATGCTTAGTAACAATGTGTTTTCTGGTTAGAAACTTACAGTGTTTTGTGCTTTGTTCATCTGGAAATAAGGATAGATCCTTCTGTTGTTAAACATAAGACTTCGTAGAAGGAATTGTTAAGCAGACACAAGAGAAGTTTGGTTTTTTTAGGAGCATTTTGTGGTGTACGTGGCACTGGAGTTGTTTTCTTCATTTGTACTTCTTGTCCTTCAGGATGTATCTGTTGGTGTTTATTAGAAGAATCTGTTCTAGTGAACCTAGTTACCTTTTTCCTCAATGGTGGGTGTGAAAGCAAACAGCCACTTAGCATACACATCACTCCAACAAACAGTAGTACTTTTGCATCCTACTGTAGGTGAGCTTGCTGATCTGTTTTGCTGCAGGAAGCGTATTTTCGCTACATGGCTGAGAACCCCACTGCTGGCGTGGTGCAAGAGGAGGAGGAGGATAACCTGGAGTATGATAGTGATGGGAACCCGATTGCACCGTCCAAAAAAATCATTGATCCTCTTCCACCTATTGACCACTCAGAGGTAGGAGGGTGTTCTGTTCTGTTCTGTTCTGCTTGAGCCATCCCAGAGAGCAGGAGCTGAGGAGGCCCCTGTAATATTTCAGTGCTTTCTTAGGTAAGTCATATTAAAGATCCTTGAAATGGCTTCATTTAAGCAAATGTTCAGACAATGAAGAACTTCAGAAAAAAAGGAATCTTGAGTCTGGACTAACTGAGTAATTAATTAATTGTGTTGCAGATTGAATACCCACCATTTGAGAAAAATTTCTATGATGAGCATGAGGAGATCACCAGCCTGACGCCGCAGCAAGTGGTGGAGTTACGGCATAAGCTGAATCTCCGGGTAAGTTGGTCACCACACTGCCCTCCCAGCAGCTTTTAACTCCCCTTCTGGTTTGGACTAGATTAGTTTTAATGAAGATTTTCACTGGGAACTCCGTCTTTTGCATCTAAGCCTCTCAGACACCTGCAGTGACGTTGATTTCTTGGAAGTCTCCTATGGGTTTGTGAAAGTGGGCAGTGAGGAATGCTACTTGGACTAAAGACCTCTGGAGCTAGGAGTTAGAACTGGAAATAGATGTAAAGTTAGTTCTTTGCCATGTGTGACGTGTTAGTGGAGTGACCTTCTATGATGGGAATTATTTGGGGTAGAACACCAGTTAGACTCAAGGAGGTAAAAACAATGTTTAGTAGCTCATGTTGATTGACAGATAATTAAATTTTTATACCTGAAAGCCCTGTTTACACAACACATCTGGAATTTGCACCCAGTTAAATTTAGTGTCCACTCAAAAAGTAAAGTTCTTTTTCAGAGGCAGAGAGACCCTTTTTTTTTGGTTTTGTTTGTTTGTTTTTTTTTACAGATTGCTCTTTTTCTCTGACTGTTCATGAACAAAGATATTTTTCTCTTTCCAAGGTCTCCGGAGCTGCTCCTCCAAGGCCTGGCAGTAGTTTTGCTCATTTTGGGTTTGATGAGCAACTTATGCATCAGATTAGGAAATCTGAGTATACCCAACCCACTCCAATACAATGTCAGGTGAGTGTTGTTACTTCTCAAACTTGTAAAGGGAACAAAAAGAACACATGCAAAGCTCCCTCACCCACAAGGATGTGACAAATGCAATTCTAGTTGCCTACAGAGTGGGTTTTTCTAGAAAAATAGCTTCGATATTTTTAAGTAGAAGTTTACTCACTTTTTTTCCTTGTTAAATGACCAGTGTAAATACATCCACATTCCTTTTTCATTGGATTTTGGTGAATGAAAAAGATTCAAGTGATGTCTCTTGCGTAGAGAAATGTGTGAAAAGTTCAGGGTTTTTTTGTTGTGGGCTTTCCTCATTACCTGAGATTTCCTGTACTGTCTAGCACAAGGATTGCTACAGTGGGCATATGTGCCTCAGAATCTCCTTCTTTTTAGGGTGTTCCAGTGGCACTAAGTGGCAGAGACATGATTGGGATAGCCAAGACTGGAAGTGGGAAAACAGCTGCCTTCATCTGGCCAATGCTGATCCACATCATGGATCAGAAGGAGCTTGAACCAGGGGATGGTCCCATCGCAGTGATCGTCTGCCCGACCCGGGAGCTCTGCCAGCAGGTACGTGTGTAGCATTCCTCTGTGTGCCAGCCAGTCTGCTTGGAGAAGGCAGCAAAATTCTTGGCAAAAATTAGCAGAGAACCTCAGGAAAGTATTTTAAAAAACTACTTTGTGCATGAGTAGCCTGGCTCCAGCTCACAGCTCTTTCTCACAGCTCTTTCTTACCATTGTTTTCGTGGAGGATCATAACAAACCTAAAATTTTAAATTTTTGCACAGTGCTGCTATATTATTTTCAGGTATAAGAGTGCTGTAGATGCAATGTGACAAATCGTATGTGCAGAAGGGCAGAGCCTGCGGGTTAAATTATTGTTGGATGCCTAACAGGTTTCTCAAGTTACTGGAAATCATCCACATGTGTTGAAGTATTCACCCCTGAGGAGTTTGGAATAATTTCACTAAGTTAGTAGCTGAAGACTCCGTTTCAGGAGCCATGCTGCACTTCCAGGGTAGGTGTGTTGTCTCGGAGCTGTCTGATGTGAGCTGTGCTGTGTTTGTGTCACGCCCTCAGATCCACTCCGAGTGCAAGCGCTTTGGCAAGGCCTATAACCTGCGCTCCGTGGCCGTGTACGGAGGAGGGAGCATGTGGGAGCAAGCCAAGGCTCTGCAGGAGGGGGCAGAGATCGTGGTCTGCACGCCAGTAAGTACCTGTGTGCACCAAAACCACCAAACCAAAGGGGTTTGCTCTCTTCAGCTTGAAGAAAGTTGTAAGAGTCTGTTCCTATGACGTTAATATTGACACTTAATTCTAGACTGAGGGCTCGAGATGTTTTCTGTTCTAAGTCTCTGGTAAGTCAGGATGAAAAGCAGCTAGGTGGTTGTATATATTAACATGTTTTTAAAGGTGCTTTATTTTCTTAATAGGGTCGTTTGATTGATCATGTGAAAAAGAAAGCTACAAACCTGCAGAGAGTCACTTACCTCGTGTTTGATGAAGCTGACAGAATGTTTGATATGGGGTTTGGTACGTATTGAACCAAAGTCACTATTTTGGAGAGCAGTGGTGCCCAGTCCCAGCTTAGGGGGTCTATAAAACTAAATAGTGAGTGAGAAGCACTCATTCTTTCTGTGTTAATATGTTAAATAAAGCAATGAAACTGCATTTTGACTTAATTTTTCTAAATAATGAGTGTACAGGGTTAATGAGAGCATTTCTTTTCCTTTGCAGAATATCAGGTCAGATCAATCGCAAGCCACGTACGTCCTGACAGACAGAGTGAGTAAACAGTGGGTCTGGAGCAGAGCTTGGATTTCCAGTTCTGGACATAGCCACACCAGGAGACTGTGCCAAAGTCCACTGGTGTTATTCTCAGCATGGGCTGTTGGGAGGGAGCAGCTGTGACATGTGGGCATTCAGCTCATCTCTCTATAATCCCTCCACTGACTACGCTCAGGGCAAAGATGATTAGCTGAATTCATGTTCATATGCCTTGAAATTCAGTGTTCTGAGCTGCCATGGGAGAAAGGTCACAACAGTGCTCCGTATTACCAGTATTTCAGATGCCATGAAATATGTTTCCACTTTGTGGTATTCTAACAGTGGTTGGTAATTTCCATTCGAACCCATAAAACCTTAGCTTCAGTTCATTGACACTCAGGAATCCAGGTCCTCCTTCAGAACATCTGTGCAGTGTTTTCACAGTTCTGAAAGGAAGTTTCTACTTCAAGGAGTTTGAAGCCTGTTTCTCTTCCAGCCCTCTTGTTCAGTGCCACGTTCCGTAAGAAGATTGAGAAATTGGCCCGGGATATTCTCATCGACCCAATTCGGGTGGTGCAAGGAGACATTGGAGAGGTGATTCCACGATACTTGTGAGACACTCCGAGCAAGGAATTGTTCTGTTTCTGTTCTCTGAAATTTAAGTTAAACGGCAAAAATCACCATTTATAATTAGTTTTAAATAATTTGTGCTTAGCAAAAATAGAAAGTTTTGTGGGTTTCTATTTTTATCTTACTGACCTTTCCACCAACAAATATTCCTGTAGTGTTGGGAGGTTTCATCAAGGAGTAGAACACTAATTAAAGTAGTGGTTTATTTTTGTTATTAGGCTGAATCAACGGTTGTATCTTTTAGTTTTGTCTCAAAAGCGTAAACCAAGCCATTGTAACTTCTACAGTGAAGAATTTGAAACTTAAAATCTGTGTCCTATGGTTTACATGGAAATATTGATGCTGGACTTGCTTGACAGTGACAGCTGAACTATCAGCAGGCTGGGATCTGGTAGGAAGCTGATGAAGTGGGCAGATATAAACTTGCTGGGAAGAAACTTTGCTAATAATATATTGAAACTGTTGAGAAATTGCATGAGATGCCTTCAGAACATCCTTCTTTTAACCAGTTCTGTGTATTTTTTGGTTTTTACATCAGGTCCCTTTATAACAAAAGAATGACTGCCTGAAGCCCCTTCTTTCTGGGACAATTTTTCCTTGATTTTGCTTAAGAAAAGTACCAGCTTTCCTAGCTCAATCACAGGGCCTCTATTCATTGATCTAAACTATTACTGTATAGTGGGAGCATCATCCTTGAAATGATATTAAAATGTGTAAAAATTAAATCTTTCAGAGAAACTTGCAGGTAGCGCTGTAAGCTGCACTGCACTGTATTAGTTGTGATGCAGAATGTTTGGGAAGTCTGTGTGTTCCTCCCACCTTCCTGACTCTGAGGACATTTCTCCCCTTAGGCAAATGAAGATGTCACTCAGATTGTGGAGATCTTCCCCTCTGGGCCCAGCAAGTGGAACTGGCTGACGCGGCGCCTCGTGGAGTTCACGTCCTCTGGGAGCGTCCTCCTCTTTGTCACCAAGAAAGCCAATGCAGAGGAACTGGCCAATAACCTCAAGCAGGAGGATCATAACTTGGGGCTGCTTCATGGGGACATGGACCAGAGTGAGAGGAATAAAGTCATTTCAGAGTTTAAGAAAAAGGGGATCCCCATCCTGGTAGCTACTGATGTGGCAGGTACGTGACCTTCTGGAAAGCAGCTCAGACAAGCTGTGGGTATCAGCAGAAAGGCAAACATGTTTTAGTGGAAGGCAACCAGGTTGGCTTCTGCACCTGCAGGACACTGCGCTCCAGGTGCTTTTCAGAACCATGGAATATCCTGAGCTGGAAGGGACCAGAAAAGCTGTGTCTTAAGGAAATGGTTGCTGTTCATTCATCAGCTGACATTCCTTTTGCCCACGGGAACAGAGCAGGGTGATAACCTGGTACCAGAGGAATTGCTTTGAGTTAATTGGGGTTAATGACACTTCCCACCACGTTGCTCTTTCTTCCAGCTCGAGGGTTGGATATCCCTTCCATCAAGACTGTCATCAACTACGACGTGGCTCGGGACATAGACACCCACACGCACCGGATCGGCCGCACCGGCCGCGCGGGGGAGAAGGGGGTGGCCTACACTCTGCTGACCCCCAAGGACAGCAACTTCGCTGGTGACCTCGTCAGAAACCTGGAGGGTGCCAACCAGCACGTCTCCAAAGAGCTGCTGGATTTGGCAATGCAGGTATGAACCAGCAAAACTTGAGGTGAGGAAGTTTAACTCCAGATTCAGCTCACAGTGCTGGTTTCATCATGTGTTAGCAGTGACCTTTTGGGGATCTGTCCTCGTTCAAAGTAGGTTTCCTAGTGTTTTGAATGGCCTTTGAAAGAATCCATGAAGATTTTGGAACACAGTATGTGATCTATTTTGGGGCCAGGCACTGCCTAGGAAATTAGGAGCTGTAATCTGCTGATGCCAGCAGAGCATTCCAGTGTCTCATTGCAGTCAGATTTATAGCAGGCACCTGGGAGATGCAGCTTAGTTGAAAGCTAAACTAGAAAACAATTACAGGGACATTACCTCTGTGAAAGGGTTGTTGCTTGATCGTTCCACCTGCTTGGCAGTGCTCTCTGGCAGGTTTGCTATATGTAGGTATGACAGGTAGCTGCAACAATTGTGCTTGTGCCACTGAACTTATCAACTCTTTAATTTCTTGTCTTTTGCTGCCTGTGTAGCTGCAAGACGGCCCAGGGTTTTTGGCAACTCCCAGATTCAGATTAGCAGGCCTGTGGATACATTAGCAAGCAGCTTGGACAGCAGCTGCCAAAAGTAAATACTTTTTCTGACATAGGCAGCATTTTCAGAAGGGACAGAATTAGTGATGCAGAGTTCCCCTGACTGCCTTGAGAGGAGCATGTGGAAGCCAACCGTCTTACTCACATTTGGAAAGACTGTTGGGCATAAAAAGAGGTGCAGCCAACTATTATTTATACACCTGGAAACAGCAGGTCTGGTTGGCTGACATTCCCTGGCCACTGCTTGGTACAGAAAGTTTTGCTGACAGACCCTCATTTCTCCTTAGCCAAGCACAGGGCTGAATCAGTGAAACCAAAGTACGAGCAAGAGCAGAGCTCCCAAGTAACGGCATTGGAAATTGTGTTTATTCCTGGGTTTATTAGAATGCAAACCCCCAAAACCTTAACCTGAATGAGAGTTGAAGGTGTAAAATTAGTTTTCATAGAAAGCATTTGTAACCCAAAGCATCAGGCCCACATGACACAACTGCCTACAGCAGCTGTGTGGTTGAATGGAAAACAGTAGTTACGTTTGTCTTTTGAAATGCTCAGTATCCCTTTTTTATCAGCCTCATTACATGCATCTATGAAGCATAAATTTTTATTCCCTGTGTTGAGAAACATTTGTCCTTCTGTTACAGAATCCATGGTTCCGGAAATCCCGTTTTAAAGGAGGGAAGGGCAAGAAGCTGAATATTGGTGGTGGTGGCTTGGGATACCGTGAACGCCCTGGGCTGGGCTCAGAAAATACTGTGAGTAGAGATGCTGAAGAGGTTGTTCACAGATTCTTGGAACTTTTTCACTTAGTATTGGTTACTCTTTAGTTTACAAAAATCTTGGTACTGGATTACAATGTCTGCTTTTAAAGTTCTCATAGCTTAGCATCTTTCAGAGTTAGGATCATATATCTCAGGTGAAAGTCTCCTGTGCTGGTCTTCTCTTGTCAAGAGCTGCTTTTTTTTAGAGCTAGAGTGATCCAGAAGATTTGGAGCTTCCTCATAAAATAGACTGTCACTGTAAAATAAACACTAATAAATTACTTGAAAAGCCATTTCTAGGCTGATTTGTGGCAGAAAAAAAAATGGAGCAAACTGTTCCACTGCTCAGGGCTCTCCAGAAGTCTGTCATCCTTAGTGGATGTATTTCCTGAGTGCAGGGACAGGATAGATGTGGGCAGTTGTTGAATTGCGTGTGTCTGTGTGGGATAAACCTCTGCAGCTGCCCTTGGTGTTTTTGCACAGGACCGTGGAAACAACAACAGTGTGATGAGCAACTATGAGGCCTACAAGCCATCCACAGGGGCCATGGGGGACAGGCTGACAGCAATGAAAGCAGCTTTCCAGGTTGGTTCCGTGCTTGGACTCCTTTTCTGCCCTGAAAATGCAGCAGCCCTGTTATTTCAGGGGAGTTGAGCGTGGTGATTGTGGCTGTGTCACTTGGAGCACACTCAGCATTGCAGTCCCAGGTGATGCAGTCAGGTGCAGGCTGGACTGAACACGTTTGCACAAATTTGCCAAACTTTGTTTTCTGCTGTCTCTTTGCTCTTTTTCCTTTTTGGATTCTGCACCTGGGTTTGATTCTGTTGAGGTTGCTTGGCAGCAGAAGTGTAATTGCAGTCAAAAGGGGAAACAGAAGCTCTTTCTCTTCAGTGTAAAAATGAACCCCACAATATAGGAATTCCCTTGTCGGTGTTGTCTGGTGGGAGGTGCCCGTTACTGTGTGTCCATGAGCACAGCAGGAATGTAATCACTCCAACACTGACTTTTTCTGGGAGCTCTTTTGCCCCAAAGTCCAAGGCGGATTGTGAACACACGATAACTCCGTGTTCCGTGGGGCAGCACAGAGACAAACCTGCTCTCTTTTGTCTCTCCCCTTCCTGCAGTCCCAGTACAAGAGTCACTTTGTTGCTGCAAGTTTAAATAACCAAAAGACTGGGAGCTCTGCTGCTGGTGCCAGTGGCTGGACCAGCGCCGGGAGCCTGAACTCCGTCCCGACGAGCTCGGCGCAGCAGAACAGCGCCAGTGCCGAGAGCCCCATGGCCACCACTGCGGCCGCAAAGGGCGTCCCGGGCTTCACCAGCACGGGCACCTTGAGCAGCGTGCCCACCTTCCCCAGCGCCGGAGCACAGGCCTTCAACAGCACCAACGCCAGCACCAACAGTCGGGAAGGCGGCGGCGGCATTGTC
This sequence comes from Nicator chloris, assembly GCA_013400495.1. Classification (NCBI taxonomy): domain Eukaryota; kingdom Metazoa; phylum Chordata; class Aves; order Passeriformes; family Pycnonotidae; genus Nicator; species Nicator chloris. The sequence continues at coordinate 166,225 of WAAE01020281.1, read as the reverse complement.
AGAGAACAACGGTACAACGACAACCGGAACAGCCGGCACGGCGAGGCCCCGCGGCGCGGCGAGGGCGGTGGCCGCGGCGAGGGCGGTGGCCGCGGCGAGGGCGGTGGCCGAGGAGAGGGTGGTGGCCGTTATGATGGCCAACGCTACAACGATGGCCAGCGTTACAATGATGGCCAGCGTTACAATGATGGCCAGCGTTACAACGACGGCCAGCGTTACAACGACGGCCAGCGTTACAACGATGGCCAACGCTACAATGATGGCCAACGCTACAATGATGGCCAGCGCTACAATGATGGCCAGCGCTACAACGATCCCCAACGTTACAGCGACGGCCAACGCTACAATGACAGTCAGCGTTACAACGATGGCCAGCGCTACAACGATGGCCAGCGCTACAACGATCCCCAACGTTACAGCGACGGCCAACGCTACAACGACGGCCAACGCTACAATGACAGTCAGCGTTACAACGATGCCCAGCGTTACAGCGACGGCCAACGTTACAATGACGCCCAGCGCTACAACGATGCCCAACGCCAGGGTGAAGGCGGCGGGCGGCACGGTGACCCCTCCCGGCACGGTGACCCCTCCCGGCACAGCCACGGCGATGTCCATCGCCACAGCGAGGGCCGGCACTTCACCGACTTGCCGGGCGGCGGCAACCGCAACAACGATGAGAGCAGGAACAGCGGCGAGGGGAGGAACAGCGAGAGCAGGGATGGAGAGAACAGGAAGGAGGCCAACAGCCGAGACAACAAGACAGATGGTTTTGCTGTCCCAGAGCCCCCAAAACGGAAGAAGAGCCGGTGGGACAGTTAAAAACCGGGGATTCACAGCCTGGAATCTCTGCAGGTAGTGTTGTCTTTTTCCAGAGGATTTCTTGGGGTTTTTGGTAACTGGTTGTTGAGCAGCTGGGGCAGGAGAAGGAAACCATGAGAACCCCCATGCAAGTTCATCTGCGGACAGATTGACCCGAACGAAATGCACACAACACTTAGTGAAAGAAATCATTTTGATAAAGCTCCCTGGGTTCTGCTTTGAAACATTCAGTGCTCAAGTGACTCTGCTGGATTTAAACAGATCTTCTTGACTAAAAGAAGCTGTTCCACATCCTTGGAACGTTAAGAAACTGTTGTCCATAGAAGTATCAATTAGTCTTTTCTTAACCAGCGTTCACATTTACAAACCAGTCCAGTCCACCTAGAGATGCTCAGGACCTGCCTGTTAGACATTAATCTTGCAGCAGTTTGGTCAGTATGGTGAGTTCTTCCCCCATCTCTTTTTCACATATTCTCCCCAAATAATTTGGCCTCCAGGTTACCCCCTTACCTCTCTCCCCATCAACTAAGAATGTGTCAATTTGCTTTGCTGAAGGTGGGGCAGAGCAAGTTGGGTTTTTTTTGGTTTTTCTCTGTGTGTATGTGTGGAGCTGTTCAAGGGATCCTTCTCCATCCCAACAAACCACAAATTCACTTGTAGTGTAGGTTGGACTGCCTGGCTTGTTTGTGGTCAGTACTTTAATTCCAATCCCATTGCCCAGATATTTTTTTTTCTTTCGAAGAACCTCCTGTTTTCTAATATCCCTCATTCTGGTGGAAGCCTGCATAGCAAACCTGTGTCTCTGCTGTGCCTATGCACCCTCTGTTCTGAGAGGGTTGAGTGCTTTCTTCAAATTAAAAACTAAAAAGGGAAAACAATGTAGACATACCACAACAGTCAGAAGCTGGAGCCCCCCAGGAAGTGTGGCTAAAGGAAGAAGATTCAGAAATTCAGGGATCTGTTGCTCAGAAGCCTTTAGGGAGAACCCAGAAAACAATTAATTAAAAGAAACAAAATCTGGCCCTGTTTTGGACACATGTAGTAAATCTGTAAAATCTTGCTTGCCCATTTTTAACTTTTTTTTTGTGTGTATTCCCATTTTTTAACTTCTTTTTTTTTTTTGCCACAAGGTAGGGAAGAACTTTTCAGTTGGGACGTGTCAGCACCCACCGCTGGCTCGTTTCCACTGGAAGATGTACCAGAAGCTGTCAGGGTTTTGTGACATTGTGATGTTTTCTTTATCAGCTGTGCATTTACTTTCTGCTTGCTCTAGTAAATGTTTTATTACTGGTACAAAAATATAAAGTATGTGCTTTTTATTCTTCACTTCCTTTGGCTGCCCCGATGCTCAAATGGAGAACTGACTGTCTGGAGATCCGACTGTGTCTCTCCCACCAGAAGTTGTAGATTGTAGTTGATAAAATACTTCCTGTGGTTTTTCTTAGTATCTTTCACCCCAAAATGTTTCACAAAGCCTGTTTATCTTCAAGGCCTCCTGAGGAATACATTTTCCTCCACTTAATAAGAGGAAAGGATACAGCCCAGAACATGTGACTCGTCCCAGCTTTTTGTGGGGTCATGGGCAGACCTGGAAAGAGAACTCTGCAAAAGTCCCAAGATCTGACTGACAGCTGACCTGGCTACAGTTCAGACACCAAATGATTATTTGGGCCCCCTCAGAAACCAGATCTAATCTGCTGGAGTTTTTTTAAATGGTTTCCAGAATTGCCTCCCCACAGTCTGGACAGGAATCATTGCCCTGGTTTGAGCTCTGCACATTTGGTGTGAAGACAAGGGTGTTTCAGGGCAGACTGGCAGGGCTTTACAAGCTGTTGTGTTCCCCTTCTCACCCTGAAGGTTCATCTCTGCAATTAAAGATTGACGTTTCAAGACAAAATGTAAAAATAGCCCCACAGTCTGAGCTGCCATCGGCTCCCTCCCTTCCCAGATCCCCTCTCGCTGCCACTGGGACCCGGCCCTGTGTGAGGCAGGTACTGGGGGTTCTCCCCTTCTTGTTAACACTGCCCTCTGCTCCTTGTAGGATTCTTGAAATTCCTCACTCCTCTTCCACCTACCAGGAGCCTCTTGGGAAGAGAGTGATTAAATATTGATCAGTGACAGGGAGGCACAAATGTCAGCTTGCAGGGCTGTGTGAGGTTTGTGGGAGGGTTGGTTCCATCCCCTCGGAACAAGGGAGCAGTGTGAGCAGCATTCCAACTGCCCTGAGAGGGGATCTGGCCCTGGAGTGGCAGCTGTGCTGGTGTCTTCCAAAGAGACAAATTCCTTCCAAGAGATGATTTTAAAAATGTCAGTCCTGGAGCCCTTCCCTTTCCTTCCATGGCTCCTGGCTGTCTGTCCCTGCAGCTCCCTATGCCTCGCTTTGCACCATAGCTTTTCACTGGAAGATACGGGCATGCACACAGTTATTTACCTGGTCCCTGTCACTGTCTTTAGCATGAAATTGCTGCCTTGAGGAACTGTGTAGGAAGAAGATGCTCCATGCTACCACCGTGCTGTTTAATTTATCTGCCATCTACACAGCTCCTCCTCAGGTGAGCTTTCCCAGGCGGTGCAGGTGCAGGGCAGGGGATGCTGGGGCTCCTGTCCATGGCAGGGGGCAGAGGGAGAGCAGACCTGGCTGGGAACGGGGCCAGGGTTCCAGCCTTTCCCCCACTGCTGCTCTCCAGCCACCGCTGCTGGCTCCGTGATGGAATACAAGAGTGGAAACAAGGCAGACAGACTCTCTTTATTCACTTCTTAGCCTGCAATGAGAGGACAGGGCCACGACTGTTGCATGCAGGGGCCTTTGTGTTAATGGATGAAGTGTTGGGGATCCAGGTATTCCCTGCACCCTTCCAGGCCATGAAGTTTGTCCTGCCTCCTTCATCCCACCCTGTCCCAGTGCCTCCTGCTCCAGTTAGTGATTGCGTGTTTGTGTTCACTCCATCCACGAGCTGCAGAGGATGAGGAGGGCAGGGTGAGCTGCAGAACAGCTCCACGGGCACTCTGTGCCCCCCCAGGCTGGAAAAGGCGGGAGCTGGTGCTGGAGTCCGAGGCAGGATCGGGCTGATGGGATGGGCTTTAACCGCCCTGGAGAAGTCACCTCCCACTTGTGGGGGTAGGACCGAGCACGGAGGTGTTTATGGTGAAGACTGAAGGCTTTGCAAGCACAGGGATCACATCAGTCCCTTGCGTGTGGAGGAGAATGAGGTTTTATGGCTTGTGTTTGGGCCGGGGGGGAGGAGGAGCGAGAGCACGTGGTCGCTTTGCACCCCGGCTCTGACGGAAAGGGAGCCAGGGCGTTCCGGCTGCTCTCCCAACCCCGGCTCTCCATGCAGGTGTAAGCAGGGCCCAAAGCGTGAGGATCAGCATCTTTCCAGGCACCTCTGCATGGCCAGGTGGGAAATCCACCCTCCGCTTCACATCCTCGTCTCCAGCTCCTTGTTGGGCTTGGGGTGACACTGAGTCAGGTCTGTCAAATCCACCGCGTTTTCCCCCTGGCGTTTCTGGCTCAGTTCCTGGGTGGCGCAGGGCAGGAGCTGGTCCGAGGTGCCAGAGCTGGGGATGTACCCGGGCAGGCGGGGCCGTGCCGGGAGCAGCAGCCCCCGGGTGCCCCCTGCTCCCCGCCCCGCCAGGCTCGTGCTGCAGCTTTGGGGGGCCTGGGAGCCCCGCCCGGCGCAGCAGCAGCTCCCGGGGCGCGCCTGCTGCCCCAGGTCCAGCGCCAGGAGCCTCCGGAAATGAGCTTTCTTGATCTCGGCCTGCACCTGAGAGAGCAGAGGGGACGGCTGTGTCCGGGGACAGCAAAACAGCCTTGCCTTGCCCTTCCCTTTGCCCTTCCCTTTGCCCTTCCCTTTGCCCTTCCCTCCCTTTCCCTTTTTTCTTTCCCTTTTTTCCCTCCAAATCTTATTGAGAGGGATGGACCTGAGGTTTTTGCTCTGGTTATCACAGCCTGGGGCTGCAAGTTTGCCTTCTCTGATTCTAAAGGGGCTGGAACAGGGAGCTTAGCTCCACACTCTTCCCACTTACCTCCCCATTGCAAAAGCAGTAGATAAAAGCCACAAAGAAACCCTGCCAAGAGACCAAAAGAGGTGGAGTTTGAGGTCCCTGAGCCTCCCTGGATGAATGTCCCTCAATGCTGGGAGCAGCCCCGTGTCAACACACCTGGGAGGAGTTAAAGAGCATCTCGTAGTGCATCTGGATCTGCCACAGGAGCCCGGAGACCTCGGTGTAGGGCATGGCCATGAACACCACGTAGTGGACTCCAAACAGCGGCATCAGCACCAGCGTGGACTTGAGCAGCTTCCTGAAAGGAGAGACCTCAGCTTGCCCAGGACCTGCTGGGCAGCCCCCGGCCCCTGCAGGGTCCAGGCTGGAGGTGGGAGCAGGAAGAGCTTGGAACTCCAGAGCCAGGCTTCAATCCAGCAGAGCTGCAAGGAGACCTGGCTGCCCCTGACCTGCCACCCTTCCTCACTCCTCCAGCCCTGCCCACACCTCTGCTCCTCCTTCACAACCTCTGGGAGCCGTCCTGGCCAAACAGGACAGGAGGCTTTGGTGCTGCCAGCACTTGCCTGTACTGCTGCCGGGGGTCCAGCTTGCCCGTGGTGGTCTCCCAGAGCTTGGAGGCCAACACCCGGACGATGTTGAGGAAGAGGAAGAAGTTCACCTGCCAACAGACACCCACGGTGGTGATGGTGCCCACTGGGACCCAGGGTCTTCCCGAGGCACCCTCGGGGTCACAGGCAGCTCTGGGTGAGGTGCAGGCAGGGACATGGCAGCGATGCTGTGGGCAGAGCAGGAGGAACCAGAGCCCCCAGATCCCTCTGGGCTCTCCCTGGGTGCCGGAGTGGCCGGGACAAAACTCCAGTGACCACAAGCCAACAGCTCTGGTCTCTATCAATCCTCTTTCCCCAAAAGGAATTGGGAGGTTCATCCACAGGATTCTTACCACGACAGCAGCCAGGATGGGGACCTGATAAATCCACTTCATGTTCCCTGCACTGAGGTCCCAGCACCTGAGAAGACCAGTGGAAACTTCTTGGAGAAACCTGACACCACTGGGAAGGATGGCTCCCTGTACCCCCAGCCACCCCAGCACTCCCATCTCATACTCTCCACCCCCTTGTTGGGCTTTGTGTAAATCTTGAGCTGTAGCTACAAAATTTACATTTGTAACCATCATGGTGGGGCAAAGCAGATTTAAATGAGCATAGACGTTCCTGAGGGCTCCTTGGCCACCTCATCCCAAACTCCTGCTGTTCCTTTTAAAATGCCTCACTCCAGAATGTGCCCTTTAGCATCTATCTCTGTGCTGTTTATTGATCAATTTATGGTGCAAAACTGCATCCACCACCTTTCCAAGTGCAGAACAAAACCGCTATTGCTCTGCATTGCTGACAATTCTATGAGCAAGCCTCCTGTTGTTCTTTTTGGAAATTTTTCATTTCCAAAAAGCTCTGGTGCCCACAGATACTTTGCTGGCATTTGCAGCCACTCTTCCCCTCCCAAAGGCCCTGGCAAAGGTGGGTGTACATACTGTGTATCCGCCAGCGAGGCCCTGACACTGGCCCAGACGGACACAAACACAGCAGGGAGACCTGGAGGGGCAGGGACAGAGTGAGGAGCAGGCTTGAAGCATCACCTTTGCAGACCAAACCAGCTCCTGCATCCCACTGCCCTTCCCTGGGCCCTCGGTGCCGCTCAGCCATGGCCGATGCCGCGGCTCCCGGCTGCTCTCCGGCACCACGGCCGGGGCCGGGCTCTGTGCTCACCCCAGCCGATGATGATGAGGACCCACAGGTAACTCTTGTTGGAGAGGAAGGCCATGAAGATCAGGCTGTGCAGGTAGAGACCTTCCACCAGGATCCAGTAGTGGTTGGTGGCCAGAAAATAGAGGAAGAGAGTCACCGCCACCTTGCAGCCAACCTGTGGGCACAGGGAGATGCCTGTGTCAGGCTGGTCCCCAAAAGCAAAACGTGGTAGCTTTTGCTTTCTGGTCACCAAAACTGAGCTGTGCCCCTTCTTGCAGAGATCTGCATCTCCCCTGGGATATTCCAGCATCTTCCTTCCCATAGGACAGGTATTCCCTGTACACAGGCCAAGGTACTCTGTGGCTCTGGTCTCTAGTGTGGCACCAGGACAGGGAGGAGCTGGGCAGAGACAAAGGTGGACCTTCATCCCCCACCCCTGAGTAGCACAGCCCCAGCCCGGGACAATCCCAAGTGCATCCCATTGCATCAGGGCTCCTAAATCCCCCTTTCCCCCCATCCACCACTTGCCAGGTGGCCCCGTTGTCCTGGCAAGGGACCCCTGAAATCGTCCTCCTGCAGCCTGTCGGTGTTGCTGGGCGCCGTGCCTGAGTAGAGCACCATGTCCTTCACGAAGATGCTGAGGGCCCGGCAGATGAAGGAGGTGAAGAGGTGGACATGGATGTAGTTCCGTGTGCAGTGCAGGCGCCTGAGGAGAGGGGATGTGACACGAACCAAACCCCAGCTGCCCAACCAACTCACCACACTTGGGCTCAGGGAATGGGGGGTCTCAGAGTGGGCTCTGGGGTGTCTGGGCACAGAAACCACATCTGGGAACAAGTGAGGTGTCCACACTGTCCAAGAGCAGGGTGGAGCAGGTCGGGAGCTGGTCATACTGGGGATGTTTGGGGCTGCGGGAAATTGGCTGATGTTTGTGTTGGGTCTGGGATTGTTCCCATTCCTTTGGGGGCTGTCCCTCCCCAGGCTCGTGGGCAATGGGATGAGGAGGGGTTCTCCCACACAGGAGGGGCTTTGGTCTTTCCTTACTTGAAGTAGGAGAGGATGCAGACAGCAACGATGAGGGAGGCCAAGGAGATGGAGTAGCCCACGGTGTACATGAGGTGCAGGCGGTCAAACACCTCCTGGAAGCGAAGGACTGAGCTCCACCTCCCTGCCAGAGCACAGGGGGAGCAGGGCTGCTTTGAGGAGCGGGGACAGAAGAGCCCCCTGCCCCCAGAACTTCCCCTGGCCTTTGCTTCATCCTCCCCTGGCTCCTATCCCTCTCCCAGCACCTTTGACAAACAAGGTCACCTTCTGGTGGCTCCGGCTCTCAGAGGAGAAGAGCAGGGCACACTCTGTGTAGTTGGCCCAGGTCTTGTTGATGCTGAGAGCCATGGCCCAGGTCCCATAGGCACTGCAGTACCTGTAGGCATGACCTGGGAACAGCAAGGAGCACCGTGGCAGCAGAAGGACCCGCGGGAAGCCCAGACTTGTCCCTGCTCCATGGATTGTCACCAGGGTGAGGTCGCTCTCTGCCCAGGTACAAGACTTGCCTTTGTGGTTGAAGTCGTAGATGTAGTCAGGGCAAGGCACTGACACCTCCTGGCTGGGGGAGCCCCTTGGCCAGCAGATGATCCCATCCCACTCTGGAGGGCAGCTGGGGCCTGGCCAAAGAGCAAAGACACATCTCATGTCTCCAGTCAGGGCCTCAGCATAACCTCTGGCTTCCCCCCATGTGCTGGACCGGAGGGAGGAAAACGCTGCCACAGATTCCCCTGGGCTGCAGACAAGGAGAAACTGCAGGGGGCCAGGGAAGAGGGGCATATCCCACCTCTTCCAGATGGGGCAAGGCCCCTCCACAGCTCTCGTTTGTGGGGTACATGGAGCTGTCTGGAGAATGCTGGAGCCAGTGCTGGCTGCACCCAGAGCCCAGATGGTGCCAGGAGCTCCACAAAGCCCCAAGAGCTGGGCGTCCTCAGCCCCATCCTGCCCCAACAGAGGACAGCATTCCCCACGGTGTAACCAGCTCCACCAGGGCCAGCTGATCCAAGCACAGGGAAGGGACAACACCTTTGATCTTCTCCAGCTGGGCCTTTATGTCCCTCTGACACTTTTCCTTGGCCTCCACCAGGAGATAGATCTGCTCTTCTTTCGTGAGAACATCATCAGGATCAACCTGCCCAGACAAAATCCAAGTGACAACGCCTTGGTTCAAGACATGGCGTGGCTATGCTCTCCTAACCCTCTCCAGGAGAGTCAGGTTTGGGTGGCTTCAGGTAGATTCAACAACTCAAGGAAGAAAAAAGCTTTTCCTGCCTTCCTGGTCTCATTTTTCCCTTTTCCAAGGCTGATGCTGACCCCAAGCACCTTCCCACCCTCTCCATGGTCATTTCTGTTCATGGTTTTGTGCAGAAATCAGTGGCCTGTCGGGCTCCTGCTCCAGCTCCCTGTCACCCACCACCTGCAGTGCTGGGTGTCCCTGTTGGCCATGCTGAGCTCTCCAGGCCAAGTCTGGCAACCTCTGGGTAAAGTGCCCAAGCGGGGCTCAGTGAAGCAGCCACTGCCCAGTGCCTGGAGCAGACAGTCCAAGCCATGGCACCTTCAGCCTCCCCATCACACCACATGTGCAAATGTCTTCTGGGCTGTTTTGGGCTAAGATGCTTGGAGGAGTTTATGTCCAGGATGAGGACACAGCTTTGGAAGTGAAAAGGAGCTGGGATGCAGAGGGGTCACTCTCTCCAGACTGCCTGCAGTGAGCACAGCCAAATCTGGCCCCAGAGAGGAGATCCAGGACTCCTGTCCATGCTCTTCCCCAAACCAGCATCTGGGTGTGTGAATGGGGGCCTGGTCAGGGATGTGGGATCCTGGGGGTGAATCAGCAGGATGGGGGCCTGGCTGTAGGAGTCTCACTGGCTGTGCCCAGCTCTGCCCTCACCGCATCCCTCCAGCCCCTCCTGCACTGCTCGTAAACCGCCCACTCTGTTCCCCCGACACCTCCCAGGCACTGACCCCTGCCCTGGACGTGTCCAAGAAATGGAAAAGCCATCAGGCTGCAGTGCCTCCATGGCTGCTGGAAAGCTTTTAGCAGGAGTGGAGATGCTCTCCTCTCCCGCCCGGCAGCTCTGCAGAGCAGGACGTGAGTCGGGAGCACAGCCAGCCCCGCCCGGGCCAGTGGCACAACATTTAAAGCCAGGACAGGGACCGGAGGAGCCCCGGGGCCATGCAGACTTACCAGAGCCCACGCCGAGCTCAGGAGGCAGCAGCAGAGGAGAGTCACCATGATACCTCCCACAGGGCCAGATGCCTCCATGGTGCCACTCCGATGGGGACTTCAGGGACCAGAATCGCTGCCAGTGGTGGAGAGGGCTGGTGTGTTAAGCAGGACAGAGCATCTTCCGGGAGCACCTTCCTGGCTGCCAGCCCCGCTGAGGTGAGGTGGCAGTGGGGGCACAGCCCGTCCCGGGGAGATCAGGGCTGGGTGAGTCCCCTGTCCCTGTGGGATCCCGATAGGGTTCTGCTCACAGGCTCTCCAGGCAGGGGGGTTGCTCCCCACACCATGCTTGATCCTATTCTCTCTTTGAGTCTTGTCTGCTTTAAGCAGCTCCGGGAACGTGTGCAAACAATTCCTGATCGGATGGGGATGGCAGAGGTTTATTGGCTTAGCCCAAGGTGCTAAAATCCTCTTCATTCAAGGCAGATTCCTCTTCTTTTTTCAGAAACTTCTCTCACTGTCTGGTGGCTCATTTTTCAGCTGTCACAGCATTCTCCCACTGCCCCCATGCTCCTAAGTCCATTCCAGCCCCAGACGGGTCCCAAGGAGCAGGAGGAAGGTGGAGAAAATCCTGGTGAGGTGGCTGGAGGCAGGGAGGCAGAGGGTGCAAGCACGTGAGCAGCACCTTGAGCTGATGCTCCTGCGATGGGATGTCTTTCAGGCAGATGCCAGTTTAACCCTTTTCCTTCTCCAGGGGCTGGGATGTGTTTTGGGGAGATGTGCTGGGATCTGTCCTGCTCCTCTAGGCACCCACAGGGACCTCAGGGCACATCTGCATTCAGTCTCCTCGGGAGAGGGGCTGGAGGCTCCATCCCGGGGCAGGGAGGTGCAGGGAGCAGCCACCCGGATAGGGTCCCACACAGTCACTGGGCATCAGGTCAGAGCTGGTCCCACTGCAGCTGTCACCATCCCTTGTCACCTGCATCCCCCTGGCATGGCCCCAGGGCTGTCCCCTGCCTTTCAGGGTCATGCTGATGCCCAGCTTGCTCCCACCACCCAGCCAGTTCCAACACCTGGTGACCCCCAGCAGCCCAAGCATCCCCCTGGGGAAATGGGGCACGGAGAGGGGAGCCCTCTTTCCCCAGGCAGGTTATCATTAGTGGGATGAGGCTGGAATTCAACAGCCCAGTGCAAAATCCCTGGAACAGCAGCTCCCAGCCTGGGCCCCTCCCTTGGCCCATATAATCCATGTTCAGACACAGCTCTTGCTGCCTCTGTAAGTGCCCCAATCCTGCACAGAGCAACAGAGCCAACCCAGGGCCTTCCTTGGGGTTTTCCTGGCAAGGCAGCTCATTCTGGTCCCAGCCATGAGCCCCCATGACTGCATGGTAAGGATCAGAGTCCTGCTGGGCTCCTGTGGTGAGGGAAGGCCAAGGGAGCACCGCAAATCCCAAGGACAGGGCTCAGGAGGGGCTGCTGCTCCTGCTGATGGAATCAGACAGCAAAACAGGTCCCACAGTGGCCATCAGCTGAAAATCAAGGAGAGACTGGAGACACTGTCTGCAGCTGCCTGTCTCCACCGCCTGGGCCATGGCGTGGGTGTGACACCAGCTCTGCCAGCAGCTCCTTGGGATGCTGCACGGGCACGGAGGGCGAGCAAGGGATAAACAAACTGCACCATGAATGTTTTCTGAAGGCTCTGCTGGGTCTGATTTCTGACCCAGAAGCTGCTGGGGAGTGAAGATAGAGTTAAAGTGAGGTTATTTTGGAGTCAGATGGATGCTGAGGGGGAGGCAGCTCAGGGACAATTTGATTCCCTTGATTTTCCCAGGTGAAACCTGACCCAGGCTTCTGAGTTCACACTTAGCAAAACATGTTGAGGTTTTTTGCTAAATGACTTGTTATATTCTAGAGAGCTCTGGAAAGCAATGATTGCAAATGATACCCATCCAGCCCCCTCAGCTCCCCAGTCCCCACTAGCTATGAGGAGATGATGGCACACTGAGAATTCCCAGCAGTTCGTGGCTGCTCCCTCCTCCTGAATGACCCCCGTAACTCCTCCTTTGCCCTGGTGCCCCACACATCTTGTTTAAGTTGATGCTTTAGAATGTCTCAGTAAAACCCCCAGGCCCCATTTTCTGGGATGCTGAACTTCAATGAGTTCTGTGCTTTTGTGTGTCTTCAACAGCTGGGAGAGGAGGGTGAGAGCAGGAGCATCTCCCACCAGAGCCTGCCCAGCACCAGGAGAGGAGCCAAAAGGAGACCCCATCTGCCCTGCAGGTTTTGGAGGTGCTTGAGATGGGTGGTGCAAAGCCGGGAAAGACTTGTGCTGATGAATTCAGTTGTGGCTTTGGCCATCATTTCTGTTTCCTCCTTTGCCACCCTGAGGGAGGTGACAACCTACACTGGTCTTTTCCAGGGCACAAGCTCAGCCCTGGGGAGAGACTGGGACAAAGCAGAACCTGAGCACGAGGCCAAGGGAGTGTTCAGAGAGTTCTGAGCTCCTTTGAAGCAGCACTTTATAAATGCTGGTGTAACAAAGGCTGTGCAGTGCTGGCCCTCACAGCCTGCCTGCAAACAGGCGCATTTCGCCGTGGCTGTCAGGTTTATCAGCCATCCCGTTGCTATTTTCTTGCCTGGCCCCATAGCCATTCACGTTCAGGTTTCAGTGATCATTTAGCAAGCAGCCCCCATGCAGCCCACCCGGTGCAGGTGCTGGAGGGGGACATGTCCCCCCTTTTGCAGCTGGGGGGGGCGGCTGGTGGCTCCGTGGAGCCAGGAGCCGATGACAATGGGCAATTGTCAAATTGGGGCCCCTCTCGTTTGAGTTTTCTTCCTTTTATAGTAAGTAGCAGTTGCTCCAGCAGCTGGCCTGCCCCTCCAGGGTGAGCACTGGGCTCCGTATATAAGGGAAGGAGCAGCCTTTGCCTTTCATCCCTCCGTTTGCTTCCCTCGCTGGGCGGCAGGACTCATCCCGCACCTCCGCAAATCGCAGCGCGATGCCGCTCAAGAAACCCGACCCGAAGAAGGAAGCAGCCAAAGCAGCTCCCGGCTCGGAGCCTGCCTTCGATCCCAAGAGCGTGAAGGTGAGTGAGGAATGAAGACGTCACCGTGTTTCTCCGTGCCTGTCATCTGCCAGGCACAGGAGATGCAAAGCGCTCTGCAAATGGAATTAGCCAGGCTGGAAGCCAGCCTTGGGAGGGGAAAATTATCCGATTGTGTGGATGCAGCAGGCTGGGAGTGATGCTGTCCTCGCTGGGGAGATGTCTCAGTCTTCCCCAGCCAGCCCTGCCCAGCACTCACTGGAGGGAGCCAGGACGCCGCTCCCGGAGCTGCGGCTGCAGAGTCAAACCCCCATCTCCTGCTGAGACCCCGTGTCGGGGCCCCAGCAGCAATAAAAAGCTTCTCTGCCACCCACTGTCTCCATCCTGAAGTATTTTGTTGCCTGCGTTGCCTCCTCCACATAAGAGCATCCTTTATCCAATGGCTCCACAACAGGAACTCGCTTTTTCCACGAATCCTCGGCATACTCACATTTTTAAGCCAGAGCTGTGGCAGGAGAGTTATTAAGAGCAGGCTCAGCATGGAGGCTGTTTAATCACTTGAACTTGGGATAAGGCCCTAAAATAACCTTCCCTTTACCCAAAATAGTCCTGAGTGTAGTCTGAGCATCCCTCCTGCCTGCCCACCCCACTGCTGCCAGCTGTGCTCTCCACAGGGATCTCAGCTCCACAGCGAGGACAGAAGCAGTCGAGGACACAGCACAGCCAGACATGGCATAGATATGGGACATGGCATGGATATGGCCCCTGCCCCGAGCCTGGGGAGGGAGAGGTCCAGAGGGGAGAGTTCCTTTGCTCCCCCCAGCAGTAGCCCACATGTCATGCCCAGATTTGCTTCCTTCTCTTTACAGATTGAATTCACAGCAGAGCAGATTGAAGGTAAGTGCTCAGTTCAGCTTCCATCAGAGATGGCTTTAGAAATGGGGAATCCTTTTTCCAGGTAGTTTTTCACCACAGACACAAGAGCCCAGGCCCCACACATCAAATCACCTCTTGGGGGAGGAAAGGCCAGCAGGATCCAGAGCCTGGCAGGGAAAAGGTATTTTTCATTCATGGTGCGAGATGCAGCCTGGGTCAAAGTCAGGGCTTCTGGTGGGAGGAACAGCCTCTGGCAACACAGGGACAGCCCCAGAGCAGTGGAGATCCGAGTGGAAAAGGGGATAAGTAGGGATGTCCTGCAGCAAAGCCATCTGCTGAGGGATCCAGCAGGTCACCCAGCCACTTCTGCAGAGGTGACAAAACCTGCTCGAGCAGCCAAGCGACTTGTCCGAGGAGTCTGGAAAACCTCAGCCCGCATTGCACAAGCTCACTCGGGGCTGCGGCACGTTCAGAGGGCACCACACGTGTGTGTGTGCAGGTGCCTTCCCTGCCTGCCAGGCACGATGTGCTTCCCTGGAGCGGGAATGGGGCCGCTCCGAGCTCTTCTTCCCTGCAGAGTTCAGAGAAGCCTTCGGGCTGTTTGACCGGACGCCTGCGGGGACGATGCAGATCAGCTACGGACAGTGCGGGGACGTCCTCCGGGCGCTCGGCCACAACCCCACCAACGCAGAGGTCCTCAAGGTGCTGGGCAAGCCCAAACCAGAAGGTGACAGCAAGCTGGGGACAGGGTGGGACAAGCAATTCCTGTGCTCCCTGGCAGCAGGTAGAGGGTTACATTCCCTGTAGGAAGAACCCTGCAAGGTGAAGGAACGGGGAAGGAAATTATGAAGACAGGCTTCATTCCTGTGTAATTCCTTCACTCCCCTTCCCCATACCATGGATGATGACATACGGGATAGGCAGTCCTCACACAGGAATGGTGGCAAGTGATGCTTAGCAGACTTTATCCTGAACTGGTGCAAACTGGTATAACCAGACCAGTCCCAGTGCGGCCACATTACTGTGGTGACAGACGACCTACTTGATGGTTTCGTTTTGGGCCAATATCAGGGGTCTCTGTGCAGTCCCCTGATGTTAATACTTTATTCCTCGTATGGATCTTCCAATCTCCAATATAATAGTTCTGTCTCCTCACGGGGCTTCTCCCCTGCACTCTGATGGAAAAGAGACCAAGAGGGTTAATCTGGAGGCCCTCAGAGGCTGAATTCAGCCCCATGAGGTTCATCTCTGACCTCATCTCCTCCCCTTCCAGAAATGAACACAAAGATGCTGGACTTTGAGACCTTCCTCCCCATCCTGCAGCACTTCACCCGCAACAAGGAGCAGGGCACCTTCGAGGACTTTGTGGAAGGGCTGCGTGTCTTCGACAAGGAGGGCAACGGGATGGTCATGGGGGCCGAGCTGCGCCATGTGCTGGTCACGCTGGGTATGGCTGGCCCCAGGGCTGGCCCTGGGGGGAGCAGGGCATGGGCCCTGAGCTCTTGCTGGCCAAGTGGCTCAGGTAGCTGGCTGGTCTCACATACAGCAGAGGCCCTTTTCACTCTGCTGCTCACAGGCTCTTTTAGGAGTCAGGAGTCCTGAACATGTAGCCATTTCCATCTCATGCCACAGCTTCATGCATGACCCAGGCAAGATGGAGACTCCAGAACTTCCTCAGTTATCAGATAACAGTTGCAGTGTGGTCCTCTCTCCACTATCTCCCACCAGCATTCCTCAGTAGTGGCACACAGCTCTTGCTTAATCCCCTTCTCCTCCCTCTCGTGTCTTTGGTTATTTGCAAGAAGGACAGGAAGGTCCTGGCAGGGTGAAAACCCTTCCCCTCACCTCTCCATCCTCCTCTTTCAGGAGAGAAGATGACGGAAAGCGAGGTGGAGCAGCTCATGGCAGGGCAGGAAGATGCCAATGGCTGTATCAATTATGAAGGTAGGAACAGGAGATTCCCATGGGGGCCATCTCAGACATTGTCTTAGGGTGCAAAAGGCATCCTCTGCAAGGGCTCTGGTTGGACTTGATGATCTTAATGGTCTTTTCTAACCTTTGTGATTTCGTGGTTCTATGACATTGGTGATCACTGGAAGGGAGGTGTGGACCACCCTCCAAAGCCTTTCCAAAAAAGCACTGAGACATGTCAGCCAGGGTGGGAACAAGGTGGTTGTGCCAGTGATTTCCAGGAAAAGCAGCTGAAGACAGCATGTTTCCAAGGAGTTCAGGCCTGTTTTATCCACAGTTTTGGCACTGTTCTGTTGCAAGCTATTGAAAATAAACAAAGCCAGCATCTTTCCCAGCAGAGGCTAATTGGGAACATTTGGAGACCTGGATCACTCGCTGCTCCAAGAGGGTAAAAATCTGGAATAGGAGGTGGTTAAATTTAGGAACCCCTAAAATTGGAGAGCAGTGAGGAAAAGAGGGGACCCATTTCCCTTGGCCTCAGAAAAATGGGGATAATGGTACAGGCTCATCTCCAAGGGTTGGCATCACTCTGACCAGGTTGGGGATGGCATGCAAAAAGTGGGAACAGAAAGAGTTCGTTAGTCCTGGCAGAGCATCCCCTTTATCCCTGGGGGGTCCAGGCTGGGGGTCCCCCCTGCTGCCTCTCCACCTGCTCCCCCAGCTCACAGCATGTCCTGAACCCTCATACTCTCATTTCTCCTCAGCTTTTGTCAAGCACATCATGTCTGGCTGAAATGAGAAACTTCAGGTGAGTTCAGAGGCGTCTCCTGCTGCTCACTCCAAAATTGGAAATCCTGCAAGTAACACCCAGGGGCAGAGAAGCCAAACCCCAAACCTGCAGTGGATTAACGCCACAGGAATAATCCCAGCTCTGAAGGCACAAAAGTTATGTTGATGATAAGGAATTTCATTTGTAACTCCTGCCAATTAAAATTTATCAGGACAGCATCACCCCTGTGATGGTCATTTGTGGTCTGGGTAATTGTGTGGAGTCTCTGCTCGGAAAGAAAGAGGTGGTTTGTGGTGCCACGTTTTCAAGCCTGCCAGAAGCTGAGGGGGTCAAGAGCAGCCAGTGGAAATCAATATTTTTAAACATGCATCAGTGAATGACTCGATGCTAAGAAAATATTAAGTACTTAGACAGGAAATTTCCAAACTGAGAAATATCAGTGTTCCCATTAATGTTACAAAGAATATGGAAAATGTACCACGGATGTTTGTTAAACTTTTTTGTGTTCCTTGAGATCTGCCTGAGGAAAACACAAACATTGCTAGGGGGATGAGGTTTCTTTGAGGGTGAATTATCCCTCTAAAATCTATTCAATTGAAAAGAAAATCCAAATTGCTGCCTGGCCCCAGTTTCCCCTGCCAATTTCTTATTATTTCATTATCTATTTACTTTTTTAAACATTTCTCCTGCCCCCCAGCTATGTAAAAGGCAAGAGGCCAGGAAAAAAAATTAAAAAAAAGAAGTAAAAATGACCTTCAGATACTGCTAAATACACAAATTAAACATTTAAAAATCTCTCCCGTCACAAAATCTCTTTAAACATCAGAAGGTTAAAGCACAGACAGACAGAAGCCTGAACTTTGAATGTTCAGCATCCTTTTCATCTTCTTTTTAATCCATTTCTCTCCGGTTCCTGTTCATCAGCTCAGCAACATAGATGGTTGGGTGGCAAATACTGCCAGGAGATTTAATTTTTCACATAACTATTTGCATATAAAACTCTTTTTAAAATGGTGTTGAATTAAGCTCTTGACATTTTTGGTTCATCTGAGAAGGAATACTCTGAACACTCTCATCCCAAATATTCTTTGAATTCAGTCCTCTCCTGCTTGTTTCCCAGGCTCTCAGAAATGCTTGAACCCACCTGAGCACCATGAAGAGCAAGATTCCTCCATCCGTGTCCTTTCCCTGGCATGTTTTGCCTGAGCTGCCGCAAAGTGTTGGCCACGACGTGTGTGTGTCTCAGCCTGGTATTCAGTGACATCTCTGCAACTGGTTACTCTTCTCAAGTTTTTCCTGTGACATTGGTCTCATTAAATTTCATTCCTTCCTCCCTTACATGGTTTGTCTGCTTTGGCTTGGGACTACATATTGACACGGTGGGTGGAGGAGACCCCTCGGTATTTGTGGGCCAGGTCCACCCTCATGGCATGGGGTGATGGGTCCCTGGGGTGTGGGCATGTCCTGCCTGGGATGGAGCCCAGCCAGGATGGGCTCCCTGGATGGTTCTTCTCCAGGCAGATGGTGTGCTCCAGCCAGGAGCTGTCTGGGGGCTGTGTCATACAAGCTGGTGACTCTCTCCCTCTTCCTACCTGCAATGCAATCTCCAGAGCATCATCACAAGCGGTGAATAATTCATGACACATAACTCAGCCTTCCCATCAGCAGAACACCTGGGAGCAGAAAACACTTTCCTTTGATTTGTTCCTCATTCCAACATCCTCACACTGACTTTGACTAGAAATTGAAGGCATTTTTGCTCCAATGTGTTGACTTCAGCTGCCACTTGCTCGTTCCTGTGCAATGACTGAGTAACAGCTGCTTTCAATTCCCACTGTTTGATTCAATGACTCATAAAAAGCAACATAAGCTGTTTATAGATGCAAGATTAGATTTGAGCTCCTCTCTGTGCTATTCCTACAGCTTCCATTGGGCAGGATCTGGGCACCTCTGGTGTTTTTAATGTACTCTCTGTGCTTTAACCTCCTATAGGACCGTGCTGATAGGGCCAGAAGGAACCCTGCTTGCTGCACACTCGCTCCGGGTCACATTTGTCCTTGTCACTGCCATGGCACCGACTCCTGCAGCGGAACGTGCTGTGGCGGAGAGGAATGGAACAGAGGAGAGGTGGGGACCTGCCTCAACTCACAGAGGAAAGCCAGCAGGAGCTGGGGGCCCTGGAGCTGTGATACCCCTGCTATAGCCACGATATTCCTGCTATAGCCACGATATTCCTGCTATAGCCATGATATTCCTGCTATAGCCATTATATCCCTGCTGGCCTTGACATTCCTGCTAAAGCCATGACATCCCTACTAGTCTTGATACCTCTGCTAGCCGTGATATTTCAGCTGTAGCTGTGATATCCCTGCCCTGCAAGACAAGAGGCTGCACTCTCACTCCTCTGCAGAGCACAGGCCTTGTGTTTGAGCCCCCAGCTTCCATGATGAAAGGAGTAACACTAAATTAAAACCAAAGTGAGACCTGCAAAGAGACAGACAGAAAGCAAGCAGAGGGAAGCGACAGAACTACAGGAGAACAGCTTTCCATGTGAAAAATCCAGGCCTTGAAGCCCCCTTGGAGGAAGAGCCAGCCACACTTTACTTTGAGGACCTGTTGTGTCTCTTTAGGATAAAACAGAGCTGGTTTGTGGCAAAGCAGGTTGGAATGGTGCACTTGAACAGGCACAGTATGTATGTCTGTACCTCTGCTTGTGCCTCCATGCCTCTTCCCCCAGCAAGGCTGCTCCCCTCCTCCTCTGGATTCCACAGAGAAAGCTGCTTTAGTCCCATGGACATTTATAAAAGCATCTGTGGGTGCCAGTGAGTGACCCCACAGGCAGAACTGCACTGTAGGACTGAGGAATCTCTGTAAATCCAGATCTCCAAAGACAACAGCAAACTCTGACCTTTTAGAGTGTGGATGTTTTACATGAATTCCAGGGGACTCTGAGGAGAGGTACAAGGAGCCCCCACGCTCCGGAGAGCCTGTATCTCCTCAGGCTGTGATAAGACAGACTCTCATACCAAAGAAGGTCTGGATGTCAGGAGTTCTGTGCCCTGGGGAATGGGAGAGACAGATGGAGCCAGCTCTCATCCCCAGGAGGAGTTATCTGCAGTGGACGAGATCAGGAGGGTGAACATGGACTGTGCTCCTTGAAAGGCTCCTTGGAGCCCCAGACCATGTACACATGCCACCATCATCACCATCAGTGAGCGAGGCCAAAGGCCTTCAGGGGAGGAGACAGTTCCCTGTCATGTTACTCACACCCCCCTGTCCGGCAAAATTACTTGGATCGACCTGATTACGAAACCAGGTGTCCATCCCAGGGGACAGCACTGCTCTGGGCCCCATTTATTATTTGACTCAGGTGAAGGATTGAAGAAAGCTTTGCCTGCTCACACCCTGAAAGCAAACACCTGCATATTTGCTGCCAATAACAAATTTGTAACTACACCTTTCAGAAGTGCAGAGAAAGAGGGGAAGGGGGCAGGTTGAGCCCTCCTGTTCCACACAGAGCTTTTATTCTCACATAAAGATCCAGCTCCTGCCCATGTGTGCTCGGCAGCACATCAGGACCTGACCTTCAGGTCCAAGTGCAAGTGCAAAGCACTGAACAGAGCAAGCTGGAGCACAGAGTCTGTGTGTGGGTGTGTGTGCATCGGGGTGCTGTTATGGCTGATTCAGCAAGCCCACAGTAGGATTTGGAAAAGGAAGGCCTCTGTTAGCTGCAGGTGGCTATTGGTAGGTCAGTATTTTTAATAAAGTGAGGTTTACTTGTGCATCTTTATTCCATTCTTTCGCTAAAGCTCTATGTGCCAGATATCGCACTTTCAAACACATCCAAGCTTTAATTGGCAATTATATGCCTTGTACTTATACCCCGGTCTGACAGTTTTACTCCTGGATACGAGGGCGTCAGGCGGAATTTCTTGACAGAATGGGATGTTAAACATTGGAAGGGACTGCCCAGGGAGCTGGTGGAATCCACATCCCTGGAGATGTCCAAGGAACGACTGGATGCGGCCCTCAGTGCTCGGGGCTGCGTGACAAAGTGGGGATCAGGCAGAGGTTGGGAGGTCTTTTTCAACCCACATGATCCTGCGATTTTGTGATCTTGTGGCTGAACCTACCTGGGGAGCACCATCAGCACGCACCCTCAGTGACGGGGACAGGACCTGGGCCGTGCTGACCCCGACACTGGGAACGGGAACACGGGAACCACCAGCCAAACGCAGCGCAGGGGCCGGGCTGGCTCAGGACGCACTGGTGATGGCAGGAGGGAGCCCTCGGAGCAGCACCCCGAGAGACGCGGGCGCTCCCGACAGACCTGGGGATCCCCAGAGCCCGTTCTGTGGCACAAACTGCAAGTTCTACATTCCATGGGTGCAAAGGCGCTCTGAGGGACGAGCCTCAGGCCCTGCCGGGGGTTCACCGGCCTCCTCACGCTCGGACATCTCCGTCTCTTCTCGGACATCTCCGTCCTAGCTCGGGCGGCTCCGTTCAGGCTCGGCCATCTCCGTCCTACCTCGGTCATCTCCGCCCAGGTTCGGCCATTTCCGGAGCCGAGTAGTTTCCTCCCGGCTGCCGAGTGCGGCTTTCCCAGCTGTTTTCCGTCTACGCTCGGCTCTTTCCGCCCGCGCATTCGGGTATTTCCGGCGCACGGTTCGGGTGTTTCCGCCGCCGGTTCGGGCGGACTCGGCGCCCGCCGGCCTCGCTCGCTCCGGTAACGGTCGGTGCGGGTTCAAATGAGCCGCGGCCGGGCCGGGCCCCGCCGTGACTCGCTCTGAGCCGGGCCGGGACCGGGGCCACCCCGCTCGGGCTCGGCGACCAGAAGGCGGAGGCCGGGGAGAGCAGGATGACGGTGCTGCAGGAACCCGTCCAGGTACCGACCCCCGGGCGGCTCAGGCCCCAAAGCCCGGCCCGGCCCGCGTTAGGCCGCCCCGCCCGCTCCGGGGCCGGGGCTCCGGGCCGCTCCCGGCGGGACCCTCGGCCGGTGGGCCCGCAGGACCTCCAGCTCCTCCGCCCTCCTTCCTGCCGGAGCCCGCCGGGCTTCCCCTTGCAGCCTCCCGTCCCCATCCCCGGGCCGGCCGCGCTCGCCCCTTTGCCCCCCGGGCCCCTGAGGGGTGTCGGGCTCCCCGCAGCTCCTCTACCGATTCAGCTCCCGGGAAAGGTCCCCCCGCGGATCCCCCGGGAGACCTGTTGATACTTCGCTCACCTTTCTGCGTTTGCTGCCGTGTCGTGTTCAAATGCTCGCAGCGTGCTCGGATCCCTCCGTGTCGTGCGAGTGAAGGACGTTCCTTCTTCCCAAGGAGTTGGTTCCTTCGGAGTGATGGGAGAAGATAATGTAAATGTCGTTTTTCTCTCGTGTTTCAGTCTCACTGCAGTTACTCTCATGGGTTTCCTGTTCTGGTGCTCAGCCTTCCCATCCAAAAGTCGTGATTGACAGAATTAAGAGCTGCTTTTTCTTTCCTCAGTTCCTGTATGCCCATTCTCCAACTATTCATAATCTTCATTAATCAGTCATCTTATCGTGTTCCCATTCTTTTTTTTTTAATATATTTTTAGCGTTTTAACAAGATGTTTTGGGCTTTTTTTCTAGTTACAGCAAGAGATACCTGGCAGCAGTGTCTTGTTAGAACACGATTGTGTTCTGTAATGAACATAGTGAGAATTCCTGGTTTTGGCTCTTTTCTTTCTAATGAAAAGGTGAAAGGGGAAGAAAGGCTCCTGTGGAAAACCATCCTGCTGACTTGACCCTGTCTGTGGAAGATGGTGGCAGTGAGGGCATTCTCGTAGACCAGGGGTTTGTGTCCTTGGTGCCACTGCTCTCCTCATCCCCTCTGAGAGCAAGGGTCAGTGCCGTGCTGGAAATGCTTTTGGCCACCTGGGCCCTCTGCTGCAGAGGCCATCCTGCACCACTGGTGTTAGCTGTGGAGCTGGGCTGGCTGTTTTGTACCAGTTGGGTATTCTAGGAAAACATGGGATTACAATAGAAGAGGAAGCAGGAGTGCACTGCAGTGTGAATGAGTGAAGCTGACAGGAAGCAATACCGAATGTTTCCGGTGCTGTGCTAACTAGACTGACCAAGTGGAAATATCTGCTCTTCTGAGAGCTCCCTGATAGATAAATGTGGAGTCTTGTTGTGGTCTTTCAGCAAGGTAAAGACCTTTCTAATGCTGTTCTCCATACTTAACCTCTTCCCAGCTTGGATGTTTTGATGAGGCTTTGCTATGTTGAATATATCTATTAAGATTCTGCTTTTAAATGATAGGTCATTACTTTAGCAGTAGTTGTGCTGCTGGCAGTTTTACTGCTGTTCCTTGCTTACTGGAGTGCTGGTAAGTTTAGGAATTATTTGTGCCTGGGTAAAGTCCATTGCATTTCTGAATTCCCAGTTTAGCTGAAGTCCATGTACTTAGCTTTGTTTTTATAATTTTCTTAAATTAAATGATGGGGAAAGTTGACACTAGTTCTCATTTTTGTCATTGCAGAGATTTTTGCTGTCTATTTGTCTGTTCTCTCCCAGCCTTTCAGATGTCTACAGGGCTCAGCGTTCCAGGAAAAAAACGTTGTCCTTACATCCTCACAGCTGTGATGTTACTTGTTTGTTACAGCGAGGCAGATAAATAACAGAATTTGTGTTTGTATGTAACCTTAGAAGTATTGTGCTTTAATTATGTGAAATTTATGTCCCAGAAGGCATCCTGGCCATTGGGTAGGTTTTTGCTAACTTTTAAAATTCTTCTAAGTTGAACAAAGTGCCAGAGTTTACAGTCCTGTGCTGCACTTCCTGATACAGTCAATTTAAAACCCTTCAGCTCCAACATCAAACTCTGTGTCCCATGTGCTGAGAAACAGGCTGGATGCCTTCCAAATACTTCTGAAAAACATCTTGGAAAGAAAATGAGCACTTTGCTTGGAATTTAGCTGTTCAAGGTGATCATCTGCTGTGACTCACTGGAATGGTGCTTGAACTTGGCTGTAAACTGCAGGACCAACGTGTGTGCTTGTTCAGTGGGCAGAGTTTGTGTAACTGGGGAATGCAGCACAGCCCATCCCAGAGCTCTCCTCCTCCCTGCCCACCCTGAAGGCTGAAATCGTGGCAGAATCTGCTTAGCATGGCAATATAGGATAAACAGCTTGGAAAATAATTTCCAAGGCTGTGTAACTGTCAGAAGAGAACATCTCTTAAGAGTTCTTTGGCTTAGATATGAACTGACACTTGGACAATGCACAGGAGTTTCTGGGTAGAAGATGGACCTGTCTGAATCAGATTTTATTTTCCTGCTCTCCTCTCTGAAGATGCCTCGCTGCAGGGCTGTGTTATGGTAGTTTTGGAATTCCCTGTTCATTTTGCATTTCAAATTAATTATTTTTCAAAAGAGTGATTAGGACCTGGAGGTTCATCCTCTCTGGAAGCACACTTGAATAAAATGTGGAAACACTTCCAACTTTTCTCCTTCCTGTGCCTGAGAACAGGGCTGAGGACACTCTTCTGGTGTGGCTTAGCAATTGTGCACCACTGGTGCTGTGTACATGCATTGTGCTTCTTCTAGAACAAGCTAAGTTGCTGTACTATATTGAGATTCATGTTCCTAAACGGTGGGCAAGAAATCCTCTTTTTTGAGGCACAGTCATGGTTTAGACATCTGTTCTCATGGAAAATTGGTTGCTGCATAGATATGGCTGATTCCCTGCTTGCTGCCTTCCTTTCCTCTTCTGCTCTTTTGGGAGAGTGTGTGTGAGGATCCAGGCTCCAGCGGGGGTCAGTTCAGGGCAGGAGGCACATTTTGGGCTGCAAAATGATAATTGCTACAGAACAGGGATTCTGCCAGCTCTTTTCTTGCTTTCACTGGGACTCTGCTCCACAGCAATTGCTGTTTGAGCCAGTGTGTAGTGTAACTCTTACAAAGTGGCTGTGACATGGCTCCAAATCCCTCGTGTCCCCTCCTAGCCTTTGGCAGGATTGTTCCTGGCAACTTGCTCTTGTTTGAGCAGTCAGATGACCCTGATTTTCCCACCCCCACACCTTTGTTTTGTAAGCTGGCTGAGTTCCAGCCCTCCAAAGATGGGATTTTTAACCTGCCACAACTTGGCTGGATTCATCTAGACATCACTTGTGACTTGGTGAAGGAAGAGCTGCTTTTGGGAGCAAGAGAAATGGGAGACCTTGGGCTGCTCTGCCTTCAGGGTGGCTTAAAAGATTGTAACCCTGACCTCCTATCTCCCTGTTTGTCCCGCTCTGTCTGCAGGGTTGGAACCACCTTCAGCCTGGGAGCTTCCAAGGCAGCAGGGAGGAATCACTTCAGGAGGCTCTGAGGCTCACTTATCTGAAATACAAAGTACAACCAGAGAGAAACAATAGTGTGTTTGTATTGTGATGATCAAACTAAGAGAATTCACTTTTACATACGTCCAAATACTTCCACGCAAGCCTAAAAGCACCTGTTGGCTTCTGAAGTGTGTTCTTGAGATCTCCTGATAGGAGAAAACAGACTCAGTAGGGACTTGTGTGTGATATTCCCTGTAGTACTTGGGAGCCCTGGTGTGTGCTGTTCATGGTGGCTGTGTGGGCTTCCCGTGAAGAGAACTTGCACAGTTTTCACACCCTGTGTTTGTCAAGTTTGTGTTGGAAGAAGTAGCATATGGTACATGTAATTCTGTGATGTTTGGATTTTTTTTTCATTTCTTTTAGATGAATTGGCACTTGCCTTTACCACTGGGAATAGCACTGTAGGGTGGTATTGCTTTCCCTGTGGAAGATTTCTTTTAGTTTTGGAGTGTCTCATGGGTTTTAGAAGCAAATTCTATTTGTCTTTGCTGATGAGTATTAGAAAATTCTAGATCACAGTGCCTTGAATTCATAGGTTCAGATCTCATTTGGGATCAGTAATAGCAAAACTACTGCAAAATATCTCTTTTCTGCTGATGGAAAAGGGGCTTTGGAACTGGAGCAAAGACCCCACATGGGAAGGAACTGCTGTCCTGATCCCAGCCCTGCCTACCTTGGAGCACAAACTCTGATGAGCATGCACAGCACCCTTGGAGTAGGTGGGGAGGAAAGGCTAAACTGATCCTAAATGATTTTTCAAATCCCAGCCTTCTATCTTTTATAGATAACAGAGCACTTTTAATGCGATCTGAGGAAAGTTGGCCGAGCAGTTTGTGTGAAACTCTCTTATCCCAGCACTGCACAGCTGTTGTATGTCAGCTACTGGTGACAGCAGTGCAAGGAAACGACACCTGCTTTGCTGGTGTGCAGGTTGTACACCTGTGTGCATGTTTGTTCCACTGGAGTTGTGCCATCCTTCCAGTCTGCACAAATATTGGTTGTCACAAACGCAAACCTGGTGCTCGTGAAAAACAAAACAGTACCTGGCAGCAGGATTTGGCCAAGTGTGAGTGTGTGGGCAAAATCAGAAGTGGGTTGTGTTCATCTATGGCTGTAGAACACCACTTGTCCATTTCATTTGCCTTGCACTTGCTCCTGGGTGCTGCTTCACTGATGCTGCCAAGGAGGTGGCTGAAGACCCAACAAAATGCTGCACAAAAAGCAGTGGATCCTGCTCACCTTGGCCAGCAAGGGAACACTGATGCCTCTTCAGGGAAGATCCTTTATACTAAGATGTTTAATCAACACAAGTCTCATCTTGACCATCTTGAACACTGAGAGGTTTCTGGCCCTGTTGGGTTTTGTTTTGGCATCTCAGGAAGATGCTTTACTGGGATCCTCTGACCAGTTGGGGTTGGATTTTGGTTTTGTCTTTACTGAAGATGGTGTTGTTTGGTGGCAGTTTGCAGTCATTCCTGCTGAGCTGTGCACCAGGCTAAAACTCAGTTATTTCTGAGGGGTTTGGATGATTGTGTGTGGTAACGAGTGAGAAACTCTAAGGTTGATTCATGACTTGAGTGCAGAGTTTGGTGGGTTTTTTTAAGCCTCCTTACTAACAGCTGAAACAAATACAACTTGGCTGGCATGTTTATCCTCCCCTTTCTTTTTATGGCTCTATAAAACCAGGCTGAACTTTGCCTTTTGACAGGAAGAGGTAATGAGTTTTTTGCATTTTCAGAGCTCCCCTCTAAATGCAGATGGTTTTCTTGCCTTGCAGGCTGCTATCTGGCAAGCACTGAACCACTACGCGTATCGCGATGCCGTGTTCCTCGCAGAAAGGTTATATGCAGAAGGTGTGTACTTTGCAATTATAAAGCTGATGCTTTTTTTCAGTTTTAATTTGGGGTTTGTGAACCTCTGCTCCTGCTTCATTTTCCTCCTGTTCTGATAATGAAGTTTAGCTTTCTACTTGGGGAAAGCAGGGGAATGCCTTGCAATTAGCTTGGAAAATCAAATCATGCAACAGCAGCAATGTTATTTTACAGTAAAATCTCCTTAAACTCAGATTTGTGTGTTTAAGTGCAGTGTTTACAGTGATCTGGTTCATGGTATCAAATGGGAGAATATTGAGGATTTTTTAATAACCCTTAAGCATTGCATGTCTTCCAAGGGCACTTGAGGATAGATGCAGCTCACAAATTCTACAAATTGGCTTGACATTGAAAGCTGTCTTTGCTAATAATACTGCTCAGATATGTTGATTGGCTCAAAGAGAGTCTTGTGATGGTGAGAGAAAAGCACTGTGAAATTGAGACAACGAGAATCAGAACATATGGAACAGGTATCTCCTGCTGAATCCCTGCTAATTGTTACTTCATTGTAAAGCTGTCAGGGCTGGGGTGTCTTGGATAGTGAGCAGGCAGCAGTTACACAAATCTGTACTTTCTCTGGGTCCTTCAAACACTTTTTTGGTGTGTTCTGGCACCTTTTGTTTCTTTAACCCTTTCTCCGTGACCTCAGATAAGCTTTTTGTTCTTCTGTACTTCTTTCTCCTTGATACTGGTGGTCAGCTTTCCTCCTCTATTTTGAAAGGTCTTGTTCCCTAACCACTGACATGAGAAACACTCCAATCCCTAAGCTAAAGTACAAGCATCATATAATTTCTCATGCTAAACAACCTGAGCTTATAGTTTGAATTAAACTGTATAAGCTATTTCATGCTGTTTTGTAATGAAATATTTTGGCTGCCATGCCCACAATTCGTTTCTTAACAATGGAAGCACAAGCCTAAGTTTTGAGAAATAAAGGCTGCTTTTTCCTTGTGCCAGGGTTACAAATGGAACCTGGGGTGTTTGATCTGGTACTGAAATGAGAAATGTTGTGTAGAATATTATGGAACCTGATAATCCAGGTGCTCATGAGGAAAATAATATTTTAGGGATGACAGAGCTCCCCTGAACACAACACACTGTGAGGTGCAGGGAAATGGTAGATTGAAGGTAATTGCCAAGGATTTAGGAACAAAGAGAATCCACTTTTTGCAGCAGCCAGGAGAAAAATACCTGACTTGATAGTTACACATCTTTACAGAATAATTGTCTGCAAGAATACTTCAAACAGCCTTTTTCAGTGGCCAGCAGTGCTGAGAGAAAGCAGCATGAATGCTAACACTTGGTGCAAGCAATTAACTGCTAACAAAACATCTGGCTCCTGGTTAAAAGGAGTGGTTACACTGCAGAGTGGAAGCTGCAGAACTTGAATACAGTGGCTCCACGTTGGCAGCAGTGATTTCACCCTGAGAAGAACTTCTTTTAAGTCTACCTGCAATTACTGTCCTTGATGGGACATCTGTGGCTTGGTCGTTTCCCAGAACTCTCAGTCTGTTGAAGTAGTGGATAAAAATTGATTTAACTTGAATTTTCAAAAAGGTTTTCTGGTGTTTTTAGGATAAGGCTAATAAAGTGTCCTCTGTTTGGGTCTTTGTCACTGTCCAGGTGATGACAAAAACTTAAAATAGTCAGTTTTCAGTGAAGCAAAGGATTTTGGCAGATTCCCAAAGAGGTTTTTATACAGTGCTCCTATTGATTTTTCTAAAGATTTCCCTATAGGAGGGTGAACAAACATAAAAATTGTTTATTTAATGCTGGATTCCATTTGCAGGATAATGTCTTCTGAAAAGTATGAAGGTAATGTGGGTTTATTAATTGTTTGGAGTTACAAGTTGCTTGTGTTCATACACAGCTTTTGATTTAAAATATCACTGTGTGAGGGTGATTTAAGTGTAACATTTGGGGAAGTCCAGAGAGTGGGTTAAGCCACCATGGATGTACAAAATCTGTGACTTTACAGAAAGGATTGAAGTTACTTCAGGGGTTAATTCTGTCCTTGACGGTGTAATCACAAGTGGGTCTGACTTCAGTCTCAAACCTGGATGCCAAGTCAAGCTCTTTGAGTGGAACATCCTCAGTCTGGTACATCATAATTCATTGCAGTGGAAGCTAACATCAAATCTAAAAAGTTCCAGTGTCTGCCACGAGGAAGGGTTTCTGCCCTGATCCCTCTTGTTCACTGTTTAAATAGAGATGAGTTTTCCTGGTGCTTGACGACTTCATCCAGAATTTAGAAACTTGTGAGATCTCAGCTTGGGCAAAGGATTTATGGCACCACAGAATCCCAGAATGTTTTGGGCTGGAAGGGACCTTAAGGCCCATGCAGTCCAACCCCCTGCCATGGACAGGGACACCTCCCACCACCCCTGGGTGCCCCAAGCTCCGTCCAGGTTGTGGGAGAACTTGTCCCTGTGCCTGGTTCCCAACATAAAGCAGCCAAAGCTGAATGGTGCTGTTAAGCCATGTTCCCAATGAAATAATGAGGGTAGGCAGCAAAAAGGACAGGACTCAATGTTGGTAAGTGACCAACTTTAATAATCATTAAAATCAGAAAATCTTCTCTACTGAGAGATTTGAAGGTAAAGCATTGAGTGCTTTTGAATAAGAACAGAAGTAAAACTGCAAATGGAGGAAGACCACTTGAAATTGGGATTAACACTGGGTGCTTGGGCTGGAATAGATCTTCCTTCTGAAAGTTGTACTTGGTAGCAGCCATCGTGCCAGTGTCTATGCACTCCTTAAAGAAGTGCAAAGTGTTGGTGGCAGGTGTGGTGACACTCTGAGCCAAGTGTGTCTTGGTGTGGCCCAGAGGTTGTTAAAGTAGCTCTGGCCTTGGCTTGCTGCTGTTCTAACTGCAAGCTGGCTCATCAGGTATTGAGCTTGGGGAGCCAGAAGGATCAAAGTTCCCTTACAGCTGTAGATGTTGAGCTGCTCTGACTAGCCAGGGAAATGGCACAGAAGTCTGGTAATCACCAACAGATAGCCTTCATTCAGGAATGAATTTCTAGTACCAATACCCATTTTCTTCCATCTTGTCCATAGCTGGCTTTTACCCCCTGCCCCCAAATTCTTTGTACTAAAATGATGAACATCTGAGTGCTGCTTTTGTTTCCCAGTACACTCAGAAGAAGCACTGTTTTTACTGGCAACGTGTTACTACCGCTCGGGAAAGGCCTACAAAGCTTACAGGCTCCTGAAGGGACACAGCTGTACCACCCCTCAGTGTAAATACCTGCTTGCAAAATGTTGTGTGGACCTCAGCAAGTAAGTAAATCCTTCGTGTTCTGTCCAGGGTTACAAATGGATTTATTTTTTTGCTTGGATTTCTCTTTGGAAGATGTCATCTTGTATAAACTAGAAATTCGTTGGTCCTTCAGCACAAAAGATTATAAGGTCAATTTATTTTGCTTTCAGATATGGGTCTAATGAGCATTAACCCATGTTGCAAAAACCTCTAAAAGTTGAGTAACTTAGACAGGAGTTTCCAAGCTGTGTAGAGAGAAAACAGACCTCTTATGAGCTCATTTATACAACTCTGCCTTCTTTTCTTGTGGGGATGGTCTGTGCTGATGGAAGCATATACCTACGAGTAAAATTTCAAGTGGTGGCAAGAAAAGGGGATTTGTTTGTTCAGGTGTTTGGGCTCAGATGCCTGAAAAATGCCTCCTACCCCAGCAGCTGTATAAAGTAATTTTGAAGCCTGACAGCCAGTGGCCCATTCCGTGTGAGTGGTGCTGCTCCTGCAGGTGGAGGAGATGCAAATTGAGCCTTTGTTCTCTGTTTGAGCCTTTCGTGCAAGAAAGAAAGGCATTAAAATCCAAAATCTCTGCCATATCCTGATATTGGCTCTTAATTCGGTGCATGGGGGGCCTTACAGATTGGATTTCTTTGGGAAACAAAGCCCAATTAAGCACTGTTTCAGCTTAGATAAAGCACCTTCAAAGATCAGGTGTCTGCAAGTTATTCTTGTCCTTCATCCTAGGATTGATCACTTTTCCAAAAGTCATGCTGTATTTTGTGCCTCTGCTTTTGGGTTCGTTTTGGTTTTTTTCCCTCCCGGTAGAGCTGTTTGACTGCAGAGTCCTGAACCTCCCTGTTGTAGAGGAATCCATTGGTTACTTAATGTTCATTTGCAGAAACTGGTTTGTGGTTTAAAACCTGTGAACACTGACAGTGGATTTCTGTTTTTGTTTGCAGCAGGGTGAAAACACTGGACTGCCAGTACTGTGAGCCTTGTAACCCCTTTAAACCTCTTGTTTTTTAAAAAGGCTTGCAGAAGGAGAGCAGATCTTGTCTGGTGGAGTGTTGAATAAACAGAAAAGCCATGATGACATTGTTATGGAGTTTGGTGACTCTGCATGCTTTACACTCTCCTTACTGGGACATGTCTACTGGTAAAGTTGTTTTTTCATTTTGCCCCATCAAGCTGGAAGGTTTTTACTTGACCAAGCCCAGGTTTAGTCAAACATATCCTTAGTCATTACAGGAGACACCTCTCCCTGTTACACCATTCTGGAGCACGAGAAATTCAGGTGGATAGTTGTGGAATCAGTCTGACTGGGGAATGCAAGAATGGTTTCGTTTTCACCCAAAGACTGAAAACACGAATTCCTCTTTCCCAGGTGGATAAGAGTGCAATCCAAGAGTCTGAGTTTTTTCTATACCTTTGCATTTGCTCTGTATTCTTCCCCAAGAAGAACTCTCAGCTTGTTTCTCAGTGCTACCATTTAGATTTTTACTATCTGTGTTGTACATGCGTAGCTCTAACCTTCAAATCAAAGTTCTGAGGGTGCCAGGCAGAATAACTTGACAAATTTAAGTGTCTTGATTTTGCCAAGATGCAAGAAAGGTTTCAGTAAATGTGAATGATTGATTGAATACGAGCAGTTGGGCTCTTGGATTCTTGTCTACTATATCTATTCTCAATTATTTTTAAAGTTCTTTGTAGCCAAATACTTAAGTGTTCAGTTTAGCCCCTAATTTCTTTGCAAAAATATTATCCATAGATACTTAAGAGGGCTGGAAGGCTGGCAGTCAGGTCGCTGTTAGCAAAAAAGAAACAAGCTGTTGCAAAGAACTGCGTCTTCTAAAAATGAAATTTCTCAAGCTATTCTAGTGCTTATGTAACTTTTTTTGACAACCGTGTCTAAATATGTCAAGTAACTTCAAAAGAACTCAGTATTTCTCGGGCTTGAAAAATGAGGAATGTTTCTATGCCTCTCAACATGTTTTTGTTTTTCAACTCCTCTTCTGGAAAACTCTCTTGAACAAAAGTGCTGTTCTGAAGTTTTCCTGTGAACTGTTTCATTCTTTTTGCAGCAAGACAGACCGGCTTGCCAAAGGATCAGAATGTTACCAAAAGAGCCTTAGTTTAAATCCTTTCCTCTGGTCCCCTTTTGAATCACTATGTGAAATAGGTGAGTCTGCAGAACTGCTTTACTCATGTAATTCTTTGGAGAGATTTTTGTGAGCCCAAATTAATTTAAAATACTTTGCCATTGTTTAAAACTTCGGTCTTGTTTTCTTCCATCTTCATTATTTATACATTTTTGGATCTAACAGTCCAAATGTGCTTTCCAGACTACATTTAGTAGACACTTGGAAACTGTTTCTGAGAACGGCTTGAAAAAACAATAAATGAAAATTATTAAAAATATTGATTGTTCAGGGTTTTGTAGCTGAAGAATGGAAGAACACTTCTGCTTTAGTCCAAAGGGCTCAGAGTGACCTGGTCAGGTGAAGGGTGTCCCTGCTTATTGCAGAGGGTTGGAATGAGATGTTCTTCAAGGTCCCTTCCAACCCAGCCCAAATGTTCTATGATTCTATGAAATGTTTTAGAACACTTCAGAAATCCTTTGTCCCCTGGCCTTGATTCAGACTGAATATTCAGTGTATAGACTCAGGAGTAACTATTAAATCTCCTTGCACTCTTACAGGTGAAAAGCCAGACCCTGACCAAACATTTAAATTAACATCCTTGCAGAACTTCAGCAGCTGTCTGCCCAACACTTGCACAACGTTGGTGTCTAATCACAACATATCCCACAGACAGCCTGAGAGTGTCCTCATGGAGACACCCCAGGACACAATTGTGAGTTTTGCTCAAGTCATTGTAAAATCATTTGCTAAAATCGGTTCATTTTTCCAGCTTAACTGAAGAATGTTAATTGAGCTATACCCTGAGTACCTAAGGGCTGCCTTTTATCCTTCAGGAGTTGAACAGAATCAACCTAGAATCCTCCAATTCCAAGTATTCCTCCTTGAATTCGGATTCCTCCATGTCTTACATTGACTCGGCGGTGATTTCCTCGGATTCTGTCCCTCTGGGCTCAGGAACTGCCATATTGTCCAAACAGGCTCAAAACAAACCAAAAACTGGCCGGAGCTTACTGGGGGGACCTGCAGCTTTGAGCCCACTGACTCCAAGGTAAGGGAATGAGATGTTCTTCCTGTGCCCAGGGCTGAGCTGCTGCTGCTGTTTGGGCTTTGGAGCAGGAGGGATGCACAGACACTCAGACACACGTGGTGCTGGAGTTTGTAAACAGTGCTGTGCAAGGGAAGCCCAAACAGCCTCAGGAACTGCTCTCGCTCCTAGTGTTGATCTCTTCTGGGTTTTAAACAAACAGTTGGTTATTTGGAGAGGAATTGTTGATTCAAGATACTGCTTCTTGCCATGTTCTCACTTGAAAAATCTCTGAAGGAATACACTACAGCTCTGGAATAAACTTCATTATGAAAGGCTGCTGTAAAGGGCTTTTCTTGAAGTACAACTCCTGATGATCCTGTGAGTCCCTTCCAGCTCAGGATATTCCATGATCTGGGTCTGTGTTTTAACCCCTGCATCAGACCAGCTCTCCAGGTCTGACATTCAGACACTGACCCTTCCTCTCTGGTCTGTTCTCAGCTTTGGAATTTTGCCACTAGAAACCCCGAGCCCTGGAGATGGATCCTATTTGCAGAACTACACCAACTCCTCCTCTGTAATCGATGTGCCATCCACTGGAGCACCTTCAAAGAAGGTACTTGCATTCTGCAACTCAGCTGCTCTTCTGAGAGCTTGACATTGCAGTGCACTTTCAAGAAGAATCCATAATACAGAGAAAAAAACCACGTGAGCTGTTTTTTTCATCCCCCCAGATGCCATCCTGCAGTTGCTGGGCTAACCTAGGGAAAAATCTGTGTTCTGTCCCCCTGCCATCACAGGGTTGTACAAACACTGAAGCTTCCAAACAACAGCAGATTCAAACTTTTCAGTTTGCAGGGTGGAGTGTGAAGACTTGGAGGTTTTGTTTTATTTATTTAATGTATTTTCTGAAACCTGAAGAGAGCTGAAGGTACTGATCTCTTGCAAGTAGTTCTTGAATTGTAGTTTAGTCTGGAGTAGTAGAAATCCTGCTGCTGGTCTGTGAAGGACTGAGAGAATGAAGGACTGTTTCACTCAGCAAAGTCTTGAGTAGGGGAAACTAAACATTTGTCTGTTTTACTCAGGAAGAAACTGCCATAGTTGCCATAGTGATAAATGAGAGGTGGAATGTTGGTGACAGTTGAAGAACTATTTGTTCCTTTCTAAAAACAAAAACCTGAGGATTTTTCCCTGTATTTTTAGTAAATCCACAAGTTGCAGGAGGGGTGTTGGTGCTTTATAGGGGGCAGTATTTTGAAATAGTGTTGAATCCCCCAGAAAGTAGAACTTGAGTTGCCATGTTTGCTCTGGACGAATCTTGCTGCCCACCTTGCTGTGCCATTCAGGGAAGTGTGGGAGCTGTGCTAAAACAGTCAGTCAGGAATGTGCTTTGTTTGGCTGATCCAGTCCCCATCCTGGACTTGCTCAGGACCATTTGAGAACAGTGGCTTGGAGTGGACTGTGCACATACAGGAAGGTAAATTTCCACAGCTCTGAAAATGGAAATAAAGTTAGTAAGGTGCAGCTCTTCTGAGAGCTGAAAAGCTTTGGGGAATCGAGTTGGATTTGCTGCTGTTTTGTTGCTGTGCTGAGTGTGACACAACAGCACCGAGGTGTAAATTTCACTGCGCCACACTTAGGCCCTGCCCAGATGGAGCTGTGCCACTACCAAAACACAAATCTTTAATACATTTTTATAAACAACTTAAATTCTGGTTCGTGCTTTGCCCAGAGCAAATAGTGACTGTGCCAGTTCCACTTTGCTCCTTCAGTTGTGTGTCAGACAAGGTTTGGTGGAGCTGTGGCTGAACAGAGGCAGTTTCCTAGGAAACACATAAGTGAATGAAGCATGAGGATGAATCCAAAGGCTTCCTGTCAGAGTGGGCAAGTTTCCTTGCTGGCCACCTAAACCATCCTCTGGTAACAGAATCTGGGAAAGGAAGGGAAGGACAGAGCTTTAGAGATGGGATGATGCACAAACTGGCATTGCTTGTGCTGCTGTTGATCCACTTGGCCCTTTCTGGTGTCTCTTCCAAACAGCCATCGCTGAACTGAGTGGTGTTGTCCCTGCAGTGAGCAGAAAGATAATTTTTTTAAGCTTTTTCCTTTAAATAGGAGAAGGAGGCTCTGTTCTGAAAACAGACTGGGGTGCTGTGCAGTTTGTGAATGGCTTCTGAATGGGATTGTGATAGGATAATTCAAAAATGTTTTTCTTTGTATTTTTTTGTGGTTTTGGTTTTCTTACAACTTTCTTCAGGAAAAGTCTTTAAATACGATGTCTTTTAATTCCCTTTTGTTCTTGCACAAGCAGTTTAACATATAGTTTCTTGCCACTAGATGGAGATTGTATATCTTCAAATAATGTGCATAAGCTCTGTAGACTTGATGTTGCTGACAGGTAGAAGGAGAAACACTTTTGATGGTTTACAATAATTCTGTTTCTCCTTGTGCAGTGTTTGGTGGGTGGAGTGGGTTTGGTGCAGCAGAGATGGAGACTCCTGAGTGACATCATAACAAACCTGTAGAAACTCTGTGTTGTGCAGACTGTCAGCAGGATCAGCCAGGCTGGAACAAAATCTGTCTTCTCCCAGAGTGGGAATAGCCGGGAAGTCACCCCAATTCTTGTTGCACAAACACAGAGCTCTGGTCCACAGACAAGGTAAGAAATCCCGTACTGGAGCATTTTTATTTAAAACAAAGCTAAGAGCTTTTATGAAGAGTGGAGCAAGAAGCTTCCTTTGGCATGTGTAATCTTTCGTTTCTGTTGGCAGTACAACCCCTCAGGTATTGAGCCCCACCATTGCTGCTCCACCCAACGCGCTGCCTCGACGAAGCTCCCGCCTGTTCACCAGTGACAGTTCTACCACCAAGGTACCAAACCCCCAGGGCTGCACAGCCCTGGCTTTCCAGCCATGCCACTGTTGCCAGCTCTTCACTTCCACGTAGTCAGAGCACTTTTAGCAGCTCAGGAACAGATTCTGCAGTGAGCAGGGCATGGCCGGGCGTTGTTTTTACACATGATTTTACACAGTTCACTCTCAAGTTTAGATTTCTGAATTTAAAAGACTTTTATATGTAACTCTTACTTTTCTTGTTTGCAGGAAAATAGCAAAAAATTAAAAATGAAGTTTCCACCTAAGATTCCAAACAGAAAAACAAAAAGTAAAACAAATAAGGGAGGAATAACTCAACCAAACTTAAATGACAGTTTGGAAATTACCAAACTGGACTCTTCCATCATTTCAGAAGGGAAAATTTCCACTGTTGCACCACAAATCCAAGCTTTCACGCTACAGAAGGCAGCAGCAGGTCTGTTTGAGCACTGTTGGACTGTAATAGAGTAAAATCTGATATATCTGGGGTTTAATGTTGCTTCAGTATTTGCTTCTTTCCCATTTCCTTTAGCCTGCAGCTCTCACCTTTTTTAGTGATAAAAAACTGATTTAATTTAACATCTTGTTAACTTAAAAACATGTGAAGAAATATTGAGAGTGGTAATTGCCAGCAGATACATCTTGCGAGGTCTGGTCCTTATTAATGATTAAAGTGTTTCCAAAGTATTGATACATAAAGTGTTATAAATTATTTTGCCATGTGTTTATTATGATAATAGAATAAGTAATGTTATTATAAGTGTTATGTTGTTAAAAAGTATATCCTCAGAATTTTAGAGTGTCTAATTGATGACAGTATTATCATCCTTGGAAACTGATTCAAAGGAGTTACTCATAACCCAGTCATCTCCCCTCAACATGGGCTTTATGTGGTCTGTTCTCCCTTGATATTTCCCATTTGTTTAAAAACAAGTCTTTATTCAGATTGTCAGAAAAATCCCAAGCAAAGTGCTGAATTCCCCTCTCTTGGCTCAGTAATGTTTCCAGGCAGCAGGACGATGTATCCATGGCTACCAGGCTTGTGGAACTGCTCAGACCTAGAGAAATGCTTGAGTAGCTGCTGGAAATGCAGAACTCCTCTGGCCCTGAGCCCCAGAGTTTAAGGAGTCATTATTTTCTGGCTTCCCCTACACAGGCTGATAGTCAGAATATCATGCTCATGTTAATTAAGTGTATAATGTTAAGAGTGTATAAACCTTGTTTGGAAACTCCTGAAAGGTTTTCCTAGGCAAATTCAGGAGCAGTGCACAAGGGAGAGTTATTGGGATTAGCACTTCCAAGTGAATAAGTCTCAGCTGTCTTTTCTCCTTTTTCCCCCCCCACTTTTATTTGTTGTGTTTTTCTCCTAGAAGGTTTGATGAGCCTTCTCCGGGACATGGGGAAGGGTTATTTAGCCTTGTGCTCATACAACTGCAAAGAAGCCATCAATATTCTGAGCCATTTGCCATCCCACCACTACAACACAGGCTGGGTGCTGTGCCAAATTGGGAGAGCTTACTTTGAGCTGGCAGAATACATGCAGGTAGGAGCTGGGGCTGGGCCTTCCTCTGCTCACTGTGCTTTGGCAGTTTTACACAAAACCTGCAGATCTCCTGTAAAATCTATGGGAAGTTTGCAGTTGTGGTAAATGGATAAATATAAAAGTTACCCCTGGAATGGATTTAGATCTTGAATCTGCTTCATTAGAATTTCATCACTGAGCTTTCCTAAAATTTTTTTCTTAATGTTATTTCCTCTTGTATCCAACTGTTGGGGTCTCCTCCTTGTGTGTCGTGCCTCTGCCTCCTGCTGTGCTGATGGAATTGTTTGCACTGCACTCTTTTAGAATAGATCACTCAACAGTTTGAGCTCTAAACCAAAAAACTGCTCTCCATTCTAGTTAATTCTGATCACATCAGTGACCCAGTTTCCCTTCCAGCCTCATAAATGAAGCATTGGCACAGCTGAGGTGATGCCAAACTGCTCCAGAATCAGAAGTGAGCAGTTAAGGGTGATCCCACAGTTCACCTCTCCTTGGCACTGTTGTCCTGACAGCTGATGTGCCAGTTTGCTAAGTTTTTAAAACACTCCTTGGCAGAATGTGTGCAGGAGACAAAGGAGAGGGAGGTTTGGAGCTGTGCACAGTCTGTTTCGAGATGGAACATGCTGGGTGCTTTCATAGATTATTTTGCAAGGTGAGGGTACAGGTTTTAATCAGAATTCCAGGGTGGTTTGGGTCAAAAGAGACCTCAAAGCTCATCCATTCCCACCCCTGCCACGGCAGGGACACCTCCCACTGTCCCAGGCCGCTCCCAGCCCTGTCCAGCCTGGCCTTGGGCACTGCCAGGGATCCAGGGACAGCCACAGCTGCTCTGGGCACCTGTGCCAGGGCCTGCCCACCCTGCCAGGGAACAATTCCTGCCCAAGATCCCAGCCAGCCCTGCCCTCTGGCAGTGTAAAACCATCACCCCTTATCCTGTCACTCTTTATTGGAATGCTTAACAATCACAAGTGGCCCATAAAGGTGTGTTGCACTGTTTCTGATTTTGTGGATGATGTTTGGATAGAAACAGGAATGCAGCTGAGTCAGCAGGAGGGAGAGCTGGCTGCATTCCTGCTGGCATAAGGATCCTGGAATACAGTCACTTCCTGCCCTTGAAAGGAAAGTTCCAGGACTTGCAGCTCTGTGTAGAACACTTAAAAAGCAAAGAGGATGCTCGGGCTGGACATGAGGCCTTGGACCTTGCCCTCTGTGCTCTGCCTTGGTGGGTGGAATTTTATTTTAAGTTTCATTTCTGTTCTCAGGCTGAGAGAATATTTTCAGAAGTGAGGAGGATTGAAAACTACAGAGTAGAAGGCATGGAGATCTATTCAACCACACTCTGGCATCTGCAGAAAGATGTTGCCCTTTCAGTTCTTTCTAAGGATTTGACAGACATGGATAAAAACTCACCAGAGGTATAAAATGCTGTGGGCTTGAATGAGAAGAGGGGAACTGTATGTGGTAAAATCAGTGACTCAGAGCAGAACTTTGAGCTCCAATCCAGTGGACTCTCCAGTGGGAATATACCTGAACATGGCAAACCTGGAGAGGGACGTGGCAGGGTTGTCTGTTGGAACTGCTGATGCCTGAATTGGCTCCTTAAAATTTGACTATCAGCTGATGTGGAACAGGTTGAAGCCTTTTATCTGTTAATGGTTATTTAAATTTGCCTTGGCACCATTCAACCAGGAAGATCATGGGTTAGTCAGTCACTCCTGCTGCTGCCAGTGTGCAGAGATAAGGAGTAGCTTTTCCTGTTCCTTTTAATTGCTGTAGTTAATTCACTGGCACTTAAAATATTTGTTCTAGAATTTATTTGCAGACATGATATTGCACATTTTTATAGCAAAGTCCATTAAACTGCAGGGGGTGTGGTAATGTAGTCAGGATGTGCCAAAACCCAGAAATCTTTCAATGAGTGCCACAACAAAAATAAAAGATGTGAGTTGATAAATGTGCTCTTAAGAATTGAGAAAACTGTAGAGGATATTGGAAATCTTTTTGGTGGAGGAGGAAATCCAATTCATGTTGTCCTGTTAGTTTGTCTAAGAGTGGAAAACTCAAACCCAGTGAAGCAGTTGGTGGTTGTAGTAAGATTAGTCAGGATAGAGGGAAATGCAGATTCTAATCCAAGGGAGTGGAAAATAGTTACATGCTTTGGCAGGGATGCTAAAAATGTGGGGAAGTGAGGGACCCCAGGCTGTGGTATTTATAGTCTTGATGGGTGCTGAGCAGCAGGGAAAGAGGAGGTTGTTGCTGAAATTCTTCCTCTGCAGATTTCCGGATTTGTCAGTTAGAAGGAGCTGAAGAAATAAAATACCATCTCCCCTTTGTTATTCTTAAATATCAAAGATGTTTTATTTCTGGCCTTTTCAACAGCTTCAAAAGCTTTAGTCATTAGTCATCAAAGGATCTGATTGGCCCAGACTTATTGGGTGTCCATGGATTCTCCATTTCTGTATTTCAGCTTGCTTGCTTATTTCTTTATTTTAGAAGGTATGTTTAGCCCTGCTTGGCTCACAGGAATGAGCCTGAACTGGCTGTTGATTTATTCCTGTTTTCACTTTTTAATCTAGGAATAAGTTATTTGTAATTATTTAAAGCAGTGTAGATAGATGTGTTCAGCTCCAACTTCATCACTCAGAGTTGTGAAAAGGGTCCTGCCCTGCCCTGCTGTTGTTGCAGGCCTGGTGTGCTGCAGGAAACTGCTTCAGCTTGCAGAGGGAGCACGACATTGCCATCAAGTTCTTCCAGAGGGCCATCCAGGTGGATCCAAACTATGCCTATGCCTACACCCTGCTGGGCCACGAGTTTGTGTTGACAGAAGAGCTGGACAAAGCCTTGGCCTGTTTCAGAAACGCCATCAGAGTCAACCCCCGGCACTACAACGCCTGGTGAGTTTGGCTTTGTGCCCTGCTGCTCCATGTGGTGCAGAATTCCTTCTGGAGGAATGTGTCCTGGGTGCTGCCACTGCACTCCTTTCATGGAGTCACAGTCTGGTTTGGGTTGGAAGGGACCTTACAGCCCATCCATGCCACCCTGCCATGGCCAGGGACACTCCCAGGGATGGGGCAGCCACCATCTACCTACCACTCTTCCCTCCTGGAGGAGAGCAAAGCCATTCCTGCAGAAGATGGGGGGCTGCTTTCACAAGGAAGGCAAAAAATTGGAATTTTTTTTTTGTTTTCACAGATTGTTTAGGCTGTATTAGCCCAGCTGTTTTGTTCTGCTGGGCAGCATTCTTCGTGCATTACACTTCCTCTGTTGCAGTTGGGGAGATGAGATCTCAGCCTCTTCATACCTTAGGACACACTTAGTTTCTTACAGCTTTTTAATATGTAAAGCAGTAAAAGATCTGTGAGTGTGAGTCACTTAGTGTTAATAACTTCTGTGTGCTTTTTATTTAGCAGTTACTTAGCCAGTCTTCCTGTGTATCACATGTCAGTTCTTCAGCTACCCAAAGAATAAAGAAAGAAAATTTTAGACAGCTTTTTCCCCCCAAGAAATCCCTTCCCACCCTAGATGGGGTTGGCAAGGCTACAAACCATTCCTGCCATGTCACGTTCACTGACAGAAACTAATTTGGTTAAAATCCAGTGCTACTCACCAGCATTGTTTCTCTGCTGCAGGTACGGGTTGGGAATGATTTATTACAAACAGGAGAAGTTCAGCCTGGCAGAAATGCATTTCCAGAAAGCACTTGATATCAACCCTCAGAGCTCAGTCCTGCTGTGTCACATTGGAGTAGTGAGTACCTGGCACTTCACTTGGGTGGGGAGAAGGGTTTGGGGTGGAGAGGAGGTGAGGAGGCTTTTTCTTCCTGTGGGGAAGCTTGTTCAGACCTGGTCTAGAATTGGACAAATACTTTTCTAAAGGAGCAGATTGTAAGTTAACATGGTCCAGAGGGTTTGTCCTTGCCCAGCAGATGAGCTGTTATTTTCCCCCTTTTGGAATTGTTCTCTCTTTGTGTGCCAGGTCCAACATGCACTGAAAAAATCTGAGAAGGCTTTGGACACTTTGAACAAAGCCATCAACATCGACCCCAAGAACCCACTATGCAAATTCCATAGAGCCTCGGTGTTATTTGCAAATGAGAAGTACAAGGTCAGTCTTGGTGCTCGTGGCAGCCTTGAAATTCCTGGAGCTGGGAACGGGGATGCCTTGGGAGCTGGGTGTTCACAGGTCACCCTGGGGAGCACCAGGCCTTGCAGGAAGAGCCTGGGCCATGGGAAGCATTTGCTTTGGCAAGTGCCACCCTCAGCAGGGTGGTGTGTTAAATGTTTGGATTGTAACAAAATCTGGGGCCAACAGGTGTTGCTTTTTAAATTATTATTTTAGTCTGACCCACAATCATGAGTTTATACTAAATCACTACAAAAACTCAGCCAACTGCCCCATATCCAATTACAGCAATAAGAACCAGCTGTTTCCAAGGTTGTGTTGTGGAGTGAAAAGTCAGAAGTGAAGCAGTTTTGGGCTGATCCCCTGCTGACCTGAACCCTGTTTAGAGTAAGAGAAGATCTTCCCACAGTGTTTATCCAGCGACTTTTCCTCTGGCCAGTGTTTCTTGGCTCCAGAAGACAAGCCAAGTCTGTTTTGAAACTTGCCTCAGAAACATGTGTGCACACTGAAAGGGAAAACTTTACTTGAAACATTTTTATTTCTAACTGCAGACTAAATATTTTCCAGTTGAATTTCTTAATGGTGCCAGGTGACACAGCAAAGTAAACAGCTCCAGCATCAAGAAGTAGTTTAAAAGTGAAGCAGGAGTTTCAGTAGAAGTGTTTGGTTTCTAATGCCTGATACAAACTTTCAGTTTAATCTTTCCAACCTTGCAGTCGGCTTTACAAGAACTTGAAGAACTGAAGCAGATCGTTCCCAAAGAGTCTCTTGTTTACTTTTTAATAGGAAAGGTAGGTAAAACTTCACTGTGGTCATAACTTCCTTGGTTTCCTTTGCTGCTTAATGAGAAAATTTGATGCCTGTCACTAAGATGCTTCCACTTGGAGCAGTATTCTAAAAATTCCCCAAGCTTTAAATAAGGCTTAGTGCTCACAGCTGTATTATGTGCCAGCTTTTAAATGCAAAGGACAGTTAAAGAGAGCTGGAGATGACAGTGCATCCCTCAGTCAGCAGAACTGGTTATCTGCACATGTAACTATTAAAATATTGAATCACATTCTCATGCATTGTGTCAGAAATTGTGAATAAGAAGCAGCTACATTCCAACCTTTCTTGTGTGAAATGCCAGAGAAGTGATCTGGTGACAGAAATCCTCCTTCCCACCACCTCCTCTGCTGATAAGCTTTCAGTAATGTCTGCAACTTTCTGCTGGGGGGTGTCTGGTCACTTGGAAGCACCAAGACAAACTTCCTCTAACACAGTGCTGGAGAATTCTCTGTCAGCAAGATTTCTTTATTTTGTTTAAACTGGAGAGGGGTAAAAGGATTTGTGCTGAACTGAGTTCACTGGTATTTGTCCAGGAGTAGCTGCACCTCTAAACTGACATGAGAGTGTCAAACAAACTGAAATATTTTCACTGTTTAAATGCTCAACACAGATAAATAACTTCCTTATCTGCCCTTAATGATAAAGAATCTCTTAGCTGCTAGTTTAATTATATTTTATTTTTTAATAGATATACTTGCTCTTTCTACACATATTTGTTATTTCCCTCAGGGCTCATATAATACATTTTTCATACCCACCCTGTGTTGCTTTCCCTAAAACACCACTGAACTGTGGCTTGGAAGGTTCATCGCCCAAACCTTCAAGTAGCAGCTTCACATAAACGTAGCCTTTTCTGCTTTTCTCGTTTTAGGTTTATAAAAAGCTGGGTCAGACACATCTGGCCCTAATGAATTTCTCCTGGGCAATGGACCTGGATCCCAAAGGAGCCAACAACCAGATCAAGGAGGCCATCGACAAGCGGTACCTGCCCGACGACGAGGAGCCCATCGCGCGCGAGGAGCACAGCGAGTGCTACCCCTACGAGTCAGGTGTGCCAGTGCGCAGCCTGGGCACAGCGAGCGCTACCCCTACGAGTCAGGTGTGCCAGTGCGCAGCCTGGGCACAGCGAGCGCTACCCCTACGAGTCAGGTGTGCCAGTGCGCAGCCTGGGCACAGCGAGCGCTACCCCTACGAGTCAGGTGTGCCAGTGCGCAGCCTGGGCACAGCGAGCGCTACCCCTACGAGTCAGGTGTGCCAGTGCGCAGCCTGGGCACAGCGAGCGCTACCCCGACCAGTCAGGTGTGCCACTGCTCAGCCTGGGCACGAGTCAGGCGTGCCCGTGCTCAGCCCGGGCACGGGCCAGGTGTGTCAGCCTGGGCACGCTGGGGGAGGAGGGCCAGCTCTGAGAGTGAAACATCTCTGCCCAGAGAGAGGCAACTCTGCAGGCTCCTCACTCAGAATTCCTTCGTTTTCCCTACAGAAAGCATGGCAGGAAGAGTTGTGAAATTCCCTTAGATGATCTAGGACAGAGGTTGTGGTAACTCTAAATTTATACAAATCATGGGTGGCTTTAAGAGTATCCCAGGAGAGCAAGTCATTCCCAGGGCTGCAAGTATTCCATCATAAAGCATCAAATAACTTCAGAGTCATTGAATGGCAACTGAAGTTGTCTGTAGATGCTTTTTCAGAAGTTAAACTGGGTGTTGGATCAAGGTACTTGGTGTGCTGAGCATGAAAGGTGGCTTTTGATGAAGGTCATGGAAGCAGTTTGATTTGGATCTAGAGAAAATAAAACACTGAGGGGAGTAATTCACAGAAAGGAACAGCCCAGGTTTTTCTTCTCTCAGCTTTTGATTATGAACTTAAATTCCATAGAGCATGGACAGTCATAAATATTGACCTGTCTGCAGGCTGAAATGGAGGTAGAAATAAATGCTAATAAGCAATTTAACTCTCTTCCTGCAAAGGAGGAAATATAGCAGGATTTGGATTCTTAAGAATAGACAAATGGTGTGTCCTGCAATTCCAGATTCTGAACTGAAAAATAGGGAAAGGTGACAACTGTATATCACAGTTTTTATTGGTTTTTATTGGTCCTGTGTGCTTTTTAATGTGGAACTTTACCCTGCACTGCACTTCTGGAAGTGTTCAGAGTTTTCTCTCCCTGCTGTTTTAATTGGGGTAATTTCAAGCCCCAACTCCCTGGGCTGAGCCTGTTCTGACCAGGAGATGGAGACAGAGACTGAACTGCTGAGGAACACCTGAGCAGTACAGAAAAAAAACCCCTAAGACCAACCAAACAAGAAAAAAAAAGAAAAAAAAAAAAAAGGAAAAACTCCAACAGCTTAGTCTGCCCAATTAGCACGAACAAGAGAAGTGTTGGGCTGTGTCACAGTTCAGCTTCCCTGGCTGTGCAGAACAAAGTGTGCAG
Source organism: Nicator chloris (assembly GCA_013400495.1). Lineage (NCBI taxonomy): Eukaryota > Metazoa > Chordata > Aves > Passeriformes > Pycnonotidae > Nicator > Nicator chloris. Next base: position 121,403 of record WAAE01020281.1, on the reverse strand, counting down.
AGAAAGTGTGGAAGGGTTGCACAGCCTCAGCTGAATCACCCTCCCATTCATGGGACAAATTCAAGTCACTTAAGGTAACTCTGGGGAAATGGAATCTTTAGTTCATGCTGTGGCTGCCCTGCCTGTGGGGCTGTGCTGGGGGCAGGGGGGGCTGTGCAGGGCCAGCCCCTGAGCCCCAGGTGTCCTTCCCTCCGCAGCGGGCACCGACGAGTCCCAGGAGAGCAGCATGACGGACGCGGATGACACGCAGCTGCACGCCGTGGAAAGTGATGAATTTTAACCTCCAAGAGCCAGTGTCTGAGCTTGAGTGTGTGTGACTGGTACTGTCGTGTTCTCCCCTTCCTTGGCATCCTGGGTTCTACATCTCTGAGCCAGCACGGTCGCTGTTCCGCACTGACACCACGAGTGCGCCTCAGACCTGAGCTCACCAGAGTTCTTGGCAGTGCAATATCCAGCTGCTGCTGAGTCTGACTACTTGGCTCTGACACACTTAAGGCAGTGACTGAGGAGAAAATGCTGGTTTTGGACTCCCCCTTGCTGGAAAAAAATATCATGGAAGACAGACTTGTGGTTTGCTGTATGGAAGCCAGTAGATGTGGGGATAGTACTAATGACGAGGTGTCTTGTTCTTTTTCCAGAAATGTGTCTTAGTTTGGGTCTTTCTTGGTAAGCAGAGTGCTGAACCTCATTTCCAAGTTCTCCAGGACAGTGTTGACAAACAGGCTGTTCAAGACTTTTGCATATTGTAGTGTAACTTAAATGCCAGGGAGTGTCAATGACCTTAAAGCTGCAGTGTCTCCAGTGAGCAACCAGGACTGGGCGTGTGTCAGGCCACGTGAAACATCCCTGTGCCTGCCCAGAGTGCAACTGCAGGAGAATCACACTGCAGGATCAAAGCTTTCATCAAATGCTTTCATGTTCTAACCATGAGTTAATTTATTCACTCGGTTTTGGAAAGGTCAGTGTTTACTTTGTATTTCTGTCAGCACCACCTTGCTTCATTTTTCATGCACCCCTTGACTTGTTCTTCCCCTTTGAAGAGTAAAAATTAATAAAGGGAAAAAAATCAAGAGAGAAATGTAGATACAAGTGTAATGTGAAACATCAAACCCTTAATCCTGTGAGAGTGGGAAGATTGGAAGCCTTAATACAATCAGAACCTTGGTCAAATGCATCAAATAATTGTCTCAGATCAGTATCTCCTTAGGTCTGGTATCACTTTGAAAACTATTTTGTAAAGTGTGGTCCAAGCAGGATGCTAAAATGTGCAATTATCTGTCTTTTTCCTTATTTTTTTAAGCTGTTCTTTCAGTTTCCTGTTCTAGGAACACTTTCCTTTCCTCCAGGGTCTGAGAGGAGAAAGCTGTGCCACGTTAGTGAGTCCAAACTGCTCTCTGTAGCATTCTGCAGCAGCAACTGGTGCCCTTTGTGCAGTGATGGTAAAGAAAGTGTATGATACAAGCAGTTTTAAAGAGCAATTTATGCCTAATAAATTGGGAATGATACAAATTTCATAGCAACGTATTTGTTGTGATCAGTCTTAATGGGTTTTTTCTTTTTTTTTAATCTATTGGTTTTTAAGTGTGTCTTAGTTTCCTTTACACTTCAATTTCTTTTGAGTTCTGTCCTTGTCCACTTGGCACCTCTTGTGTCCCAGCTTCTCTCTGGTCAAGAGCCACATGGACACCTTTATCCTTTGAAAAATCATCCCCAAGTTCTGAGCAAAAGTAGAACTCTGTGGTTTGGTGGGGGTTTTTTTGAAGTAGGAGGATGGGCAGTGAAAAATAGGCTTAAATTCCCCGCACAGGGTGAAAAAAAGCCCTCTAAAATCTGAGGAATTAAAAGAGGTTAAATGAGCTTTGTGCCTCTGCCTTGCACTTTGGTCAGCTGGGTCTGGGGAGCTGATGGATTGACTGGTGATTGATGGTGGCCCCGGGCTGGATCGAGGATCTCACAGATTCCTGTGATTCCAGGGTGCTCTGGGCTGGTTCCCCCTTCCTGGAGAGCCTTCCCTGGGGAAGACACAGGGCTCAGGCTTCCCTGGAACCGGTCTGCACCCAGGGCAGAGCTCCCTGGCCCTGCTCCTGAGGTCCCTGTGTCTCTCCTGCTGTGGTTTTCCAGCCCCAGCTTGTGGCACATCCCTCACTGGAGGAGTCTGAGCAGCACCTCCTGGTAAGGTCTGCAGGCAGCACTTGGGAATGCCACTAATTACCGTGTTAATTGGCTTCCTTTTGGTTCACAGCATATTTTCAAAACAAAAAGCAGGAGGAAGCAGGTGCTATTTACTTGTCCATAACAAGTGTTGTTCATGTGAGGACCAGAGGAATTGTGGGGGCTTTTTTCCTTTCTCCTTTTTGCCTGAAAGCCTCAGTAAAACTTTTGACCCCTTGGAGAAAGCTCCGCATTCAGCGGGGATGTTCAAAGGATATTTGTGCTGTTTGGAAGGTTTAATACATGAAAGCATGCCTGGCTTTATATGTTCATCCTGCCTTAAAGGTGTTTTCTTTTTTCCCCAGAATCCAGGGTCACATTTAGCCCATGCTGCTATTTTACATTCTAAGGAAAAACACAAAATTAGTATTGAAGGACTAAAATTTGGCTGAGGAGGGGCAGAGAGGAAGAGGCTGAGCATGGAGGCACTGGCAGGCAGGTGAACAAGTGTTCACTGAAGAGAATTAGGGAACTGTCATTTTCTTACAACAAAACTATGGAAGAATGCAAAGTGTGGGTGTGGTGTTACTATTTGCATTGAAACAATGTAATGTCTTTTTCTTGATTTGGGGGGGGCTTTTCTTGATTTATTTTTTATTTCAAAAATTGTACAGACCTAGGGGGAAAAAGTCTTTTCTGTTAATATATTTGCAATTCATGAAAGGATGTGGAAAATCCAAATAAATTACTTTTAAAAGCAGGCTTAGCCCCAGGTGCTTTGGGTCAGGGGTGGGATTTGTCCTTCAGGAGCTGGACAAGTGACAGAGATTGGGAAAGGTTTAAGGGCACCTTGGGGTGCACAGGGCTTTTTTCTGTCCTGTGCTACCCGGGCCTCCACGTGTCACCTGTAAGTCTACCACAGCTTTCCAGGTGGGCTGCAAAGTCCTGGCTGGAATTGTGGGTGAGGTGGGAGGTGTGACACGGGTGTGACACCGGGTGTGAGCACCTAGAGCTGCTGGAGCGAGTCCTGACAAGGCCACGGAGCTGCTCCAGGGCTGCAGCCCCAGAAGCCAGGCTGGGAGAGCTGGGAATGCTCCCCTGGAGAAGGGAAGGCTCCAGGACAGCTGGGGAGGGACTGGGGATGGGATGGAGGGACAGGACACAGGGAATGGCTCCCACTGCCAGAGGGCAGGGCTGGATGGGGTCCTGGGGAGAAATGCTTCCTGCTACAGGAGGCCTTTGCGCGGGTTGCCCAGAGTTGTTGCTGCTCATCCTCACTTCGGTCCTGCAGTGACAGGAGATTCAAGAAGCTCTTGGATATGGAGCAGGTTAGTTTTATTTTCATTTTTTCCAGCCTTCTATAGCAGGTCCCCCACCCAGTGGCTGCAGGTGTTGTTGCTCAGCAGAGAAATTAATTCTTACAGTCTCATACTTCAGACCTGGAGGAAAAGCTTCCTGGGAAGGCTCATGGCTGTGCAGGAATTCCTCCTGCTGCGTGTGATCAGCTGGCATCGAACCTTTTACCACTCATTTTTGTCCAACCTAATCCAGTAATTTTTGAGAGCTGATTTTGGCTGTACAAGCAACACTGGGATGAACCCCTTCCTAGCTGCTGCCCCGTTTTCTCCCGTGGCTCTGTTAACCCTGGACGCTGATTCCTGTGTCTGGTAGCTCAGTGTGGCTGAGTGCCCGCCCCGCCAGAGCCGAGCTGTTCTTCCTGTGCCTCCTGCAGCCTCTCCTGGGGCTGGGCTCTGCCTAAGGCTGCACCCGGGCTTTGCTCGGGACAGGCTGAGCTTTAGCAGCCTCCAGAGAAAGGCAAAGCAGCGATGAAGTTGGATTTATCCACTGTTCCAGGGCTGAATCGCAGCTGTGTGGTGAACACCAGGAGTTGTTATGGGACACCTGCATCTTACTGAGGTCTGCGTTTGTTCTGTTGTTCACCGCTGACTTTGTTACCGCAACATCTTCTGTCCCTCTGTCCACGTCTGTGACTTTGACTGAGAGCTGATCCACGAGTCGGAACTGCTGTTTATTTTTAATGGAGCAGAACGGGGTTGTTCCAAGGCAGGGATCCTAGTGCTTTTAAACTTTGTCACCTGCAGAATAAGGTCATAGTCTGGATTTTCCTGGATAACCAGGAAAAACAACCTGGAATGCAGCTGCTCTGTGTGGGATCAGGATGGCCACCTCTAGCAGTGTATTTGGAGCATCTCAAACATCCTTCCAGACTTGAAAGGGGCTTAGAAAAAAAGAGGGAGAGTAACTTTTTACACAGGCAGATAGTGACAGAACCAGAGACTTTGCGACAGGTTTAGATCAGATGTTAGGAGGAAGTTCTTTACTCAGAGTTTGGCAGGGAGTGGAACAAGATGGGCTTTGAGGTCCCTTCCCACACAAACCATTCCCTGATTCCATGATCCTCTCCCCAACTCTGCTGTCCCAAAGGGAAACAGCAACTCTCATTGCCTGGGACCATCAGCGAGAAGTGAAGGAGCTCACCTGCTTTTTGGCCTGTGGGACATGGAGTTGAGTCTTGAATTTGAATTAAACCTGTCCTGTACCTGGTATAAAAACTAAAAGACAACTTTAAAAAGCATGAGTGGCAGCAGATGAAGCACTCCATGGCTGTGCCCCCCATCAGTGGTCAGGAGAAGCCCCTGGAAGAGTTTTCTGTGTCTAGGAGAAGAGGATGGCAGTGGGGTGACCCTGGGGCCAGCAGCGTGTGGCTCACAAGGGCCCCAGGGAGCTGCTGGTGGCTCCCGTGCGTTGGGTTCCCCGGGGACCACGGCCGGGGGGACGCGGGGCAGCCGCGCCGCAGCCGCGCTGTCCCCGTGGGGCAGGGCCCCGCTGTCACCCACGCATGGAGCCCGTGTCACCCGCGGGCCACCGGCGCGGTGTGACCGGTGCGCCAGGGACCCGCGGCAGCGCCGGGACACAGGCCCAGGGCCCCGCCGGAGACACGGGCCCTGCGTCACCTGTGGGACACGGGCCTGGTGCCCTCCGTGCGGCGCGGCCCGGTGTCCCCGGCGGGACCGCAGCCCTCGTCACCGCGCCGGGGCCCGGGGTCCCGGCGGCACCTCGCGGTTCCCCCGGCAGGTCCCTCCGCGCTGCGGGACCCGCGCCCCGCACGGGGCACGAGTGGCCTGCGGCCCGCGGGACGCTCCCCGCGCCCCCCGGCTCCCGCCGCGCTGCCACCTGCGGGACACCGGCGCCCCGC